>VZTH01001814.1:115666-247166 GCA_013397815.1 Aleadryas rufinucha
GGTTTGGTTGGGGTTTTTTGGTCGTTTTTGGTTTTGGTTTTTTTGGGGGGAGGGTGGGGGGGTGGTGCTGGTAGTGATGGTTTTTTGTTTTCATTTATTTTTTTGTGGATTTTGGGGTTTTTGTTAGTTTTGTTTATGGAGTATGTGGTTGTTTTGACTTAAGCTTCTGTGTGATTGTCTAACTTGTTGCATTATGTTGACAGTGTATTGCTTTCCTGGGAAGGCTAGGATGCAAATTTTCTGTTGACCTACTTGAGTGCAGTTCAGAATAGTAGTCTCATATACAAAGGTCCATCACATACACAATCCCATATGCCACCATGTGCAGTAGTGGTGTGATCATCTTTATGCTCCAGCTGGTCCAACTGGCGTTGGCAGTTCTGTCCTCTATTTGAATGGGGATGGAACTTGCCCTGTGTATCTATTTATTCTTCACCCTGACAGGTATGTATGAGATAAGCTGCCTTTTCAGTACTGAAAGGTCTTGCTTAGCAAGATTTTGTTGAAAAGTCATTAATTATTACTGAAATGTGAGAGAATGTTGGATCACTTGGATATTGTCAGAGGCAGGAGACATCTGGATCTCCACGTCCCACTCACGGGACTGCACCACACTGCTAACATTAGGAAGTTTTTCTCCTCCTTTCTCTCTTTATTTCTTGGGTCAGGTGTAAGTTTCTGTCATCTGTCTCTGGTAACTTATCTTTCATACTTCATGATAGAGGAAATATTTGTTTTACCTCCTGGTATTTCAAACAATGGAGGAGAAAGCAGCTCTATGTCACGCTGACTACAGTCTGTCACCTCTCAGTTTATCATATACCTTTTTTCAGTTCAGTAGTCTCTGATTCTGTATCTGGGCAGATGCAGCATTCATTTTACACTTCCAAATGAGGTGAGATAGTCTTTGGGTATTGCAGTTTAGTCAAGGGATCTGTAGCAAGTGGCCTGGATTATCAGTCTTTAATTAGTTCTTCTCAACCTGTTAATATGTGCTGGTGATAGCTGCTGATGGCTTTGACAAGCTGGCATCCATGGCTATTCAGCCTGATTTTAGGCATCCTGGAAAAGCAATACAAGATGTATATTTACCTTGCTCTATTTCAAATATCACTGCAAAGCGTGCACTGCTATAATATTTAGACTATCAGATAAACTACTTGTTGCAATTTTTAGACCCTTTGGGTGTGGAAAAGAAATAGCAAGAAAGGAAATTGAAGCCCAGAAGTAATATGTGACAATAGTTACGATGACTTCACAATATAAATACTTTCTTCTTTTAAGGACCCATAAATTGCATCAAGATGATGACTACATAGTATCTTAACTGTCTTTTGCACAGTTCAGATTGAACACCAAGAAAAAACAAGCAGCACAGGGTTAAAGCTGAAATACTCTTTTTAAAAAATTATCCTTTCCAAATTTGCCTGAGTCTATATTCTATTAATTTAACTATCCTAAAATGTTTTGTGATATGCGCCATGCTTCTAAACTGTGTAAAGGGAGATGCTCCCCCAGGCTTTCATGGAAATTATGTTTATAGTATATGCTTCTGTTTTCTTCTCATTCCCTTAAGCAGAAAGGTCCTCACTGGTACATTTTCATTGGCAAAAATGTATACATCATTTAAGTCATTACAGGTCGACTGCTCATTTGTTACAATAAACTATATCATCCTCGCTAGGAGGCCAAAGAGAGCCTGTAGCCATGAATATACATCTTCCTGCAGTAACTCAATTCAAAGCAGCAGCATGCCACAGTAAAGTATTACTTAATTTATACTGCTAATGTTTAACATTGATTCTGTGTGGCAAAATAAAGCCCAACACATTTGGAGAACCTACATCATTAAGGTTTAATAATTTAGACCTAGTTAATGTGATAATGAATTTACTGACAACTAAAGTGCGGTTTCAGTACTTACATTTCTAGAAATACTGACTCTGAAACTAGGTTTTCTAGGCAGAAAATGTACATTATAGGATTGTTTCTGTAATTTACCCATCCTCAGCCTCTTAAACCAAAGCAAAAAATTTATCTTTAGGTATATTTACTAACTAGTGGAAGGCAATGCTTCTTTCATTCTGTACATCTAGTAAACTATGCACTACTAATAGGGTTTAATAGGGGATTTGTGTGTTTTAAAAACTTCTTAATTGATGGAAGCTACCTAATGTTTTTTATATGTAGCAGAAAGAAAGCTGTTATTGTGGTCCCAAGGACAACACTTGCTGCTGTGAGCTCTAGACCTGCATACAGGGAAAAGCAAACTCTCTGGTGCACATTTGCATCCCCCCACTGCCCTGTCCCAGTCAGGGCTGCTGCCACTACTATTAGGTTAGCCTGTATCACCACTGAAACTATTTGACAGAATGATATGTAGGCCATTTCCAAAGCTCTGGTAGGTGGAGGGGGTATTTATTTTTTAAATCTGACATAGTGTAGTCCCCCTACCTCTCCCTCTGACCTTCCTGTGTCACTGTACAGACTGCAGCCATCTTCTACTGCCCCTGTGGGTGTCTTATATCAATCAGGCTTCCTTTCAAATGGCTAAAATAATGGGTGTCCTCCATGCGTCCGAATGTGTCAAGGCTTCTGCGATATAACTTGAAGCAGGAGTCAGGGGCACTCAGCACCTCGTGGGAGGTACTTACTCAGCAGCTTGCTGGGTTTGGCCCTGTTGCAGGATGTTTCTGAATATCCCTTGCATAGTCACCTTGGTTTTCTTGTACAACACTGCTGTAGGGAAGACAAAGGGAAGCTGGCTGTTCTGTTAGGAGGGTTTTCCCCAACCCCCTTTCTCTCCATTTTGCTGGAAGTGACAGCAGTGAGTGTGTTTGGTTGGTGTTTGTATGGGGGGGGGCTGTGTGTTATTGCTCTTTCAAGCCTTAAGAAGTCTTGGATCTATGATAGTCCATCACTTACTTGAAGTTTGTAGCTCAAAAGCCATTATTACGTATTACCATGAACAGATGGGTATTGCCTGACAGTGTCTTGGATCAGATTAGAGAGAGCATGAACCCTTACATTGGGTTTCACAGAGACACTTGTAGTTTGGAGTTCTGGTCAGAGAATTCAGTGTCTGCCCTCAAAGAATTTCCAGGGGCTCAAAGTAGTGTTATGTTTTCTGGTGTGTTGTAGGTGTGAAATCGGGTTAATGAGATATTTAAGTGTTCCAGTTTTGTCTAGGAGAGGGCAGTTCACATTTGTCCTCAACAGACAATTATTCTGTTCCTTAAGAATGTTATTATTATTAGCAATATGACCTGGATTAGAAAAAGTGCACATAATTTCCTTGCACAGTTTTGTATTTCTTCAGACATATTCCTGATTTCAGATTAGGAACAGAAGGTAGCATAGACACGCACAATTGTTTTCTTGGTAGTTCTTTCAATTTGCACCCTGGACAAGATTTTTTCTCTTGGCATACATTTCATCACCATTTTCTTTCCACTCTTTGTGTAGTTTGCTGTATTAAGGTTTTTATCTTTTGGCTAGAAGGCTGTCCCGTAACGTATTCAATGTGATAGAGTCTGATTCTTGATTCTTATAGTAATATAAATAATAAGAATAAAATTTGAAAGGAGAACCTTGGTCTTGCAAAACAGCCTTTTCACAGGAGTCTTTTGTCTTTAAATTGTGGAGTGAGAGTCCAAACAGACGTACAGACCATTTAGACAGGTGTGATCATAGAATCCTTAAGGTTGGAAAAGATCTCTAAGAGTTCAACCATTACCCTAACACTGTGCAGTCCATCACTAACTAGTGTTCCTGAGTGCCACACTTACACATTTTTTAAATACCTTCAGGGGTGTTTATTCAACCACTTCCATGGGCAACCTGTTCAAATGCTTAAGCACCCTCTTAGTGAAGAAATTTTTCCTAATATCCAATCTAAACCGCCCCTGGTGCAACTTGAGGCCGTGTCTTCTTGCTACCTATGAGAACAGACCAACCCCATTCTTGCTACAACCTCCTTTCAGGCAGTTTTAGAGAACAATAAGGTCTCTCCTGAGCTGCCTCCTCTCCAGGCTAAACACCCCCAGTTCTCTCAGCTGCTTCTCATAAGTCTTGTGCTCCAGACCCTTCCCCAGCTTTGTTATTCTTCTCTGGACACACTCCAGCATCTCAGTGTCTTATAGTGAGGGGCCCAGAACTGGACACAGGATTCAAGATGTGGCCTCACCAGTGCGAAGTACAGGAGGAAAATCACTGTCCTGGTCCTGCTATTTTTGATACAGGCCAGGATGCCATTGGCCTTCTTGGCCACCTGGGCACACACTGGCTCATGTTCAGCTGCTCTTGACCAGCACTCTCAGATCCTTTTCCACTGAGACACTTCCCAGCCGCTCTGCCCCCAGCCTGTAGCACTGTCCAGGGGGTTGTTGCGACCCAAGGGCAGGATACAGCACTCTGCCTTGTTGAACCTCATACAATTGGCCTTGGCCCATGTATTCAGCTTGTCCAGATCCCCCTGCTCTTCTGTAGATCAACACTCCTGCCCGACTTTGTGTCATCTGCAGACTAACCGAGGGTGCACTTGGTTCCCTCGTCCAGGTCATCAATAAAGATGTTAAGCAGGGCTGACCCCAAAACTGAGCTCTGGGGGTCACCGCTGGTGACTGGCCACCAGCTGGATGTGACACTATTCACCATCCTGCTCTGGGCCTGGCCATCCAGATAAATTTTACCCAGCAAACAGTGCAGCTCTCCAAGCCATGGGCTGCCAGCTTCTCCAGGAGAAAGCTGTGAGAGACAGCGTCAAAGGCTTTACTTAAGTCCTCAGCGTTTCTCTCATTCTCCGAGTGGGTCACCCTTTCATAGGAGGAGATCAGGTTGGTAAGGTAGCACCTGCCTTTCATAAACCCAAGCTGACTGGGCTTGCTAGCCTGGTGTCCTGCATGTGCTGTGTGATGGCACTCATGATCATGTGCTCCATGACCTTCCCCTCACACTAAGGTCAGGCTGACAGACCTGTAGCTGGCTGGATCCTCCTTCTAATTCTTCTTATAAATGGACAGTACATTTGCTCAATTTTCCAGTCAACTACGACATTCCCTGTTAACCAGAACTGCTGAAAAATGATTGAAAGTGCCTGAAGCATTCCTTTTTGTGGCTCACCGTTTGTTTTTTTTTTTCCCTAAACTATTACCTATGACTGTATTTGAGGAACATTATCTGTCTTTTGCCTGTTGGAGTGAAATGCCATTATGGGAAGCAGGTTTTCAATGCTGCTAGATGCCCATCAATGAATTTAGTATATCTGAAGTTATTTTCTGAACACTCATACATTATCAGATAGTACAGTCATCTCCATTTAAGTGCAGTGGATCAGTGCTGTCTTACTAGACTGTACAAAGGCTGATTTTTCTAACCAAATCTTTGCTGTCCAGGCTGTGCAAAGTGTCATTGTGCTGTGTTGTCCTGATCATGCAGGTTTCCTCTCCAATGTGAAGCCGTCTGCAACCTCTTTCCACTCTGTAAAAGCTCCTCCCTTCTGATTTGTTGAAATTTCCTTCCTTCTCCCATGCTATTAGGAGTTTTTATTTCTGGCTGAATCTAAAATTTTGTAGAGCTTTTATTTCTTCCTTTTGCCTCTCCTAGTTTCTCTTCCTTTTGTAATGCTGTTCCTTAAGTTTAGTATGTGCCTGGCATCAACATAATGTGAGAGGCCCTTGTGACTTGAACTGCTTGCTGTGTGCCATAGCACTCATTTACCTGCTAGGAGCTAGTGATGCAAGTAAGCCTTTTTTTTTTTTTTAAAGGCTACCCCACAAAATAGTCACATGTTTTCTAATTTCCATTCTCAAATTTTATTAAGACCAATTAAATATTTACTTTCTCTTTCATTTCCAAACACAAACTTGGCAAATTTGAAGTGTCAGTTGACTATAAGAAACCTTTTTCTTTTCACAAATCCAAAAGAAAAAATTACTTTGGAGCTGTCTAGAAGCTGTGGTGAATAAGTCTTGCTGAATTTCCTTGGAGTGGTTGAAAAGACTGCTCCTTACCCCAAGTCTGTAAGGCCTTATCACACAATGGAGATTGCCATGCGTCTAGCCCTCAGCTGCAGTCACTCATGGTCTGGTTGTTACTATATAACACTGGGTGATGAATATTGTTGGAAAATAATAACAAAATGTTTGCTTTTCCTACTTGGATACTTACTTTCTGTAGGATGGTGCTGCTTATTTGGTACTTACAATGCTGAGTTATGTAGCTTGCTTTTGAAGTTGAAGACCAAATTTATGTCTGCTCTTTTATCACTGTATATTGGAATCTACACCTTTGAAAGCAAGGCAGTTCACCTTTGCAAGTAGACTAGTGGAAGAATGGGGTTGTCAGATTCCTTGGTGGCTCTCCAAGATTGCTCCAGATGTTGCTGATGTGTGGCTAAATGAATTTTACCTTTTTTCCTGAATTTGCTTCCAGATACTGCTGGCAGCTGTTTTGTGACTAGTTAAAAAGTGAGCCTGAGACATCTTGCTAGAACAGATCAAGTATCATTACCGCATACAGTATTTCAAAAGGAGAAAAATTGTACATTTATTTCAGCTAATTTTATATATGAGATGAATGTGCTTTTCATAATGTTACACAATGTAACCATAATAACACAGGCAAGATGGTAAATTCATTTTAATTCCACAGAATTCATAATTGGTGACATCACCAGTGGGAGCAATTGATCTCTGCTTTCCATTTGTTCTTGACTGTTTCCACTTCAGTGAATTAAAAGAATGGGGCTGTTGGGACCCCACCCTCTGCATGTTCATACAGCATATTATGCAAGAGCAATAGCCTTCAGAAAATTGCTCGTAATAGACAGTGCCTGCATTAAATAAAAAAGGCAATAGTCCCCAGCCTGACTCAATATTTTAATCCTTTTCAGGTTTTTATTATACCTGATGTCTTTTTGTTCTGTGGTAGAGCTAAGGAACAGGTGTAATTCAGTGTAGTTAAATTGCATTATTTGAAATTAATGCGTTCTGTGTTTATTCTTGTAAATTAATACAATTTCTAATAAATCAAAAGAGAATATGCACTTCTCTGTGTTGGCCTGCATATTACCTCATTGGGAATAATTAACATCTTGTGACAGAGAAGTCATATGTCAAATCTGAGAACTTATTGCCAGCATAGTGAAAATGATGTTGCTAGTGACCTATATCGTGACCTTATTGATGCAGTTAAGTTCACTCATTCAAGATGTTCAAATTAAGTCTTGTCACTTCACAGTCGTCCCTGTTCTGCAGGAAAGGAAAAATATTAATATATCTAAAATAAAAACTAAAAATCAGAGGTAGGTAATGGGGTAGACATCAACATGTAATACCTTTCGAAGTGTGTATAGTTATTACTCTTCTGCTTTTCCTCCCTGTTTTAAAAAAAGAGTAACCAAATGATTTGTGGTTTTTAGGTTTTTCTGCTATAATTAAGGCTAGGTTAAACCACTTTCATCTGAAGAAAAAAAATAATGTTTTAGGTGTGTTATCAGTAATTCTTGGTGGGTAGGACAAATTTCTTGTGCCCAACTCCTTCCTCTTCAAGGAGTTGTCACCAAGTTATTTTCAAGTCTCAAGCATTCAGCTGATTTATCTTGCCAGTGAAAATCGCAAAACTTAGGTGTGTATTTTGGGTCAAAAAAAACGAGAAGGAAGTATTCTGCTGGTGCTTCTTCATTGTTCCCCTAGTTTCATTAGGATTGGAAATAATGGATTAGGTGAAACATTTAAGCTTTTTTGATAGAAGTAAAAGCTGTAGAAATCTGTAAATTCATTAAAGAAACTTTTGGTCATCCTGGTTGAATTTTGCCCTTTGGTAATTCTTATGTTGATCCTAGTTCTGGATGTTGCAGGGCACTGGTGATAGGAGACGGACTTTTTCCTCTTCAGATATAAGATTAAAGAGCAAATACTCTAAGAGTTTCCTCATACAAGGGGAGGCTGTGCACAAGTACAAGTGAGTAGCTTTCTGGTTAGATAGTGCACATTTTGTTGAAGTGATCCAAACCTGAAAGAAATGGGACGTTTTAGGCTCCTGTGAACTAAGACAAAGGTCTTAATGGGGAAAAAAATAAGCTCAAACATGTCTTCAGTGGTAGTCAGCAGAGTAGTTAGGCATGCTCAGTAAATTCTCATATGGATAACTTTGCATCTCTAGATGTAGACAAAAGTGCCTCTGCTTGAAGTTGCCCATGTACTGCGAGTCTCCTGTTGGATAAAGCCATTTTTGACAAGTCTCAATGCCACTAGATGAACATGCATAGTACTGTCTGTTTTCAAGTTGCAGACATTTGCCTTCCTTTTTTTTAGCTACTGCTGACTTCAAAAAAAGTATGTGTAAGGGAAGCCTAAGGGGGTAACCTTATTGTGTTTGATGTGTTATGCCTGCCAGAGTCTGGATGTAGTCTCACACAGTAGCTATGAGGTAAGGATAGTGTTAGTTCAATATGTTTGTGTACCAACTGAAATAATCAGTAAACTTTATAACATACTTAAATTCTTATCACAGTACATAGGAATGGAGAAGCACTGATAATCACTTGAACTGTTTACTTAAAGTGTTGGTGCCCCCCAAGGCTGGAAAGGTGCAATCACTTGTATTCATCCAACTGCCATGACCAGCTGTGTCTCCTCCAGCTGATGGAAAACTGAGCAAGAAGCAGTCACAGTGAAAGAGCCTGAGCACTAAATAGTGGAATATATTTTCATAAGGGCTTTAGGAGTTACATTCCTGCGATCTCTGTTAATTTTGTAGATGAAGATAAAGTAGTAATTACCATTTCCTTTTTTCATCTCACTTTGATGCCTTGACTTTTCTGTTCTTAAAGCTGGGCTCACATTACTGTGCTTGCTGAGCTTTCTGAAATTTTCCTTGTAAAAAAATACTTCGCTTTACAGTGATGCATACGAAAAAAATGTTTTATTGGCGCTGTATTTCTGCTTGCAAAAAAGTCATCAAGTATTGCTTTGTACAATTTAATGGCAGCAGGACATATTCCAATCTCAGTTATACCAGCTGAAATCTAGAGTAGTGCTACTGAAACCTGTAAATCATCTTTTTCAGTTGTGCAGCTGATAACGGGGTACTTTTGGTATAATATATTGGTATTGGTATTTGTATTATTGTAATTTCTTTAGCAGTCTGTCTCTCCTTCTGTTTTTGTGGATGAAAGCAAGTGTATTTTCGTTTTTTTCTGACTTCTCTTTCAAAAGTCTTTTTTAAAGTGGCACTGGTACACTCATTACCATGGACATCCATTGACTTCTCTGTCTTTGAAGGCTTAATAAATTTCTTCATGTAAAACAAATACAGTCTGTTGGGTATCATCAGCTGGGCCCTACAAGCACCAGGCTGCAATTAGATCATGATCAAATATCCTAAAGCAGGTGGATTGTGGCCTGGATTCTTAGAAGTGGAAGTCTGCCAGCTCTCATTCTTCAGGTCTCTTCCCAGCTATTTTTGGGATGCAGAAATAATTGGAAAGACTCTTTAGAGAACCCTTTCTTTTTCAGTGAACCATCTCTTAAAGATACCACTACAATATCTTTTAAAGAATCTCAGTCTCACAGTTGTGCTTTGACTGGTGTCCTGAAACATAGGCCATGCACCCTTTGTCGTTCTGCTCCAGGATAAAGTGACATTCTTTGCTGGGAAAGCATATAACACCATGGGCTAAGTTTCTTTGGAAATCATAAATAAGTATTCCTACTGTTGGACTTCATAAGGTTTTATCTGACAGTGGTGAATTTTTAATTTTGTTCAATCATTGCTTTTTCTTGGTCCTTCAGCTAGTGTGTTTTGTGCAAATCCTACATACCTTCTAGGCTGAGGGAAAAAAAACCTTTTAGTCACTTTAAGAGTGAAGAACTAGCATTTCCTGGCTGAAAAAGACAACTTCTGCTGTTTCAATTAAAGGAATTACTGGGATTAGGAAGACAAAGGCCCACTTCTGAAATCAGCTTTAGCGGTATTTATGAGGATCAAGTGATCACTTCAAGTTTTTCATTCTTTTCTAACTGACTGCTTCTCATGCTCTGAAAACGTTGTGCTGTGTTTGAACTGAGAATGAAAAATATGTTTGGGCTATAGATGGTTGATGAAATGAACCTGATTGACCATAGAGCTGGGGAAATGTGTGTGTGTCTTTTATCTTTTGCAGCTGCATGCAATGGTGTTCTCTGAATTTGTATAAGTTTTAAATTAACTTCTGTTATTTTTAAAGGTAATTTGATACAGGGAATAACTTTGATTTCAGAGCCAAGGCAACTCTTCCAGTACCTGCATCTCTTGCTATAACAGCTAGCTTTACTCAGATTAGCAGAGTCAGCATCATTCCAGTAGATACTAAGTTAAAGAAGCAAGTCTGTCTGGTTAGCACAGGAGACGAGGAAAATCGATTTCTTGGGCTATGAACTGATTCCTGTAAGACCAGCTCACATCTTTACTGTGTTAGGAAGCTTTAATGCTGACCTGCATCTTGCATGTGCTTGCCTCTTCACCACTGTGCTACCTAATCCTCCTAGAAACAGGTTGGATATATGGGTTTTAAAAATCATGGCAGATAGGTCTGTTAAGACTTGCAGCTGTGACGAGACTGAACATGCATAAGAAATAATAATAAAAAACCCCTAAAACAAAACAAAAAAACCCTCCACAGCAACAAAAAACTCCCACAGCAACAAAAGAACCAACATCTCATTTTTGTTATGCAGGCTGTTAGTCACTACCTGGAGATCTTATGTCAAGCAAGGAGTCTGACTGACCAGTTTCTAGCTCATCGTTTTGCTGCCATTTAAGGTGTTTCCATGTCCATCTGTCCACCCCATTTCCCTTCTTAAAGGTTCCTGCTTCTACAGCAGTTTTGGCAGGTTGTCGTGTGTACCTGCATGTTATCTGTTCCATTAGACAATCGATACAACTAAATTCAAACACCGTGTTTAGGCTAAGACAGAAAATGCTAGAAGGAGTTGACTGAGATATA
This sequence comes from Aleadryas rufinucha, assembly GCA_013397815.1. Taxonomy (NCBI): domain Eukaryota; kingdom Metazoa; phylum Chordata; class Aves; order Passeriformes; genus Aleadryas; species Aleadryas rufinucha. Next base: position 126,654 of record VZTH01001814.1, read on the forward strand.
GGCATCTGCTCCCCTCTGCTGACAGTTCTCCAGGACTGGTAATGGGCTGGGTGGGCAGCAGCCTGTGAACCTGGAGCAACCAATGCCAGGTTGAGTGCAGCTGGAGCTGGGAAGGAGCACAGCTTGACGTAGCATTGGGCCCTCTAAGATCACAAGGCAGCAGCCAGGCCCCCAAGACCTGCTCAGAGGAGAAGTTGAGTAATCCTCAGATAGTTGCTGTCTAGCCATTAGTGTCACACTCACTGTTGTTGTGCCCTGATGTATTCGTAATTCACACCTCTCACTGGCTTAACAATGACCTTCCTACCACATTTTCTGTCACTGCCTTCCTTTCAGTGAAAGATTGTGCAGGCTGTTTGTAAATTTATAGTAGGAAAGGAAATACGTTTTCTTATACATACAAGAAAAGTTACTGATGCAAACAATGCTTTAATGTAGTGTCTTAAGAGAGCATTTTAAGAGGGGAAGGCAAATTTGTGAGCCAGAAAATGCTAAAGCTTTCAGAAAAGGGGTCACATGCATGCTCCCCATACACATATTTATATATTTGTCAAACTGGAGTTGTCCTCATTCTCATGTTAATATTCCTCTGTGTGGTTACAAGAGTAAAAGCACAAGAGTAAAAATACCTTTTTTTTTTAATAGTGATTTGCAACCCCGAGACCTCTTAAGCTGCAGGTTGATGGATCTTAATTTAGTGACACTAACATGGCACTCCCAGAGAAACGTGTTGTGTAATGCTTTAATCATTAATTACCATCATTCATCATGCAGCCTTCCTTTTAATGTCCATTAGCATCATATGCCACTCACGAATGCTTGTAAGTGTATAAATATGCTGGTAATCCTGCTGAGTAGGTTTACATTAACTGTAAATTATCTTTTTGACCAGTTGGTTGGCCTTCCTGGTTGATGGAGTCATCTTATTTGTAGCATTAGCAATGAGTCTGGGAAATGAGATACACAGAAAATATGTGCAGGTTTGTCTTAAAAGTTAGGACCAGCTGCTGCCTGGGGATACGCTGTGAAGTGTTAGCTTGGTTGTGCCAGCATGTGTCAACATCTTTTGAGACAAAAACCTACCGTCTGTGATCCACATGGCAACAATCTTGTAGAGATTGCCTAACGCTTACCAGTTTGGCTTAGTTTAAGTCAGTCCATTTAACATCTCCAAACTGTTTTTTAAAAAACCAAAACAAATGTAAGTGTAGACAAACTGTTTGGAAAAACACCCCAAAACAACAAAACACAAAGAAACATATGAAAATAGGTAAATGCAAACAAGCATGAGGGGCCGTTTCCCACAGCAGCTTGTGAAAGTCAAAAAAGCATGTGCCCATGCCCATTCTTTTGTCATTTTCCTTGGATAGGCATTATATGGGCACACTCCGTCTCCAGGAGCATAATGTGGCTTTAGGAACAACATTGTGTTTTGTATTGCTGCATTAATGATTCATATGAAACATGCAAATCACAATGTAACACTTGACTACATGTCATTAGGGAACAGTTGAGAGAACCATGACGAACAAATACAGAAGTATCAATTTTTGTTGTGTAGATGAAACATTTAGTGTGAAATGTTGATCACTTCCTACTGACAATCAACTCCTCTTGAATTAGCACCGGTGAGATTTTTGTCACACAGCTCAAAACTGGACAGCCTTTAGAGTTAATCTCCCACTACATACAGCAGTGCTTTCACGTGGTTGTGCAAGACAAATTTGCTGGTTGGATCTGAATTTGACAGCTCACCAGGCAGCAGGAAACTTTCAACACAGTGCTCACTCTATCTTTGTTGGTTAGATGGAGCAGGTTTATTGGTTTATTTATGTGGGATGCAGCTAACCACCAAAGGCTAGATCCTAATTTCTCATATGAATGCACAAGGCTTTTTTTCAAGAAGTGAACTTACAGCACAATTGAAATTATTTTATTGACTGTGAATGTACCAGGAAATTTTTTGTCTGGTTCTTCATTTCCTTTAAAAGTACTCAGTTTTGGTGATTGCCTGCTGGCATGAGGCTAGATTTTCACCCATCTACAGTGCAGCAGCAATTTTCACTTGACAGAATCTCTAGAAGACAAACTGACATGTTGTCACCAACACTCACAAATATTTGAGCAGTTTGATATTTTGTTTACATGCTGAGCATCAGGTTTTACATAAAACTCCACTGACTAGGGGTCTGTGTGTCTTAGTGTCAAAACGTGGCCATGCTGAGTCTGATTACAGGACTTAGAGGGAAAAACTCTGTAAGAATATCAGATCCATTGAATAAAGTTTGTGAGTTTATTAGAAATTCAAAAGTTGCATCACCTAGGTTCTCATTTCTCAGCAAAGTTCTTTGGGTTTGCGGAGCCCATTTTTTTAACGTGGATAACATGAGAAGCAGGGTCATTCATATTTTACTCCTGAAACACCTGTATCATAGCCTTCTTGAAAGGAATTTTTTTTTCTCTGATCAACTCATCAGGGTTCTGAGTCCAACTCCACCATTATTTCTGTGCTCTGTTTTTTTCTGTGATCTGATTGTGGATCTGAGTGCTGGGGAAGGGAGAGAACTACTCTTTCGCCAGGTGGAGAGAGGAGGTTGTGCAAACTTTTTCTGCCAGAGCAGTAAACTTGTATCTCCCCATTCATTGATATGGCATCTGTTACTATCACTAGATTCACTGACAGGAGGAGAATACGCATACAAGTTGGTTTTTTTTCTTCAGTGCAGAACAACACCTGCTGTCTTCACAGAAGGCTGCAGTTTGTTGGTGGTAGAAATGCTAATTTGTTGTTTTCAGCACAAGTGGGGCACAGGAAAAGACATGTTCTTCCTGAGCAGCTTTGTTTGTTCTGGGATTTCTGCCACCTGTCATGATATGTCCCCACTGTTGTAGATCCCCTGTCTGTCACACCCTCATTGTGTTGAGAACACAGAATCTAGAGCTGCAGCAGACATGGCCATGGCAAAACTATTTTTTTTTCTCAGAAGGGTCCTGTGCAGTCTGTTGAATTGGTGACTTCCTGCTCACCCACCACTGATGCTATAAACCCACTCCCTTTCTTGTATGTGGTAGTTATGCTACACTGAGCCTGGTAAGGGAATTGTTTTCCTTGCTATGGACTACAGAGACTTCCAATTCAACCAAATGCATAGTGCCAAAGAGTCCAACCACAGTCCCAGGAGCCGTGTTAATTACTTGTTTAATTCAGGGGTAGAAAGGTCCAACAATGAATTATGATGGTATCCGTATTCTAGTTTTCCAGTTGAAAGCATAAGCGGGACCATGGGACTGTGTCAACAATTACCTTAAGAAAGGAAAGAAACCTGGAGTGTTCAACAGCTGTCCTGACTATCCCCTTTTGGGAGAGAGCAATCCTTCCGTTTCTCTTTAGTAGGCTCTGACTATTTGTTCATGCTTCTCTGGGGGCTTATTTAGTGGTTCTGGAAATATTTTAAAAGACATTTAAAAGGAGTTGACAAATGTTTGACCTGTTTGAGTGTCCATGAGCTGAGTTAAATTATGATGGTATCCTTTACGTGCATCCCAGAGGCCTGGAGCTGAAAGCTGGGGAAGACTGTAGGAATGTTAAACCCATTTCAATGACAGTATCCAACATATGGTTTATCTGGTTGAACCATAGGAGTGAGGAAGTAGTGGAGTTACGTGAAGGGTTTGAATATGACCAAACCTTTCCAATAAATATGCTGTAGCTGCCACTGGGTTCCTGCTGCTCCAAATGTCATCTTCCCAGCCACCTGAATCTCTCTTCTTGCAGAGTTTCCAGAAGAGAAGAGAGGCACTATCTCTGCATATAGGGGAAAAATATGATGCTACTGCATCAGGTACTCTTTTTTCTATAATCCTACCCTGCTTGTTAAAAGTATATATATTTAAAAAAACCCAACTGAAATTGGTTACTGATTAGCCTGGGGTGTTTGATGTGCTTTGTCCTTGGCATTCTCAGTTGGAAATATCTCTATTTTGTGGCACCATATGTAACTAGTGCCAAACTCCCTTCTCTTGCCTGGCAGATTTGTTTGTCTACCTCTTGACCTGATCATCTCATTTCTCCTAGACCGTCTTTGGGTCTGTGTTATGCTGTCTCTTTACATTATTTTGTTTTTCCCTCCTCAGCTATTCTGGCAGGCACCATTATCTACATGTATGATACCTCTGTGTCCAAAACCTCCGTCCTATCTTCTGTGTATTGTCTACTCTGTTTTGACTTCATCTCTTGATTTTTCTAGCCAAGAATGTTCCTCAGCCTATGTCTCCCATTTCCTTTCTATTTTCATACATAACTTCTCTTCAGTTGTAGCTACCATTCACTGACAAACTCGGGGGCATCATGAATAGCAGGGAAGCAGGTCTCACTTAAGTTGGTGGATTTCCATAGGAGAATGTCAGCAGTTTGCACAGGGGGTCACCATCCCTGTCCAGCTGAGGTTTCTTAACCTATTTAACTGTAACTTACTGGAGGAAAAAAAAAATCTAGTATATAGTTAAATTAAGCCTATCTTTGCCTTAGTTTATCAATTTCTTCTGTGTAAGTGGAAGAATGACTATTGTGTTAGTCAAAGCCTTAGACAAGCTGTAGTTGCTCCTTATAGGAACCCAAGTTAAACTTGTTCAAATATGACTACTTGCAGTTAATGTCATAAAATTGTTCTTAAACATCTAAGTCTCCTGATTTTTTGGAAGATTGGAGCAGTTGCAACTCCAGGTGCAGGTGATGTGTTATGAAATCATCTCAGGAAATCAGGGCACTTTTATTTAAGCCTCTAAATAAGAACTGGAGTTCTTATATTTTACACTTTCAGGTTTTGTGAATGTTTCCTGCTGTGTGTAGGTTTCAATCTGTGTTAATACCAGAAAAAAAAGTCACCTTTCACCACCATCCTCTGCCCTCCTCAGAACAAAACCACGGAATGTTTGCCATGTCTGAACTGTCTCAGTGTATTGTTTAACTTTGTTTCCCCCCGACAAGGAGAACTGTGACTGAAAAAATTGAAATGCTGCAAGATCAGCTCCAGGACTGGGCTGCTAATTAATCAGTGTCTAAGTTTCACATTGTTTAGGAGAGCATCAGAAGATTATTATCTGTGACTGACCTAAACTGCAAACTTTTCAGCTATGCCCTCAAAATTAAAAGTTCACTTTCCCTCCTGGAGGCATTGAGCAGAAGCTTTTCTGAGATGTGCACTTTTCCTCCCTACTCCTTGAAGCTTTCTAATGTGAAAAATATTTTTGTCTTTTTTTCCCCCTTCACTGCTTCAGCTGTAACAACACTGGATGTTTGCTTGGCTTGGGTGGGAAGGTGGAAAATTCTTCCAAAATTTAGAAACAGAGAGCTTTCTGATGTGTGCAGTAATCTTAAGGCAGTAAATTCTATTTATTTGATTTTAAATGCATAATTTAGTATACAATATAAAAATGTATCCAAGGGGGAAATGAATTTTTTTTAATAACATGCTTCCCAAGGCGAGTGGCAAAACGTGTGTGTTGATGGAAAAGGGAGGGGATAAATTTATATCCTCAAGGCATGACTTGTGGTTTTGAATAAAATTGAGATTGGTGCTGCTGTTGGCTTAGTTTCTTCTAGGCAGAGATGGGTTATGCTGTTCACTGGGAATTCAAACACAGGGAAATTGGGTTCACTTACAAGACTTAGATGATGCAGGGGTTTGCTCCACAGTTCACACTACAGAAGGTATTGACTTCTCTGCAGCTCAGAAAGAAAATTTGTAGACTGGAGATAATATTTCTCTTGTCAAGAAAATTTTGTGGTCCTGTTTTGCCACCCTTGTGCATGTGAGGCGCCCCTCTAGCATCAGTGAAGTTCACTGCACAATTAGGGGTTATATAAGGGTGACAGTTATTTTATTTTCAGTCTGTTGCTACGCAAACAGTTTATCTTAGGCCCTGATTCATATGACAGTGATAATCACTTTTCTTCAACATTAAACAGACTTATTAAGAATAAAGAAAATAAGTATTAAACTGTGCTTGTACATCTTTCTTTGGGGAATGAATTGTTTGTATTCTATCTGGCTGCCTGCAAGAGGTTTAAAGAGGGCATGTTTATTTTCTCACACTTTGAGTCAATTAAAACATATGGTTACAAGTGTTTGCTTTGATTTTTATAGATACAGTTTTTAACTAATGATGCAAACTGAGATAATCACATTGATTTCAATTGAAGATTTATTTATCGTCATTTAATCTGAATCAGCAAATGGAATCTTAATTTGAAAGCAAGTTCATAATACATTTGACCTGCATGTCTTGCGCTCATAGTGGATTAAAAAGAAGTCCACAAAATAGCCTTGATTGCCTGAACTTAAAAAAAATCTGAAATCTAGAGCTGTCTAGAAAGTGTATGTGCTTCCTTCTAGTGTCATTCCTCATTTCTTGCTTTTCTGTTTCTGTGCCATATACTTAATTCATCTTTTAATATAATAAATATATTTTTAAAACTTATTGTTTGCATATATGAAACAAAAAGAACTTCAATTACTTTATCTCTCTTGCTCACATAAGAGGGATAAAGATTCCTGAAGTTGGTTTCCACAGTGCAGTGCACCTTAAATCCAGAGCAGCTTGCAGTTCTGGAGAGGCTGGCAATCTGTAACACATCTTCACGTGCTGACTCCAGCATGCACTGGAGTTAGGGAAAATTGCAGCCTGTATGGATTTTCTCAGAACAGAATTGTGTAATGGCATGGTTCTTTCTAAAATGAGTTAAATACAGCTGCATTATTGGTCCTGTGTCAGAATGCAAAATGTAAAATATAATGAACAAATGATGAAGATAAGGCCTGCCTCCAGGGAAATGGGGCTGGGGAGCTAGTGGAACCATGCCTCATGTAAAGGTGGTTTCCCCAGTGGTTGAAGCCCACACAGAGACACAGGAAGAATGAGCTGTGAGTCATGTTGCCTTTTAGCTACTCTAGACTGCTAAATGGTCTCATGGGAGGCCACTGCAACTAGCTAAAGACATGGCATTGCCTGGGGGACTCCAGCTTGCTTTAGGGACAGCTTCAGTCAGGTGAGGTGCTGGGCATGTGGAGCCGCCTCCTCCCCTCCAGCTGTCTTTGGCTGGTGTCAAACCTGGCCCACCAGTATGGGATTTGCAGCCAGCCTGCCCTTCCTTAGCTTCCTGCACTCTACAGTGTGAGGGCATGTTCCTCTTAATGTGAAGTGAATTAACCCTTGAACTGATGTTCTGATGTTAGATCTAACTATTGGTCCACCTGTGAAACACAGGTAAGGTTTTAATTTCCCCCTTTTGTGTTACTGGATTTTCTTACGGGTTTTGCAATATTGCTGCAGTGGTATTACAAACCAAATGTCAGATGTGCAACTTCAAACTGTGGTGCCTGGGTAGCCTGATATTGCAAATACCAACTTATATGAATTACATGAAATAAGGATTAAGTTGTCTGCTTTCACTGGTTTGTGAAATGGCTCTTTTCCAAGCAGTTGTTCTCTTTAAAATAACATATAAAAGGTGCTTTGGGCCTAATCCTGTCTGTATAGGGCTCTCTGAGCTTTCAAAGTCAGCTGTAGCAGATGAGGGGGCAGCAGAGCCTTGTAAAACCAGATGTCTGAATTATTTTATTTGTGACACATTGAATGTACCTTTGCTGTTTTGTTCTATGACATCAGCTGATTTGTTTATGCTGAGCTGTAATGAAATCTTACGGCTTAAATGCTTTAAACTGTGCATCAGATGATGTGCTTCAGTCAAATAAGGCACCACTAGTCCTGTTCTGCCCCTGGTGCTTTGTGGGAATCTCACCAGATGCTGCCATGTAAATGCTCCTCACCGATGCCCAGCAGAGGGTGATGTTGGACAGTAGGTTGTAAATCTGTGTTGTAGAGCCTCGCACAATTATCTACAGCCATTCCTTAGGTTTTCATCATTTTAATCCACCCTTTAGAGCTATTACTTAAATGATATAGACATGGGTGATATAATTAGAATGTGCTGAATCTGCCATTAATTTATAACATATGATAGGCTTATAGATGTCATAAAAGTGTATCTTGAGAATGCTGTGAACTCTGTTTAACCCTGATGTTTCAGAAAAGTTTGATTTTTATGGCTGAAGTGTTTCATCACTGCAACAAGGTCTTTCTTTCTCCCAGAAAATATGTTTAAAATGAAAATTCAATTTTCTCTCCAGGCTTGATATTCTGGAATTGTTGTATGCAAAGAAATATCATGTTGTTACTTCAAGCATCAATACTGCTATCCTGACTTGGATTTGAATTTCTCTAGCTCCAGGGATCCTTTAAGATTAGGGACAGGAAATTAATTTATAAGGTGAAAGTTAAATTCTTGTCTCTTGACCACATCCATGTTTTTCATAAAACTTCATCGCTGAAAGCTGAATGTGGTGTGAAATACTGTCCATTTGTGTATTTGTCTCCCTCTGGTGGCTAAACAATTTTTTAGGCCTTGTATTTTGAAATAGCTGGTTTTATTCTTTAGCTGAGATTATTGAAGTGGTTTTTCTATACCTGCTTGTTTCTCGTGGATATTTTTTTCATATGCTTTCAATTGATGTGTGCACTAAACTGTCACAGTAGTGGCCATCTTCTTATTTACTGCCTAGATTTTGGCATTCTCTAAAACATAAAATATTGAGTCAGGAGTTGCTGGTTTTCAAAGAGAACTGCATTTACTTTTAGAATATTCCATGGACCCACTTTCATCTGGTGACCCAAAATGCCAACTAGTAAGCGGAATGAATAAACTAGGTACTTCTGTATGTGCTTTGTGAGGAGGGAAATGCTGAGTTTTAGAAATATCTAGAGTGTGGTAGATTTCACTGTTGGGCAAGGATGGCTGCATTAGTATGGCTCTTAAACAGAGTAAAGTAAGTTGGGAGTAAAACAAGTATGAGTTTGCCATCTCTGCTCCTGCGCACTGCACATAGACTTCTTTCTGAGCTTCCAGGTAAAAAGACTTTGTGACGCATTTCTAAATTAAAAGGCCAGTAAAGCTGTCAGGTCCTTGGGAACTAAGTCACTTAACCTGAGTGAAGAAGGATTTTTAAAGGATCTTTTCCTATAGGTTTTCAGTGAAATGGGGCAGAGAGAATGTGATTGCATATCAGACAAAATAATTTTATCTTAAAAATGCTATGATGTCTTGCAGAACAATCCCCAGCCAAAAGACATCTAGTCTTTTAATATGTAGCACTTTAATTTACTCATTCACAGGAAGTTTGTTTTCTCTTAGGTGCTGTAACTCCACCTTACAGTTGCTCTTCAGCAATTCTGTGATGCAAGTGTCCTGCTTTGTGCCTCACTTTACACCACAATGGCTAGTGGCAAGCTTTTCCTTGAACTTCTAGCATAGAAGACCATGTTATTTGTATTTGAAGGAGTAAAGATGAATTGGAAAAATTTTGTCTTTTTCAGGCTGTTTGCAGGAAATGGTTTTGAGAGACTAAACCCACAACTCCAGATTTTCTGCAGTCAAAGATGGAAACAATTCAAAACCTTTTGGGTGCCACCTGTGATGACTGGGAGAGCCAGGTGAAAGGACTTTTTTTTTTTTTTGCCAAAGCTGAAAGGACTTTTCTGCACTGTAAAAGCAGTTCCTAGCTTCTACACCTTGAAATTAATATGTTTGTCCTGAAAAAAGAAAAGAGGACTCAATGTACCTGAGGAGGTTGTCAGTTTAGTGTTAAGCTACAGCCATTGGAGGCATGGGTACATCTTACTGAGTTTCCTCTCCAGTGTGTTATTACATACCTTTGCTCTCACCAGTTGGCTGTGATGCCTGTGTTTTCACTAGTTGTGCAGTCTGGTATTGGATGCATTGAGATTATTCTTAGATCCTAGGCTTTGAAGAGAAAATTGGGTCCAGTTCCAGCTGCATCTGGCTCTTGTGTAAATAAAGAACGGTACCAAAGCCCAGACAACTGAACACCTCCCCTCTTTGCACTGGTAAATTCCTGGCAATGAAGTTCCCATTTCATTCAGTGAAATAGCTCATATCTCTGCAGTTATCATGCTCTGCTGCTAGACTACTGTGGTTTTCCCCTCCACTCCACAGCTCCTTTTAAACTGCAGCATTACTCAAGCTCTTCAACAGGAGACAAGACATTTAACAAAAAATAATCTGGTTTTATTTGTCCTCCTATCAAATTCCCCTAAATCAGACTGTGACCAGACATGGAGTGGAAGCACCCCAACCTTTTAAAGTACTTGCTCTGTGAGATAGGGAGGAGGCAAACTCCAGCTCTAAATCTTCCTGGTACCACCCTTAATGACAGGGAGAACAGGGTGCCAAAGTCTATTATGTGCTGAAAGGCCCCTAAGTGTTATTGTAAAGGGCTTCTGCAGACCCACCATACATTTTCATCTGAAGATTTTTAGGCTTGCACTGCATGGGAAAAAAACTGGTAGAGTATTTGTAGTGTGTGTCTGCCATATTTTATAGTAAAGAGTTCTTTCTGAGCAGCTCACTTTTTTAATTATGTCTTAAAATAGTATTAAATGTTGGCTCTCTTCATGCCAACTGCTGTTTGGTTGTAGTCACTACAAGAGCTCTTGCTTGTTGGGACATCAATTTTCTTTTCATCGATGCTTTGCTTTTATGTTTAGATGGGAATTTGAAAGCATATAGGCTGAAGCAGAAAATATTGCTGAGGCACACAGAATGATAAATTTCCCTTCTGATACAGGAGAGTCTAAGGAGGAATATATGTTTTGTTCCTTTTAAAAAGTTTTCCTTGCTAGATGATGTTTTGAAGAAGGAGGGGGGGGAACAAATTTTTACTTTTATGTGGTGAGGAGAGGAGGGTGTATGCGTGTGTTTGTTTTTTCTGCCTCTTAAAGTCTACCTTAAAGTGGATATTTTATTACCTGCTTCTCCTGACTTACGTGTATTGGTAATTGAAGGAGAGTGCTGAACTGCTGGCCTAGTGCATTATTTGTGTTTTCTGAGTCTCCAGGATCTTGAAGGAGGTGATTATCCCAACAGCTGCCTCTTGGGGAATGCAAGGGGAGAGGGGAAATTGCCTAGTTGGGTAGATGGGCTCACCTCTGAAAGGTCATGAAGAGAATGAAATGCTGATGTATTGATACCTTGTGGACCCTTTCTTCCCAGCTTGACACAAAAGGGAGCTTTAAATCGAAAGGAGAGTGTGCCACTGCAGAAAATAGTTCACATGTATTTCTGATGTTCTTGCCAGCCAACATTTGCTTCCGTAAATCACTTCTTCCTTTTTTTTGGTGTGACTCCTTTTCATTCTTTCTACAGATGTGCAAGAGGGAATGTCATTTACTGTAATCAGCTTATCTTGCTTAGCCTTTAAGGATTTTAATTTTGCAATATTAAATCTGAATATTGTACTAGGATCATTCTTGTTGATGACCTTTTGCCTGCTTGACTAACACAGATATGACAAAAGCTGCAGTGCAGCCCTGTAACACAGGGATGATAGCTTCTAATGGGGATTACACAAGAGCTAATACATTTCTTGGTATATTTGGTGTTTCTGAGTGTGTCCTTTGCAACATATTCAATAATTTGCAGCCCAGTATTATCTGCTTGTCTTTGAGCCTGAATTATGAACTCATAATATGCCTTCAATCACAGAAGCATCTTGGATCTCTTGTTTGTTTGGTTTTTTTAGGAGCATAATTTTGAGGTTTTTACTTAGTTTTGAGTCTGGACGGTTATGTTTGTACTGAATTTAAGCAGGCTTGGTATGTGCTCTATAATAAAGTCTGCATCAGGATTTTGATCTTTTATTTGCAGGAGTCAAATATTTGTAATTTTAGTTGACTGTTTTAATTTACACTCGTGTTTTACCCTGTCCTGTCCCACTCAGATGTGTGCCATGGAGAATATATATACATATTTATATATACACACACACTATAACTTCATTTTGTTCTTTGTTCTCTTGCCACCTCCTGTGTGTTTGATTGCACACTAGTACACTTTCAGGAGGAGGTATGACCCCACTTAAGATGCTTCAACAACCTGTTAGGCAGAACAGTCTCCTCGGAGTAAGGTGTGGGTTTGAACCCTGGGCTCTAACTTCCCTGGTGAGTGTTTTAGCTATAGGGCAATTGTATAAGCAGCTCTTTCAGGTGTTTGTCCTCAGGATGGAAGGAAAGTGATGCCCAAGAGCTTTAGAGGTGAGATGATTTCTCCTTGAACCCCTGCTTCACTTAAAACACACATCTGGGCTTCATACTAGAGTGCAGTTGCAGGACATTGTCAGACTAAGGATGTGCATGAGTGTTTCACCTTGTGCTTTTGTCCTTATCCTTGAGACTTTGCTGCTTAAAGTCAAATGACAGTTTGTTCCCTCAAAATTGAGGGCTGAAATATCTGAGTAAAAAAATACAAGGGAAGGAAGGTGAAAGGAAGGAGAGATGTGTCTTTTAAAAGGACATGATATTCCTATTTATTCAGAGAGAGGCATGCATGTAGTCAAGATGTAGAGAAAACAATTTCCATATTATCACAGGGGCAGCCTCTAAAACACAACATTCAGGAATAATTACAAAATTCAGTGTCAGCTGTAGTGAAAACTTATTTTGACAAGCTATGCATTTAAACCAATATAGATGAAACTTTTTTATTCTTCATGTATGTTCTATAACTGAAGACATTTTAGAAAAGGGGAGCAGGAATGTGTGAGGTATGGTGGACCATAAAGCATCTTGGGATTTCAGTAATTTATGATGAAAACAAATGTGATTGATGGAGGTACATGTCAGCTGTAAGAAAGACCCTAAAGCACCTACTGTTATGTGCTTGGAGACAGGCAGCTACAATGCACCTTGATCACATCTTGATAGCATGTGGCCAGGAGTGAAAAAAACAGAAAACTTTTTTTTTTCTCTTTTAAACAGTCTTCATTTATTCACAAATTTGTGCCTGGAACAGCTTTCATGTAAATAACTTCAGTATTTATTTCAGCTCAGGTTGATTAACAAGTTTACTGATTTAAGGGGCACACTTGACATTTAGCTGCAAAAATATGAGAAGCATGTTAAGTGCTGGTTGCTTGTTTCCATTAGCCCTGAGGAACGCTACAGGGATCTTGATTCTTTTTAGTGAGGTCAGTGTATAGTGGGAACTACTTCCAGCAGAGAGTGTTCTCTGGGCTCTCAGCTGAGCAACTGTGTAAGATAAGTTGTCCTGTACATCTAATTCTAATAAAATCAATGGAGCTGTATATTTTACAGTAGTGTAGGATTTCTCCAATTTTCTACCTGCAGTCACTTCTGCCCATCTTACAAAAAAGCAGATTCAACATTTCCCAGAGTCTCTAGTAGATTGCTGTAAAACAGTACAGTGGGAAAGATGCTTTGAAGTAAAAGGAATCTTGTTTTCTCCTTTAAAAGCCTCCAAATTAAAAGAATAAATTTCTATCTGTCGTAAATGAAACCCAAAATCCTCTTGACTACTACTACTACTTTATCTGTAGCAGGTTTTGAATTAATTGTAAAACTTAAAGCTTTCAAGAGTTCATCTCTGGTTTCTTAATACAGTTTGCTTAATGTCACCAAGAATTGGTGCTGCTTACACAATGCAATTTGCATTGTAACATTTTTGCAAATAAATTTAATTGTGAGAAATGGAAAAGTTTAAAAGATTTTGTGGGCTTATGGTAGAACAGAGAAATCAAAAAAGTATTCAATTCGCCTTTGCAAGGGCTTCAGTGTGAAATATCTCCCTTGTATTGATATTTTCCAGATTTAAATACTTCTCTACAATAAGTACATTGCAGCCGATGTGTATAATATTGCACTTGGTGCAAACTTGCATCGGCTGAGAAATTTTTTCTTTTATTTGTTGGCACTTTTTAATGTTTGCACTAATGTGTGAATTTTTGTGGCCAACAGCTGAAAAATTTTGGGAAGAAAAACACTTCATCAGGTAATGACTTATTTTTCAATTTCTGAAATAAAAAGGGTATTTGAAAACTGCTATCCTCCTTCTCCCAGCTGTGAACCTCCACACAATACTGGGGTATGGTTAAATCAGCATCAGTGCTTGGGCCTTCTGCAGCCAGGTGCCACTGACACCACACAGCAGCAGGAGCAGCAGCAATGCCTGCAGACTGCACTGATCCTTGCACTCAGTGTGGAACTTCTCTCACAGGACCAGCATGTTGTCCTAGCTTTAGGAGTCTGTCCTAAATGTTCCACAAAGTAGATGAGCTGTGTGAGGAAAAGGGGCTCCTTTATCTTAATCGTTTCCTTTGTGTGTTGTTATTATGACATTACAATCTGTTTACAATTATAAAGTGTCATTTTTCCTGTATAAGACCCCACTTTATACAGTGTGTAGGGGTGAGCGTGCAATATGGTATAATTCAATTTGTGGAAGTAGCTGTAAAACTGGTGTGTCCTGTCTCCAAGTGCTGATATAGAAACCTAAATAATGGTCTCATGTGCCTTGCTCTGGGTTTTGGATTTTTTTTTCATGTTGTGTAAAGGTGTTAGCTATAAATCAGTAAGAACTATGGAAGCCAAAAGTGCTCTACTGATTTACAGATAACTGCTTCCCAGGGCAAACTGGAAAGTAAATAGGCCTCCCAGCCTAAATCATCACCTCCCAGCAAATTTTGACAAGTGTGATAAGCAGTTTCCACATGCTGCAACTCTGTTACTAGCTCTACTACCAAAACTGATTTTCTTGTATACAGTTAGTATATATATATCTGCAAGTAATATAGAGTTTGTGTACCAAAATCAATATATACATGGGAAAAATTATTCATGTCACTATAAAATAATTTGCTTAATAGTTGAGTATCTATATTAATGTACAGTTCATATAGAAATTGATTGTGTTTCAGGGTAAGGATGCAAACATTCAGAAAGCTAGCTATTCTCTCCATTACTTTTAAAATTGTCTTGTTGACTTATGATTCAAATCTTTCTGAAAATCTGTTGAACTTAATCTAAATTTTAAAATGTGATATATTAGGATTTCAGAGTTCGGTTTAACAAATTCGAGAGTAAAATGAGAGACGGAGAAGCAACCCTGCCATAGATTTGATGTTTGACCTTTGACTTTTCTGTGCTCAAGTATTGTAAAATGTGACGTGGAACATTGTCCATGGGTGTCCAATGCCTCTTGACATAAAGTGTGACAAAGCTGAAGTATCCTTATCTGCATACTGTTTTTTAAATACACTTACACATTTTTTTATTTGCTGTAACCTCCTTCTGAATTATATTCCTTCTGAAGTCATATATACGCTTGGTTTTGATTTTCTTTGCCTTATTTTGTGGTTTCTGATGGCTTTGTTTTTATTTGTTACTTTGTATTAGCTTTTAGTCATTATAAATAAGAGATAGCATGCCAGTTCTCATTCCATCTCAAAATGTCTCTGCTCTAGAAAGTATTTTACTACAAAGATGCTATGCAAACTAAGAAAGATCATTTGTAATGGTGGTAGAGAGTAATTGCTAGAGACTCAAACTGATATTTAGGGCACACCAACATCAACAGATGTGGATCTAAATGTGTGACTTGGACCATATGGCAATACATTGTCAGGAAAGTATGGTGGACCATGATTATCAATGGGCTTTTAATTAGTGGATATACAAGCCAAGCCTGTTGTTGTTGTTGTGTGTCTAGCTGGATAGTCTCAGATCATTCCTGCCAGGTCACACCTTTCTTGAGAAGGAATTTAAATGAGTATTTGTCTTTTGCTATTATTCGTTCTAAAGATCTGCCTGGATTGTGGCTTTGCTCGAGTGGAGAGTTTCAAGCACTATTTTAAGGGTGCACTTGTAGATAAGCAGGGAGATAGGATGCAGACTTGGTGTGAGATGTGGTTTTGTGTGGCCACATGAGCTTGGTTCCCAAATTTGCTTCTTTATCTATACAAAAAGTGCCTGCAAGATGTGGGAAACCTGTGTCAGGATTATTTCACACAGAGAACGACCCTAATGAACACTCAAAAAGCAAGAATGGGATCGAGCCAAGTGTAGTGATACTTGGAAAGTGTATGCAGTCTAGAATTGTGTAAAGTATCAAAGTTTCCATCCTGGTTCTGGGAGGATAGGGCTGTGTTGCAGATCCTGCCATCCATCAATCAGTTTGTCTTTCCTGAAAAGGAAATTTGTACTTAACCCATGACTAGATGTACACTTACAATTCAGCCTGCAGCCCTGTTGGTGTGGCTACTGCACTGTGCATTCATTCACTGACCACAGCTGGCCAGCCATGTCCTGCTGAGGTGCTGGAGTCCCTCTAGCTGGCTATGATTTAAGTTCCCTATACATGAAAGTAAAAATACTAAAGTAATATCCTTAGAGTATAACATATATTACTTTTGCAGTAGAAGATCTGGCCCTTCTTAGTGTATGCCTCACATCTGTGCCTGTGTCTAGTCACAACAACTGTATGTTTTATAGTGTGGATTATTTATCTACAGATTGTGTTTTCAATGTAAATATTTCTGTTTCCTATTCAGCTCCACTGTTGTTTGTGGTCTACGGTTCTTTGTGATGCCGCTTGGCCAAAGATGTTTTGTTCACTATATGACTTCATGCAGAACAGATGAATGAACCACATCTATGACAAATCAATTGGAGTTTTTGTGGGAGCGCTAATGTAAAGAGATGCTTTGTACAATAATTGGAAGTAGGAGTAACAGACGTGAGGTTGTGTCTCAAGCATGGATGGTATTTAGCTTCCTGCTAAGTTAATAGTCTGTCTGTTTAAGGGACTCGAGCCATTCTATTTTGTCCTATTGTTTTTCCCTTCTCTGTCATTTCTCTTCCTCTCATTTAGTCATGGAGTTAAATTAAGGATTAGCTATCAAAGTTATTTGTGTTTCCCTTTGAGTCCCTTCTGTTAACATCTCCCATGCCCTACAAATGTAATCTGATGTTGCTTTTTGGTGTGTACTTCCATGCACACTCTCCCTCTGTGACTTGCCTTTTTATCCTTTCTATGCTTAATGCATCCACAGCATTTGCTTTACCAGGGAAATCCATCTTCCATGCTCATTTGTACCCTCAGAGGAAAAGGGATCGTGGTTGTGCTTGTGTGTCCTTGTAACATTGACTTCACCTTTCTATTAAATTCTTCCAGGTGCTGAAGATGCATTTTATATTGGCAGCATTTAGCTCTCCTACCAATGTCTCTTTCAAGAATTCCTTTTTTAAAGCTTAATTATGATCACATAAAATTGCTGTAGGTGGATACTGCATGCATATAGTTTGGCTTCTCCTGCTCTCTTCTTTGCTTCTTGCTGGTTTCATTCTACATCTCTCTCCTGGTTCTTCCTCCTCTCTCCTAGCTCATACTTCCATCTCTCCCTCTGGCTTTGGTTTGTATTCCAGGGTTACCAAAGACAGGAGAAATAACTATTTAGTGAGGTTAATAATGCCATAGAAAGGACAAATATCCTGGTGTGTAGGAGGAGGGAGAGGTTTAAAGCTGCCCTCCTATAGGAAAGGCAGCTGGTATAAGAAGATGCATGTTGTATGTCTGTTCAGTCCTGTGTGATGCTGTAGACTTTAGCTTGTACTCAAGCCCAACTCTGCTCCTTTTCTTTTTAAATGTCTTATTGTCATTGCCAGAACAAATTTCTTAGACAAAACAGCAATTATCGGCTCTGCAATCCTCCTAAACCCCTACTTAGCTTTTCCTAGACAGCATCTCCATAAGATTTCTGCAGCTCTGGCATTGAATCAATACTTTTTATGAGTGCTCCCATTCCAGATGGATCCACTGAAGGAAAATGCTTCTTGAGATTTAAGATTATTACTCTTGACTATCAGGTGCTACTTGTATCTGAACAGAAAGGATTGCTCTTTGTTTTCTCATTTACATGTAGTTCATTCTGGGGGAGGTTAGTTTATCTCACATCAAAACTATTCAGTGGAATCAATGTGCAGATTCCAAACATCTGTGTCCCTGACAACAGCACACTAGTGTACCTTTCCTTGGATTGATGGCATCCTGAGGGCAGGAGAAAATGATGTTTATGATATAAACTAAACAACAGCCTTTGAAGTGATTGTTCAGAAAGTACTGCAGGAAAAAGAAGAGGGAAGAAGCCCCAAGTGTAGTGTGTTAAAAGAATCTGGTGTTTTCAGAAAGCACAGTTGCTACCCTGCCCCTTCACTCATCAATAATTACAGTATTTTCTTCTCTGCAAGATTAAGTGCCCCCCAGTAAAAGAACAGAGTAAGATCACAAATGTAAGCCCACCCTTGTCCTTGCTTTCTGGCTGCCTGCTATGCCAGTGAAATCAGGGCAACTGTGTATTAAGAAAAACATTGGTAATGCTGAGATCAGAGCCCCGTTTTGCATAGCAAGTTTTAGCAGGTCCTAATCTGGAATATAAAATATGTCAACCTTTGAAACCTTTTAAGTCATTACATAAAAATGCAACATTCTTGTGATGGAAGGTGGGGTATTTTGCCTCATGCTGACTTGCAAGGGACTGCTTCACCTGTTAGGTATGTTATAAGCAAATATTTTTTTTTGCAAAATACATGTATTTGTATGGTGAAATTTTATACACAACAGATCTGGGCTAAATGCACTTGAGCTATGCCTTATGTGTACTGGTATGTGAGTGTGGTACATGGCCCTTGAGAGAGCAGAAAAAAGCATTTCCCTTCTCTGATTTTAGATGAGTTTTATTTTGAAGAAAAGAGATACATTTTGCATCAATATTTGATTTTTCGCGGTGATGTGTCACCATAATTTTCCTGAACAACAACGTAAGGATGCAGATTTCTGTCTTGGTGGGTTGCTGTATGTGCAGAGTTGCTTCCTAATGTTATCCTGTCTTCAATCCACCAGCCCTGACAGGGAAACATCACGTTCCTTTTATCTGTCAGAATGAAATCCTCTTCTCTGAAGAGCTCCTGGATTTCAATTTTAAAAGTAAAGATAAAAGCAAAAACAAAGTGGGGGTAGTAATCCAGA
The DNA here is from genome assembly GCA_013397815.1 of Aleadryas rufinucha. NCBI lineage: Eukaryota > Metazoa > Chordata > Aves > Passeriformes > Aleadryas > Aleadryas rufinucha. Next base: position 145,606 of record VZTH01001814.1, read on the forward strand.
CCTTTTCTGGCTAGGATTATTGATTACCCGGTCAAATATAAGATAATTTGACTTTTGTCATTGAGATGGCATTGCCAAAGCCATTGGTATCAAAATAGTTTCTTTTAGGTGCCGGAACTGTAGTGGATAAAAGAATTTCCCCCAGTGATACTCTGCCTCTGGTTATTCTGGACTCTTATTTTCATTTCAGATGTATCACTATGCTAGCACAGCCATGTGACAGCATGCTTGCATTCCTCAGAAATGGTGTGCATCACTTATTTTGAAAGTGAAAAGCACTTCAGTGCTTTCGAGTGTATTGTAAACATCAGGAAACTGGAACCATTTAATATCATTCCTCCAGTACTTCTTGAAAGGTAAATAGTAAAACAAATTATAGTGTTCTATGGTTTTTTTCTGCCAAATTGCTGTAATTCCATAATAAATTAAATCTGCAGATACAAACTCCAAGCATCTGCAATTTGAACATTCTTCCTAAAAACACTTGCCAAGAATTCTTCTTCTTCACTTTGGAAATATGGTGTCAGCATCTAAAAAGGCTCTCTATAAGTAACTGGATTCTGAAATCACTTCAGCTGGCTATTGCACTTGCTCTGTTTGAGGTGGCATAGGTGGCATATCCTCTTCAGCTAGCAAAATTTCTCCCCCACCCCTCCCTGTTAAATACTGGTCTTTGTTTTGCTGGAGTGTGGAGGCATACGCTCAGAAGTTTGTCGTGCTTTGTATTTTCATCATCTGCTCAGCTTACCACACAAAATTAAAGATTTTACTTGCACAATCAACACGTGCTCTCATAAATAAACCTTAGGGTGAAGTGATGCTCTAGAGACAGTGGGGTTTGGATGTTTATAATTGGAAGCAGAATCAGCTCCTTGACTTTCTGCAACTTGCAGCGACTCTATGTCAGAAACAGTTAGTATGGACTTTATGTAGAGATCCAGCATGTGTGCAGGCTCTCTAATGAAAAATTCTTCATAGACTCATACAAGTAGAAGCCAAATTTGACTGTGACTTCTGCCATCATGTAAATAAAAACCAAAGATGTGGCTAACATTCTGGAGGGCAACATGGCATGCTTTATTTTGAAGCTGTAAAATCCAGCCTCACATCTGACATTTGTTACTGCTGGGACGAGAACACTGTTCAGGACACGTGCAGCCACAGCTCAGGAATACCACATGCATGGTGGGGGTTAGATCCCACCAGGTTTTAAACTCCTCATGCTGAAGAGTGAGCGTCCTTCATTCCTTCTTATTTGCAGCAGCTAAGTCCACTCAGCATCTCACTGCTTCAGGCCTTGCATTCCCCTCTGGTGCTAGAAAATGTGGGAGGGATGGAGGTTTCAGGTAGTAAATGTCTCATTTGAAAGCTCCCCTTTAATATACCAGTCTTGTTTCTCTTTTACATTGATTCTGCTTTAAAAAAACCTAAACAAACCCAAAAAATATAAGCAGCAGCCTTTTCAACGAGTGTCGCTTCACATACCCAGCACCAATTTGGACTGTATAAGTGCACTTACAAATATTGTAAAACTAAATATGTTTTAGGCTGAAGTAGCATTGGAAGGATTTTTCCTCAATATGACTATCTTGCATTGAATTTTATAAGATTTCTTCTTTGGGATTGCATCCCACACCTGACTGTTAAACTATATTGGATCCAAATAAATTTTTAAAACAGTTAATGTGGAAATAATTACTGGACAACAGAAATCTAACATTTACTTTACTATGATTAGATAGTATTTTTTAGTTTGTTTATCTTATTTTCTGTTATCATGTCAGCTTGGATGTAACTTCTGCAGTAGTAATACTAGAACAAACTAGTAAGTGTATGTTCTATAATTGATAAATTGGTTTATATTGTTGTTATGTTATTTTTGTTATTATGTTATTTATATGTTTATACATTTATACTTCTATGTTTTCAGTTGTTATAATTGTTTATATTCTATTATTGTTGCACTTAAAAATATAATAAATTGATATTTTTCCTGATGCTGCTGATTTGTAGCTCCTGGAGTTAGTGTATCCCTAGCAACTCAGGCTTCATTTATACCTGTTGGGAAGTCTGCCTTTTGCAAAGTAGATCATCTTGAATATCTCTAGGAATTCATACCAGAGACGTGCAAGCTGTGCTCCATTTGCTTCTTAGTAATATTTAATTTTAAATCATCCTGAAGTCTTTACACACACTAATAAACTTAAGCCACATGGCATGTGATATAAATTGAGAATTATAAAATCATTCTGCAGAACTGTGCCTCTTATATATTCTTGATGTGTTTTATCCCATAGAAATTCCACTTCAGTCTTTGCAGTGGAGTCTCTCTCCGACACCACTTGCTCTCACCCCAAATTACACTTCACTGTTGTAAAGTTTAGTCAGATCATTTACCATCAGTTGCATCACTGGGTAAGTTTTAGGAATCACATTGTGTTATTAGGGTGAGAGGCCTGAAAGACAACCAGCTGGTAGCAGGGTACCAAATAGCATTGGTAATGGCAAACAGTGCAGTAGCAGTATAAATATTTTTATTTGTAGTTCTGGGTATGCTCTGGAACTTCCAGATCTTTTCACAGATTTTTGTGGGGTATTCCCTTCACAATAAAAGCTTCTTGCATTGTCACACTTAAAAGCATTTGGCTGAGAATTTAGTGATGTCTAATAACTGCACAATTAAACTCCTTTTGTACATTGGGATGATGTCTCTTTTATATAGAGTGTGCTGAAAGGTATAGTGATCATTCTTCTCTTACTCAATTACCTTTATCTTTAAAATCTTCAGTTTGCTTTTTCAGAGCTTCAAAAGTGGTAGTATAAAATCCATATCCTAATCAGACTAGATAATTATGCTTGCAGAGACCTATTCAGGGTTAGCTGTCTGTACACGACTGAGTCTGCACTGAAGCAGGGATGAATCTGCACATAATGGTTCACCTAAACAAAAGCACAGTATTACTGGGGAGTGTTTAATTCAAATGTAGCAATCTATAGCACATCAAAGTGTGATTTAGAGTAAGAGTTATTGTTGAGACCTTTTGAAGGTAGCTAATACCAAGGAACTTTAAATTTGAAAAGTTTCATTATTAATTCCAGCATCTATCTTGGGAGGAGAAGACAGCAGGAGTCATCCAGGGGTAATCATAGCTAGGTTTATCATATGCTTTGAGCACTTGGATAGGGGAACCAGAGGGGAAAATGTGCTGCTCGTGCTGTCTCTAAGTGTGCCAAAGTGCACAAAATGTACAGCAGCTAAGAAGACCTACTTATATCACAGTTCTGCAGTTCCTGTGGCATAGAAGCCTGAGGCAGGGTCTGGCCAGGGTTGAGTAGAGATAAAGGAAGGCAAAAATGTACATGCTTAGGCTGCACACCATGAAAAGCCATATGTAAACGTATGGCTATACGTCTTTTAAGCACTTTGGTGGAAGATTTTAGGCTTCCCAGATATGTAACCTCTGCCAAGGTAAGTCAAAGGAGGTTCACAGCTAAGGCAGAGAACCTATCCCATTATGTACAGCAGAGTAGGAAGCCAGGTATGTGAAAGTCTTCTGGCCACTGTGGGGATTAAAAAAACAACTTGTGTGTTGGTTGCAAAGAAGATACCCTAGGGTCCACCAATGGCTGATAGTACAGGTGACCTTGTCCAAGCTTCACTATAAACTTTCCTGCCATAAATATTTTTTGGGTAATTTATACATGCAAATAACTCTTAAGGCATGTCCCAACTCCCTAGGCCATTGGTGAACATTTGAGTGCAGAGATGATGCTTTGTACCATTTCCAGTGCTAGCTGGGGAATGCTGTACTGCATGTGCTTCCAGAGGCAAGCCAGCTCTACTCAGGGACCTCTATGGTTTGTACTCGGCAGTGGGTTTGGATTCCCTGTAAAATCATCAGGTGTTTTCAGGTTTGGTTTGGGTGGTTTTTTGTTTTTTTTTGGTTTTGGGGGGATTTTTTGGGTTGGGCATTGGGGTTTTTGTTTGTTTGTTTTTTACAATTCAGTTTTCTTATCTCTTGTAGTCTGGATTTCCCTGCTCCTTTCATTCCTTTGGATATATTAGCATTGTCTAAACAGTTGATGACTAGGGGAAAAAGTTGCCTTTCTCTTTAGGAACTCTTCAGGCATCAGAATTGGTCAGCACCGTTCAGATTGTTTCTGCTGTTCATTTGTGCTGGGTACCAGAGAACAAAGATCTCTCCAGAGAGTGTGTCCTGTCTTGGACAATTAGTCAAGTGTCCCCGAATAATGTCTTCCATGTGCACTCTTAGTTGCTTCTACTGAAAGCATCTGAGAGTGGTTGGTTTGTTGGTTTGGGTTTTGTTGGTTTTGGGTTTGGTTTGTTTTTTTTTTTTGATCATTCGAAGCACAAATTCTAAGTGGCTGAAAACATGTTTTTGCCTTTGCAGTCTTGGGAGCATTATAGCAGGGCAAAATGTCATTTTTGCCAAGGCAGAACTAGAACACCCATCTCACTCACAATATCTGTCAGGTTATGCTTTTATGATTCTCTTTTCTTATTCATTCTATCCCTTTCTAAACTTATGTTATCAAAACAGAAGCAAGGGTGTAAATAAATTCAGTCTTTCCAGCTTTGATAGACACTTAACAAATGATAGGCCCAAGCCGATGGAGACTCTGGGCTCCAGTGTTTGCTGCTGCTTAGGACTCCAGCACCTCTGAATTTGCTGTCCGTACTCATGCATGCCCATTTGTCCCAGTCAATATTCAGATGTCGTTTCCTGTCATGTGTTCTCTTGGGCTTCTCTAACCCATCTGTCAGGACTTTCATCTTGCTTTTAAAATGTATTCTGGTACTGGCTTAACACAACAATGAAGAGAATTTAAGGGTAACGTGATTTGCAACTGCACTTCTGTAGAATCTCCAGAGCGGCTCCTAACAACCAGTCAAAAAGCATGTCCATTTTCCCACTTCAATAGTCACTTTAAATAGGATCAACTTCCATGGAAGTATTTCAGTGGTGGGTGCCTGATCTGTTTAGGGAAATGAGCATTTTCCCTCTGCAGGATCCTATGAGACCAACATTCAGCAGTCAAGTATGGGTAGAGCTTGAAAGGAACAATTTGTCTTTGGTTGACCTGCCATGCAAGAGATTGTCAGGGAAAAACTTGTATAGCAAAAATTATGTCCTTTTCAACATTAAAAAATGTTCTGACCAACTGAAAGAGACCTTCATAAAAATGGCAGAATGATTCCCTGTAAAAAATTATTAGCCTAGATATTTAATTCAAAATGGATTATCATTTCTGCAATATTTTGTTATTTTAAAATATTGTCTAAATAACTTGAAGAGCTGTTTATTCACTGACATCCATGTTGTCTGTGCAGGTTTGAAAGCAAACCAGTGAGAGTCTCCAAGTCAGAAATACAATTTAATAGGGAAAAGGTAAAATAAATACAATATTACAAAAAGCGAACCACTGACAAAGTCAGAATACAACCTGGCACCCTGTCAGTCAGGGTGCTGGTAGCAGTTCAGATGAAGTGGTCCTGTTAAAGCAGTGATCCTGTAGAAAAAAAAAGAGTCTGGTCTTTGTTTCAAAGTCCAATGGTGGCTCTGTTGTGGCTCTTATCCTCTGGAAATCCAGTGGGAAAAGGCTGTCTGTGCTGTTTGGAATCCCAGATTATATCCAGGATGGAATGCTTGGTTTCTCCCTCTGGGTGGAGCATCTCACAATGGGATGATAAGGCATTGATGGGCCCATTAACAAAAGATGGTCCAGAGGCAGTTATCTATGAGCCATGGGCAGGGTCCTTGATTGCCCATTAAACAAAGATAGCTCCCAGAGGGAGGAGGCAAGGAAAACACTGCCCCACCTGGATTCAATATTTTATGAAGATGGTAAAAGAAAAAATGCTTTTGGGCATGTCTTACACTGTAACCAAGGACATGTCTGTTCATGGGTTTTTTCCCCCCTATATTTGATAAGGTTTCTGTAAGAAAAATAAATGGAAACAAAGTGAAAAGTAAAAACTAATGGCTAGTAAAGGTACTTACTTTTTTGCCTATACTTTTTTTTTTTTCACTGTTCATGTGGAGAGCATCCATTTTTACAGTCTTGTTGACATCATATTTGCAAGCCCATGGATGCTGGAAAAAACCTCATCTTTACAAATACAGTACCCTGTCTTGCAGTTCCTGACAAAAGCACCCCCTGAAAGGACCTGCCAGTTGCATACGTGGGTCAGACTTCGGTCAACACCAAGACCTTGGATAATACATTATCTTTATCTGAAACTTTTCCACATTGGTGCTATTTTATTACAGGAATTTCCCTCACAGCTTGGCCAGCTGAGGATGGTTTGTAGTATCTGTGCTATTCCAATGCAGACTTCTTTAGATAGTAGACACCCTAGAGATTTAATGCATTAATTTCATCAAACAGGATAATTTACTTCTTTATGTGTTTTAATAACAGCGTCTTTTCATTGTTGTAATTCTTGTGAAAGAAATACTTTATGAAAGGCCTTAGGTGGTTGCTTTGTGCCTTTTCACTCCAGATGCAAGGCTGTATATTTTAATAGGAAGCCTCAAGACCATTTTTCTGGTCTATGTTTTTCTGTACCTCCAACACTTCATCTGTGCTGCACGCACTGCTGACTCACTTTAAGGTTTCAATAGTGATCTCTCATCAATCACTAAAAGAAACAAGATTACTGGGTCTAAAATTCAGAGGAAACCTTGTCAAAAACATGTAATCTTATCCGGCAATCTCTGCATTTCAGAGTGCTGCTTTGAAATAATGTGTTGCGAAGAATGCAGGGCAATTTCTAAAAAGCAGCTACTATAAAATATATTGGAATCATATATTGGTTCAGGGTGCTAAATGAGCAGTGGAGGTGAAATAGGAAAAGAAAGTCAGTATTTTAAGTGTGTGGCTGTTAAGAAGGTGCAGGTGTTTGTGCCTGTGTTCAAGCCTGTGTCTTGGTGTGTATTGTCCTGTGGGGCTTTGTCACCCATGAATAACATCAGTGAGTGATGGCTGCAGTGCTATGGTCACAGCTCCCTCATCTCCTAACTCCTCCTTTCCTTCATCTCTCTCCAGACCTATCTGCATCTAGAATAGATGCTAGAATAGGCCTTTGAATAGATCTGCATCTACCCCTCGCAAATATTTCAAAGGTGCCTAAAATGGCTCACCATTCTCTGTTTTCTTACAGAACCTTGCTATGTCTGAATAAATTGCTGCATCATAATAATTTCAACCAATAACAGCTGTAGTCCGAGGATCAAAATTTGTGTTGTGAACTCCAGCATAACTTCCCGGTGCCTTCAGACTGAGCAAATATGGCTGTAATTGCTTTACAGAACAAGCTGAAATACAGGTAGTGGAAGTAGTTTGCTTGGGGTTATCGCAAAAGGAGCTTGTGAGCATGGGCAGAAATTTACCAGATCTCCCTTTTCTTAGGCACATATTGTAACTGCAAAGTTGCATATTAGAAAAATTCCCACCTGACCTGCTGGCCCAATACATGTGTGACTGAGACTTAAATCTAATTCTCTCATTCTCTTGAACAAGCAAATGTTATATAAGATTAAATGAGGATGGAAAGTCTTGATGCTGGCTATTGAAATTATTTTATGAAACTTAACCTATTCCAGTGGCAGGATGTAAGTGGGCCCTTCACACTCAAAATGACCCAAGTCAGCCTGGCAAGCATCCTCTTGTCACAAGGATGTTACCTTCTGGATGGGGCTATGCCTCTGCACCTGTTTCTGTCAGGTGCCAACCTTTGCTAGCTATGAGCTCACTGGGCTGTCTCCTCCCCATCTGCATCTCAGCTGTGCCTGTCCCTTGCCTCTTCCACTTCGATCCAGTTGGTTCTTTCACTCTCTTTCTGCCTTTCCATTTATTTCCTCCCTGTGAACGTTCCCTCCTCCTAACTGCACATTCACACAGGAAAAGAAAACTATAAATCTATTGTGATATTTGAGGTCAATGTATACCTTATGTTGGAGAAACTTCCAAAAGTGCTTCTTCCTGTCTCCTTTTTCATCTCTGTAATAAGTAGCTGGTAGAATCTGCTGCAATGATCATAATAGATAATATCTTCTATTATCTGTTGTTTCAAAGCAAAAAATTGGGTTGTTAACCTATGAAAAGTAACATTATAGTTGCCTCAATCTTTTCTAGATATATCACTAAAGTGAGTTCTAATGAACTGATGTATTTCAAATAATTTTGAGTAGCTGGAAAAATTACATTTATTTGAAAATGGTGAAGGTTTTTATTTCTTTTCTTGTGCAGTCCCTGAAAGCTCCAGTTTTTAAACACCAACTTAAATTACTTTGTAATGCATCTAGCTTTGAATATAAGTTGAAATCAGTGATACTAAAATTCAAATATAAGATGTACTTAATCAGCATCTAAAAATGCATGGTACTTTGTGTCAAACCCCGACTCAGTCCCTGAAGAAAAGCCTCTCCACTTTTTTTAAGTGGACTCCAATTTCAGTCTTTCACTTAGGAAGTGAAATATATATGATTGCTTTACCTCTGGTTATTTGTAAACAGATACTCAGGATGCAAAACTGTGGATTGGAAGAATCCTGCATTTAATTCTTTGAAGCCATTTGATTTTTATCTTTTGGGTCCATTCCAAATTAATTTTTTCCTCTCCTACTCAGTGTATGTGACACATAACATTACAACCTAAAGTTTAGCTGCTTTGTTCCTTTTTACTTCATAACCTTTTATAGGGCTTTGCAAATTAAATTTGGTGATTAAAACAGACAAGTTTCTTTAACACAAATTATAGCCTATCTTAGAATGCATGATCTGTTTCATAGCTATTACTGTGACTAAGTGGGTTGTGTGGCAGGAGACTCAAGACTCTAGCTTAATAAATCATTGCCCACTTGGTCAGTTTTAGGCGTGAAAGAACAAAAGCATAATATTATTTCTGGTTCAACTAAAGGATTATCAAGAAAGATTTGTGAGTTGTGTGCAACCCCCTAACCTTCTGGGAAAGCAGGTATTCTAAGACTCACTTATCTTCCCATGAATAAATAAAACAGCCTTGCCAATTAAAAATCCTTTACTGATAACCTGCAGATTTATTTTGTGCTATAGCTACAACATGGGTACCACAAGACAAAGTTGAATACCATTGTGCAGATCTCCCAGTGGGAGGCAGGCAATGTGTCAAAGAGCCTCACATGCTTTGCAAATGTGAGGTTTCGGAAACTGTGCACAACTTCCCCATCTGGATGGCCCTGCAATAGACTGTGAAACCATCTTAGTAAGAAAGCAAATAAACAACTTACAGGAACTCTAAGAGACATTCAGCTGAGTGATCTAGAGTTTCAAAAATGCAAAATGTATATGCACAATTGAATGAGAATTTCTTCAGAAGTTAAATTAGGATCTTGAATGCAGGCAGGGGAATGAGGATGGTTTAATCACAGATGAATGAAGCTTAACTTATTTAAATGACACTCTCTGTCTCCGCTTCTAATTGTGCCATATGGTATCACCTAATAAGAGCCAAGTGCGGATGCCAGTTACATCACAGTATGATATATTATAAAGCAATCAAATTTGAAGTGAAGATTTATGATGGAGCTCTTCTTTGTTAAAATCAAGCAAACAAAAAAGCCATCTGATCTATTACGGTCACTGAATAGGCCTCTGTCTCAAAGCTCCTGTTCCAAAGTGTTCCTCGGTGTGCGTCCTCCATCCCTAGGAAGCCTCATATGGGGTTAAGAGCTGAGGGAAGGGTTCCAGAGGTTAGGCCTACCTTTGTGCTGCAGCAAAAGTTCTTTGCTCAGGAAGAACAAAGTGGCAAGGTCCTGAATGAGCTGAGGGGTTGTGCCCTGCTGGTGTGCAGCTGATGGAGCTGGAGTGCCTGATAACCTGACGCTTCTGGTTAAGTGCATTTAGGAGCCCCATTATGAGATTATCATAAATTTTCTTTCCCCTACCCAGACATCTACTGCTACATGTTAAGGAGGTGGAAAAGACCATTTACTAATTTAATTTTAAACCCTGTGTAACCCAAGATTCAGAGTCTTGTTTTGGGCACTAGGTTTGAACATGTGACTGTGAATATTTTTGAGGAGATATTTAATCTCAAAAACCCAAAAAGTGATGAAGAATCCTTTGCCTGCTTTCATGTCGGAGTAGTACTCTGTGGTTCTAGCAAACTTAGACAAACTTGAAAATTAAATTAGGTGCCAGTAAGCTTCCTTAGCCTGCCTGTGTATATGTCATCATTAAAGATGAATAACTCGATCAGTAAAGTAGTGGATTTTTTCTACATTTTTTTCTCATTATTTACATCTAGAATTCATAGCTGTATTTCAGTCAGTCACAGTAACTCCTCAGAAGCTGCAAGACTGTCATTTCTTTCCTTGCTTTGTTACAGGACAGGTGGTGAAATTCACATTGTTTTTATTTTACTTTTTTTTTTTAAGTGAGGAAAAATCAGCATAGCTCTCTGTTTATTTCCTTTTTATTATCTCCAAATGATTACTGAAACCTTTAGAAATACCCCAAATAATGATAAAACATTTGCACTTGTTCCTGTGATCAGAGAGAAGGCATTATAGTTGATGTTAATTTGCTTGAGATGGTATAAAACTCAAAATAATGTGGTAATATGCTTGGTTGAAGAAATAGCTACTTGGAAAAAAATTCCAATAAATTTGACTTTGAGTGATCTATTCAGCCAATTGAAGAATTACTCTTTAGAAAAGCTAATCTGATATTATTTGAAACAATTTATCATTCAATATCAAAGCAATATCCTGCTGGAACACCAGGAGGACATCAGCATTCGTCTGCAAACAGGATTCAAACAGTAATTTCTGCCATTGTCAGTTAGGGAAGCTTTAAAGTAACAGTCACCAGGAATAATCTGCAGGTGAAGAAATTACAACACATGTGCTTTCTGACTGTAATTTGACCTGTGTGCAAGCATGTAAATCTCCTATTATTCCCAAACTGAATAATCCTTGGATAAAACCAAAGCCATCAGGCGGAAATAATAGTCAGAAGTATGTAGCACTGACAGTACACAGAGCTCGCTCTTCTCCTCTGGTTTTCGTTGCACGGCTTGCTGAGCGAGGGGTGAAATAAAACAGTTCCAGGAGTGTGTGTGAATCTTCAAGTACAGCAGAATGGTCTGTCCAGGCTAAAAATACAGGGAAAGATGAAACAGGAAGAATATTAGGGTTGGATATACAGGGTCTGAGACAACACAGCAACAATGCTTTTCTCCTGCTGAAGAGAAGTGCATGGATTTGATCAGATGGGTTAAGCTCTGAACTGAAGGATTCCTAATTCCTCCTCACGTCTGCCTTTGGAGACCAGGATATTCACAAAGTATTTTGTTACAAAAGTAAAGCAGTGCCCTGGCAAACTCATGCCATACGTGACATGAAACAGATCCTCCCAAGTGGAACACAGCATACATTTTCCTTTCAGATTTACCCCCAAAGAATTTTCATTGTTCCTAGTAATTTAAGCCAGGTTCCCTCTTCTCTCTGCATGTTATTTACAGAAGTAGTTCAATGTACAAACTAATTTCTCTACTTTCTTTTGCTGTTAAAATTTTTCAGGGAAATTATTGAAGAAAGTTAGGCATAATTATTGTTCAGATTTTGGTCTGCCTCCTGAGAGTACCCTCTCTGGGAAAATGCTCATGATGATTTTTCTGATACCTCTCTCTATGGAGAGAGTCTGCTGTTGTGCTTTTGTTGCCTGGCCTACCCAGGCTCCTTGTAGCGAGTGAAGGGACAGAAATTTTTCCAGAGGGGAAAATCAAAGCATCTTTATGACACACCTCTTGTAAATTGCCCTCCCCAGAGACTAGTCTCTTGCATTTATTATAGGTGGCATATAAAACTTGAGTTGAAGCAGCAGTGCTGTATCCCAGGGAGATTTTTTTGGATAGCCAATGCAGTTTTAGGTCTACTCTCTTATAAGTTGATTTAGCTGCATCTTGCCAGCTGTAGCTGGGGTTATTTCTGGGAATGAGTGTAAGTAGTCCAAAAAACCACATGGAGTTCTGTTAGGCAGGGTTGCCTGTTGGAAATCTCTTATTAGGCTGTAAGGTGATGAGGATTTGAAAAAATCCCTGTGGCATATTGCAGTGAGGACCCCCTGGAACAGCTGTATCTCATGAGAAGTCAATGATCCGTAGTTAGAGATGTTTGGTCTGTGTTTCTGTGGGCCTGTATCATGCTTGTGGATGAAAGGAGGCATGCTGTCTGAAGAAGGTCCTGGTTAAAGGACATATGCTTCACAGCTGAGTTGTACCTAATAATTCTGCTGAAGGTACTAGCTCACCAAGAGGAAAAGCTTCAGGATGTGGCCTAAGGTAAGAAGAGGGCATTATTAGTGTTGATCTTTTTAACTAGAAGTGAGTTGCCAGTTTCATGATAGCAGATTCTGATTAAATTACTCATATCTGATTTTTGAGGCGAATGGAGAACATGTTCGAGTATCACCGCAATCATGCTATCTTCCAGTCTATAATCATTTCACAATGGGCAGAACTGTGGTTTGTGGTTCCCTCAGCAGATTCCTGGACTTGCAGTTGAAGTGGGTGCAGACTTGTGACTTGTGGGCCCCTGCCTTCCCATGTAGCCTCCTGTGGAAGTTGCATTTTTAAGTTGCCTGAATGCTGTGCCTGCTATATCCAGCTAGAAAAACAGAGTCCTTGGGCATATGACACCTGCATAACGAGCATTGTTCTGACTGACTGGCTTCTCCCTTCCAGTTCATTTCAAGCATCTCTGGTAAAGTAATTTTCCTCTCATCACCCTGATGCTGTCACACCCACACCCTAATTGGAGCACCTTCCCATCAACTACCATGTCACCCTTATTACCAGGGCAATCCTCCATCTAGACTCTCAATGCTTTCCACCCAGCCCATTCCCCATGCACTGCTCTGTCCTCTCTCTCCCTCTAAATCTGTATGCATAACTTAAAAATTTCTGCTATTCTGTCACCAAAATTGAAGCAACCTCATATACCACTTTAAGATCCAGGCTACAAATTCTTAAAGAGAAGGAGATAATTTGTATACTTTGGGAAAATCCATGAGTTTTGGGTTAGTCTGGGAAGTTTTACTAAAAATAATAAATGTGTCAATGGAATCTCATTGAGCATCTCCTCTCAAAATTCAGATTTTCTCCTTTGTGTATACTTGCTATGTTTCTGCTGTTTACAACCATCAGGTGTTGAAATCAATGATGTTTGGTTTTCTAGAGGACAATTTGTTTCCAGATTTAAAGCAGCATTTTAAAATCCATTGATTAGAAACGTCATTCTCAGACAAAGAGAACATGACAATGATGCTTAAAGTACCTTTCTTTCTGATAGATCAGGAATGGATATTTTTTTCTTGACAGACACTATTCTGAATTATTCCTATTCATCTATTTCTCTTCCAGATTATTTTAGTTTCAAAATTACGCACTAGCCCTTTCTCCACACATTACACAACTAGAACATTTAAATTAACTGTGGCATGCTTGTCATTACAACTGAAGGTGTCCTGAGTTCCATGTCTCTGCATTACCATAAATTGTTTGAGACCTCTTTGCAAGACTTGTTAAAATTGTTTTGAGCAATGTTTCCCACTGTTTGATCTGGTTTTGGTCAGTATCTCAGTCATGGATAAGTACATTTTATTTTCCTGCACAGATGTTTTATCTGTCACATATAATGCCAATCAGATTAGGTAATTCCAGGTGATCTTGTCAGTTTGTTCTATATAAGTCCTTGCAGGACAGGCAACCTGTATGGATGTAGTGCAGGAAATTCATTTGTCTTCTGTTCATTGTTATACTTGGCTGTCACAGAAAATCATTTCTCACAATACCATATGTGCTAGACCCATTATTCTGCTCTATGCTGTATCACATGTATTTTATGTTGACTGATGCTTGGTTTGCACATTTTAGATTAAGAGGAGTGACTCCATAACATGTTCTGAAGGTGTTTATCAAATTCTCAGCTCTTGTCACACTATGTCCTAAAGAAATTAAAATAAACATTGTTGGTGTGCAGTCTGAGACTGGGCATTACCATTTAAAACAGTTATTGTACAGTAGTTTGTTCATTTTAGGAGGACAAGGAAGTCTGTAAAGTATGAAACAAGTTCTTCCTCTCTATATATTATGTGGGCTGGGACTAATTCTTTGGAAAGTATGTTAGGAAGACAGAGATCACCCGCAGTTTGCATTGACTCGAACTGCACATAGGCTAGATGTTTAAGGGCAGGACTTGACACACTAGCTGTACAAATGACAGTAAGATTATCTTAGGTATTAGCTTTCACAGTCCGTCACAAACAATTTTAAAGTGACATTCAGCCAGCTCAGGTTCCTGCACAGGCCTTAATCTCACTGTGTTCTTCTTCTGTGAATAGAGATTCTTACTGATCATGAGATTCAGTGTTAGAGTTGCGGAACCAGGACCTAAGAGAGAAATGTTTTCGGCTTCCAATGGTTATCCTTATATCATGTGTCTCTTCATTGCTGGAGTGTTTTTTGACCTTCAAATCATGTGTTAAAAAACCCACTTGGTTCCTGAGTACTGCTTTAGGGCACAGATATCCAGAGTTTGTGCTTGAATTTTGTTATTGTAATGGCAGTTAAGGATAATTAAGATGGGGGGAGCAATCTTAGCCTCAGTACAGTTTCTATGCATGATTTTTAATGTTTGCACTGAATGAACTACATGTCTTTGAAAGACAAGCTTGTTTTGCTTTAGCATAGTCCTCTGATGTCACCTGAGCAGGAGAGCAGAGTTCAAGTGTCCTGTCAGCCTGCAAGCTTGCAGAGGTGATCTGGGTATCCTTGAGTATCTTAGGAAACCATATTTTTCTGTTCTTCTGCCCAGACTTGAACCATTTCTCTTTAGGGTGATCACTCCATTTTGCACCAGAACATGGAATTCTGGCTGCTGAGGTTTATGTCAAACAGGACTGATTGCTTAAAGCCAAGAATAAATTCAAGAATTTATACATATGCCAGGAGCCTCTCTGCATGATCTGTTCAGCCCTAGTAAACTGATTAACTTTTCAGACCTTTCTTTGCAAGAAGGAAGATCAGCTTTTTCTTCTTCCCTCCTCCTTCAAAAATAATGTTCTTTACAGCATGAAAAGCTGTCATGTGTAACAGAGACCCCAGGTGCATGCCTTAGTGCTGGGTGGACTTATGGCAAGGAGAAGAAGAGGAGATATTAAGACCATTTGTAGACAGAACAGACTGACTCATCTATTTATTTATTTGCTCATTTATTTATAGAGGAAGGATTCTAACAATTTATTTTACAAGACCCACCAGTCCTACCGGTAAATATGAGTTTTATTATCCAATGTGGGAACATAGGTGTCATTTTAGCAAACTGAGCAGGGCACATCTCTAGTAAAATAGCAAATGGTATGGATTACAGGAGACCTTGTGACTGGATGTTGCTTAGCAACTACACGTGTTTAGATCACAGACCTGGTGAGGTAATTCATGCTGGGGATGAATAGGTAGCATCTGACCTCATAATACACACCGTGTTCAAAACAACTAACCCTTTCACTGCCTTCGGGCAGCACCCTTATCCTTCTCCACTCCTATCTTTATAAAGCACTGTTAAGGATGAGAAATGTAACTTTCATAATTTGGAGAATTTTGAAGTTCCTTCTTCCACAAAAATTTGTTCAGATGGGATTTCTGTTCTCTGTTGTCTGGCTAAAATTACACAGGACATGTCACAGTCAACGGTCAATGTTGCTGTAGAAATTTCGACTTTTTCCTTTTATAGCAGCCACTACATTTTGAGTTCCTTTTCAAACTGATAGTCAGACATCCCCATGTTACCCATATGTCACAAAGATGGTACCCTTGGAATAGAAGGGCATGTTTTTGCTAAGTGTTTTCTCATGATGGATTTTTTTCTGTGGTTTGAAAATTTTATGAATGTGTCAGAACATTCTTATCTAAAGTTGAAAAACTATGTTACTTTATATTATGTAGAAGTCCTAAAGGACTTGACGAAGATTTTGTTCAGTGGTTTGTTGAAGACTACTGTAAGGATATAACCACATCCCAAGAAGTAAGCATTATGTATATCTGCAGTGACTTCTGGAAGAGGATATTGCCCAAACACTGTGTGAATCTGCATTTGTCCCAGGATGGAGATGTGTGTGGTTTGTTCTTAAAAAAACCAAATAATATGAAATATACCTGATCCCCTCACCATTTTGTGTTCTTTTAAAAGCTTCATGTATTTTCCTTGCTCTTGGTAGAGAAGTAAAAATACATTTTTAAAAACAAAATTGCAACCATTTATCCCTAACTAAGAAAAGTGTGATGTTCCATAGTCCATCCATCTCTATTAATACACCTTATCTAAGTATTTAGGAAGCGTGATGGGCGTCTTTGGTGTCCTCTGTTTTGGAGTATTCTGAGTGCCTCAAGGCTGAGGTACTTAAGTGTGAAGGTTATGACTTTCTCATGCACTGATTTCACTTGCATATCAGGAACAGTCCTAATTAATAAATAGGTCTTTCAGAACAGGCAAACAAATTGTATTTTGTGGTCTGGCAGAGATTTTGAATTTGAATACCCTTCCCTTCCCCTCCACCTCTTTGCTAGAAAATTGTTGAAAAGTGATTTTAGTTGTGTAAAATTTTATTATTAAGCCCATCTTTCACAGCTGGCACTGCTCTCATGCACAAAACTACACAAATGTGGTTCTGAGATGGTAAACTGATAATTTCTTTATCTCTCACAATTAAAAAAAAAAAAAGGCATTAAGAGAGATTCTGCTCAGGCCGTGCTTTGTAAAGGGATTCATATTTAAATTGTAAGAAGAAAATTGTAAACCAGATATAAGCATCTAAATATAATGAAAAGTTGTAAAAATCACATTTTATACTTGAAATTTGTAGCTTTGTTTGGAATTTGAAACTATCAGCTAAAATATTTCTGATTACATAAAGTGCATGAAGTGTTAACTAAACTAACCGCTCACGTTGACATATATGTGAGCAAACTGCTGAAATGAGAACTCTGAGACCTGCTCACTGTGTCTAGAGACAGGGCCAGATTCCACATGTTTTAACTCAGAAAAAGGTGTCATTGTCTTCAGTACATTTAATTAACATTCTTGGTCTATGACGATCACGTTTAAAATCTCACTTATGAAATGAAGCAATGCGTGTGTGAGAAGCATCTGGAGTTGGGCTCATCTGCAACTGTTGAAAGAGCAGTACCTTGCTCTTCAAATACTGTCTATCATTTCAGGATCTTACTGTCTTCCCCAGCCAACCTGTGACAGCACTGAGGAAATAAAGATAGACAACAGGGAGATCATTTTTTCCATGTCCTATAGGAAATGCGCTGGAATTAGAGCCCATCTCCCCTGAGTCTTGCTCCTTTTTCTTGATCAAAAGATTGTTCCACCTCTCCATAGGCATCCGATGTGTGTTTCAGCTGACCCTCTGCTCTGTGGGGCACCCTTTGTTTTAGATCTAAATTTAACTCTGTTTCATACACAGCTTGGCTTTTCATGCTGCTGTTATAATAAATTATAAACCTGAAAGGCTGATTCACCCAACAGTAAAAACTGTTATTGTTACAGCCTGGGAACATGATACTGTTTTAGAAACTGAGATTTGGGGGGTTTTTAATTCAGGAGAGCCTTAAACCTTTTCCTCTGTGATATATCCCAGCACCTGATGCCCTGAACATCTTTGCATAATTGCTGAAACAAATGATTACTACAGGCTTGTCTGGTATCTAGAGGCTGTGGAGTCGGGGTTATCTGAAGTGTAAAATGCAGATGGACCCCAAGGTTTCTTCCTCATTAGCATGATTTTTTTGACCTTTTTTAAATGGATATTTTATGGCCAAGAAGGTGAATTGTGTAGGGGAAGAAGAAAAGCTCACTCAAATCAATCTATGTATGACCCTGTTGATTGTCTAGGTGCAACTTGAACAAGGAGAGTTGAACGTATTCTCTACTTGCCTGTAAAAGAGTCTCTGCATTCCCCAAAGGGTTTGTGTCTGCACAGCACAATCAAAGTCCCTTTCCCCCTTTAAGCCAGACACAACCCATGGATCAGATCTAGTGGAGCAGAGCCTCCATTTATAGCCCTAACAGCAGTTTGCACCCTCTGTGTGGATACAAGGCTTGTGTGTCAAATCTCAGCTGTGCTGCCTGATTCAAGCCCTGGCCTCTATTGGCATTTAAACTGCACCTAAATCTGAAATGTGGGTTGTTCAAGGACCATCAGCCTGTTGGCCTTCAAATCCCATCTGTGAGAGCTTGCTCTTAGGAGAAAATAACATCTGTTCTCCTCCTTTCCGTCAAGGGCAATCCCATAGTCTTTTGCAAGGAACTTTCAGCGGACTTTCAGAGTTCGACAGCCTTGTCCTTGTCAACAGACATTTTGGGGAGGAGTTAGAAGGTTATAGATTTTCCCATAATATGGACTTGTTTGTCTTGCTAATGGAAGAATATTGCTGCAGTTTACCCAGGAGGCCTGCATGAAAAGATTGGAACAAATGTCCTGAATGCTTGGGATGAATTTAGCCTGAAGCAGTGACTTCAGCACTGTTGGCTGCTTTACTGTTGCATCCAGTTGCTTGGTGAGTCTCTGTTTATCTCTGTTTCCTAGTTTGTGTTGATTCCTTTACTGGATCTTACTTTGCCCTCTTTTGTCACAGGAAACTGTGTGTGTGGATTCAAATAATAGCATAACATAAAATGTGTCTCTATGAAATACATACTTTTATATGCTACATATAGATGATACATTAAAGATGCAGGCATCATCCCAGCTTAGGTCTTTCCAAATAATTCCATGTTTGGATTGGTGTGGGGTGGTTGGGATGGTTGTGTGTTTTTAAGTAAAACAAACCGTTAAATTGTGAATCTGACAGAAAGTGTTGATATGCAAAATGCAGAGGAATGTCCTCTTCATTTTGGATATCAACAAGAAAGCATTGAGCTAGAGACCGGTACTAGTCACATCAGCCTCTTGGCTGATGGATATGTCGCTCATTTGGAGGCCTTCTCTCTAGATGTCTTTCATAACATGATAGTAGCAACACACTTTAACTTGAATTAACTTAAAAACTAATTAAAAAGATTAATTTAAACTAATCTTTTCCAGTGCACCTTCTGGAAAAATCAGTTGACTTGTGGGAGGGAGCCAACCAGAGATAGCTCTGAAACTACGCTTTTGATCTGAACACCCACCTAATGCAAAGGTCGAATACAGACTGCCATATGGCTACCATCTTTTGAATGAACAATTTCAATTTTGTTCCGTGTCCCCATACACTCCTGCAGGGAAAACAGAGAGTTAGGTTCAAGTCTGAAATTACTATCTTCTTCAAATATGAATCCTAGATCATGATTTACCAGGAAACACATTCTGCTAACTGCACCTAATATGTAGCAACAGTGTCGGAAAATGGAAAGAAGGGAGACAATGATTCATTCACTGTGAGGTTTTGTTCACTTGAAAAATGGCAGCTTGTCCAGGTGCTGTGTTAGCAATAATTTTCAGTTTGATTGAATAATTGGGAATACATTGCCCCATTCACTCAGAGTCCATTAGCAGTAAGGGGAGGCTAGCTGCTTCTCCATAAAACATGCAGGTGTTGCTCATATTCTGACTGCTCTAAATTGCACAAGTGAGGATGGGGTTTCAGGTATTGAGTGGTGTGA
The DNA here is from genome assembly GCA_013397815.1 of Aleadryas rufinucha. Lineage (NCBI taxonomy): Eukaryota > Metazoa > Chordata > Aves > Passeriformes > Aleadryas > Aleadryas rufinucha. Next base: position 165,323 of record VZTH01001814.1, read on the forward strand.
CGGAGCAGGCAAAACAACCAGAATAAATCTGTGGGAGGATCCTTCCCTCTTTATGAATGAGGAACACATGAAGTGTCTACCTAGTAGTGATGTCAGTTGAGATCAAAGCTTCCAAACGGCCTCTCCAGTGATAGACTGGTTTAAAGGGAAGCATATAAGGAAGCAGTAGAGGCGTAGAAAGGATGGTAGCTTCTGAGGCTCATTGGGGAAGGTGAATTGACAGGAGGACAAGGCTATTCCATCAAGTGTTCTAAGTGACAAACTGTTTAGATTGTCAAAAACCCATTTGGCTGTCACTTCAGTGCTGTCACAGCACTGAAGACACATAAAATTTTGCACGACAACCTTGACGTTAATGTTGTCAAATGACCAAAAACGCTGCTAGATGTTGAGATTGCTGACCCATTCCGGGCCTTGCTTTAATCTAAGCCCACCCAGACTCACAGATTAAGTGCTCAAGTGCACATTCACTGGGCTACCACCAACAAGATCTCTCAGACTACCAATTCCATGTGTAGGACCTAAAACCCAGGCTGATGGATTAAAACAGAGCACATACTCTTTAGGGTGTGTTAGAAAAGACCATAGGTCTTAGCTTTTCCTCATTTTTGAAAAGTGAGATTGTAATTCCAAGCCTCATACATTCAAGGCTGTAAGTTTTAAATGCAAATTACCAAGGTCAGGGTCTGGGAAGATATATTTCTAAATTGCAAAGAGGGATGGGAAGTCAGAAGACAGACGCTCCTCTGAACTCCCTTGTTGGCAAGCTTTATTTGCTCCCTGTTAAGAGTGCTGGCTTTAGGCACCCATTTGTGGTTGCCTTACTCTCTCCACATTCCATGAGCAGACAGTCTAACAAATATTAGAATTCAAGAGTCCTTCACGGGCAAATCTGGCCTGCTGAGTACTTCAGAACTCATTTTCCCTTCCAGCATAAACAAAGGGAGCTTTACTCCTTTCAGCTGTGATTTTTACCTCATAACATCACTAGTGCAGTAGAAAACAGGTGACCTGTTGTAAATTAAGGTCAGAATTGCTGCGTGTGTACACATGGTTTCTACCATCAGATAAATACACAGATAAACATGTGGTAGCTATTTTAATCAATCATACCCTGGGAGCTTTGCCCATTGTGTTCCCAAGAACAGGGCGCAAGATGCAGCACTCTAAAGAAATTCCACACATTGCAGCAAGTGACCCCTTACCAAAACCAGGGCTGAGAAAAACTGTAATTTCCTTATTAGAATCACATGTCATCACCTTGCCAGCTACATTCTTGAATGCTCCTCAGCTCTTTTTTTGCACTGGCTTCCCACGAACACTGCACATAAAACCAGGGTGACTCACAGCATCCTTGTATGTCAAACAATTCTCTGAAAAGGTTGTGCTGGAGTCATTTGATGCCGTGTTTGCTAGTGCCCTGGAGGCCTCCAGGCAATCCCCAAGTCAGCTGAGTTCATATTACCAGAGATAAGTAGCTGGCACTCAGACTGCATGCATGCACAATTGTGACTTCTTTTCAGTCATAAAGTCATTTTCCAATTTATGTGGAAATCACATATTGCTCACCAAATATAGGAAACAGATCATATTGCAGTCAATATTCTCCAGGTGCTATATGGTCAGTTCTGATTGATGACTCATTCAGAAGTTCTTTTTGGCTTTGGTTCTTCCTAGCTGAGCTATTTGCAGCAAGAAGTGTTTGTGTTTGGCAGATAACCATGTTACAAATATGAGTAAACACTAATTATTTACTGGATAGATAATTGCCCAAGGGAGCAATGATCACCAGGTTTCCTTTTTTTCCCCTTTTTCTTCTTCTATCCCCTCAAAGTCTGGATTTCTGCCTTATGCAAGACAGTTTCTCAGAGTTAAAAAGTGGAAAACACTAAAAGGGTCAGGGAAGAAACAGTTTCTGGACAGCACCTTCAGGGAAGTCTGTTTTCAAAACTTTGAGGACTATATTAAAGCTGTAACTGTGCAGAGTGAAGTTTTTACTTTTTTACCCTGGATCCAAGTTTACACAGCTCCCTTCATGTTTTTAGGAAGTATTGTTTCAAAGGAGCTCTGAAACTCCCTCTTAGATGACAGATTGGGGTTCTCCAAAGCATAGATCTCCAGCAAGACTGCTGAAAAGAGGCAGTGAACTATCTGAATAACAAGCTTCTATTTGCTCAGGTCTTCTTAGTCTCAGCCCACTCTCAACTGATTAGCAGGGTGTCTGCTGGAGGAAGCCATCGTCCTCCACATGCAGTTGGCCTTGCCGGCACTTTCAAGGCATGATCAAGCGGCTTTTCCCGTGGGCCCCAGAGGACTGCCTGTTATACCTCAGTATGAGGAAGCAGAACAGGATCCTCCAAGGGAATGTACTTGTCAGTTCTCTCCAGGATGGGAGATGAAATTATGCTATCCAGATGAACTCTCTCCTGCTATTGTCAACTCAGCATTCCCTAACGTTTAAATGAAACTGAAGCTGCAAAGTTAATGTTTAAATTCATTCTGTGTGTAATAAATACGTACGCCCAATTTAGAAATAAAAAAATATAAAATTTATTAAATGTCCGAAAGATTCGAACAGGCAATGCCACGATCGAATAAAAAGGACAGCACCAAGCCCGGGATTGGTACTGGGTGAACAATGGTCCGACCTCTATCGCATCAGACCTCCCTGTGTTCACAAATCTCTGTCCTTCGGAGTCCACTTTTATACAGTTCTTATGCATAAAGTCCGGAGATGAGCATTCTTTTACTGTTTCCCATATTCATGAAGTGTAGCTTTCAGGAGTTGGGGTGGACAAAGCGTATCCTGCCTCATGATTAATTTTCTATCACCAGGGGAAGTTGTCTGATGAGTCGTTGTAGTCCATATCGTGATACTTAATCTTGGTTGTTTACACCTGGGCTGGGTGGAGGTTCTCGGAGATGGGCCATCAACTCTGTCGAGATGGACCATTAGCTCTGCAGGGAAATCTTCTATGCAGTGGGTGATATGATCAGAATGCTTTTCTGGCTTTGTGTGAGGTTTTGGTCTTGTCAAAGGCTAGTTCAGGCTTGTCCTTATTTTAACTTTTTAACATAAAATATAACTTTATACACTTTAGCACGAATTCACATATAACATGTGTAAAAGTTGCAGTGAAACCATGAGTCTTTTATCTCTGATTTTTTTTTACTGATAACAAGGAAGCTTTATAATCTCATTCTAATTCACATTTTGTGCAGTGACAGGTTAAAATTTCACTGGGGGTTATGATGGTCATACAGAGAGACAATTTTTAGGAGTGTGTTTGAAAACTGAAGGTGGGATTTTGAAAAGCATTTTTAGACCCAGAAATTAGAGCTCAGCAGGTGGAAGGCTGTGATTCCAGCAAACTAAAACTCCTCTTTGCAAAAGAAAGAAAAGTTTTAACCTTTGCCTGTATCTGTTTGGATTTGAGGAAGAGTACAGATTGATCATATATATCACATGTATTCAGAGCCAAATATATCAAGTTGCACGACTAGACTTTACTGTCTGATGGCTGTGCCAGCACATACAGTGGTCACCAGTGTATTTTTGTGCCATTTAATTTGTGTGCTCCAGTCCTTTTGCATGAGGCTGCAATATCAGCTCTTTAGGTCTTTCAAAAAATGAATAAAAATATCCTAGGGGTGGAATAGGAACTCACAGAAGGAGCACAGCTTTAAGCTGGGTAGCCACTCAGTACTGGAGCAGTTCAGGACATGGCAACACTGGAAAAGGATAAAATTTTTATAGACAGATTGCTCTGCTTGAATAGCTATTGCCTGCCTGAGAGCCCAGCCATTCTTTTGGAGCCACTTTAGGTCACTTCCTGTAATGTCAGTAAAGACAGCCCAACAGTTGGTGAAATTCCCCCATCATGTTAGGTTTCCCTGTTTCTCGTGGTGATATCAAGTGAGAATTTGAAGAGAAAGTCGATTGACCTGTTATATTGGCACAAGGTACGATTGTGATCTTTCTAGTGCACCCAAAATAATCCTTATCTTTGAAAAGGAGTTACCATGTCTGTCCATGTTCAAGGGCAGCCCTGAAGAGTGCACAAGATAGACAGAATGAAAAAGCTGTTATGCATCTCCCCTTCCCGTAAAGGAGATTGAATTCTGTTCTGAGCCAGAACAGCTTGCATAAGAACATAAGTCCAAATTACTGAAACTATTTTGATAATGGTTGCGTGTCTAGGCAGGCTTTGAGAATGCCCATGTCAGGTATGTAAGGTCTCTGGAGAACTTTTGGATCTCTTGTTACCAGAAATTTTGAGTCTACTTGTTGTAAACTCATTAAAATTAGGCCACTACAGTAGGGACAGCAGTATTTCACAATAAGCAAAATTGTATTATGAGCATGAACACAATTCCTCTGTGTCGGTGTCCTTTTGTCTATAAACAGCCATATTTGCATGCTGCCTTTCACCCTTTAAAAAAACCAAACCAACAAACCACAAACATACCCCCCACCCCCCCCCAACCAGTCAAGCCCCAAAGCATCAATGGAGCACAAAGCAGCTCTGCTGTGCCAGCTAACCAGCTAGTTTGGTGTAGCATAAGGTGCAGGAAAGGAATGAATGTGACTTGTTGTGACTGATTAAGAGGGGCAAGGAAGGAGCATGGGGAACAATGAGTGCATGCTGTGTGGAGTGTGCATAGTCCTGGAAAGTGAGAGAGTGAAATGCTGCTGAAATATTGATAGGGTGGATAGGATCTGGAATGATTGACAGCATGTGTGTGTGTCTTGGCAAGTTTAATTGGATTTGTTGGGGGTAGAGGGTTGGAAGAATGTGGTGCATTTCCTTTTATGGGTTTCTTTCTTTCAGTCTCTTCTTTTCTTTCCTATAGAATTGACATTCAATGCATATACTTTTCATTGTCTGCATAGAAAACCTGGTCTTTATTCCCCTAAATTTTAAGGTTGAGGAAGCTGCATAGAGGGGATGAAAAGAGATGTAAAACAGCTTTCATTGCTTTTTATTTACTACTTGTCTTCACTCTTCAGTGAGCAGTCATGCCTAGTGAGAGTGGTGACTTGGAGGGGAAAGAAAAATAGAACATGTAACTGAATGGTGGCTAAATGCATTTCAGTATTATGATGCCCATCATAACAGGAATTATTCCATGAGGACTTGTGTATATGCTCTACTGAGTATTACTGTGTTTTTCTTTTTGGCTTATCATCAGTAACCAGATTCCTATCATCTTGCCACAAGATGGGAAACTGAGGCTCTAGGCACAAAGGTCTTAGGTTATACCAGAGTGATGAAATCCAGGTCCCTCAAAACACTGATCACCCCAATGCCTGTTCAGCCTCCTAATTTCTGTTGAAACAAGTAGGTGTCTGTGGGGAGCTGCCTCAGTTGCTTTGGTGGTCAAAGCCTGGATTCACAACAAGTTTCCAGACACAGTGTATGTGAGCTTTTTCTGCAAGCCTGTATTTTAGCCTTCTTTTCTCCCTCATGCCTTTCTGCAGCACAAGTATCCTTTTAAGCAGAACTGTTGAACCATCTGTTCTCTCCCCAAGTGTGACTTCTCATTCTGGTATAAATCAGTAGTTCCTCTGATGTCAAAACTAGAAAGCAGAAAAACACCCTGGACTGCTGATTTCTGTAAAGGTGGGGGGTGGGGGTTACGGGTTTTGGTTTGTTTTCTGGTGTTTTCAGGGCTTTTTTTCGTTTGGTTTGGTTTCTTTTTCATCATGGATTTTGGTGTTGTAGATCAGAGAGCTGATGCTGAGGATGACAATGTGTTTTCAAAGCGAGAACCCCAATTGCTGCTCCTGGGCTCAGTGGGAGAGAAGCCTGGTGTGAGTGTGAGTGAAGGAGCAGGGAATCCAGGAGGATTCCCTTGTGTGGTGAAGATGGACAACTACTGATAGAGGCCACTGCATTAAAGGGTAAAATTTTCACTTGCTTCTGTTCTGAGTTCAGTGTGACTCACTAGCCAAAGACTCAGTAATCACTTCTCAAACTTGTGATCTTTCCAAGCCATGGGGCATATATTTCAGAGCTTTTGATTCTTCCCTTCTTTTTGCTTCACTCTGCCCCACAAACAAGCTTAACAGTCTGTGAAAACCGATGGGTTGGTAGCCCTAAGGAGGGGGGACTTAATGACATGTTCAGTCATCTCTGAAGAGATGAAGCCAAACGTGTCTGGTAGCAGGATATTTTTGGAGCTGTTGGTCTATTTTCAAATAACAAGTTTAATGTAATAATGTCATTACACAGCTCTAAATTCAAGGATATGTTTTCACTGAAACACAATAGAAGCTAAGCTATCAGTCAGCTCATTTTCATTGCAGTAAAAGCCAGTTTCACTGGCAGAAGTATTTCTGAATTTTCCTCTTTTACTTACTTAAGGCTGCTTTTGGCATGAGATAAATGTATCTTCCTGAGACCAATTAAAGACTTCTGGGGAAAAAAGAGGCTAAGTATAGGAGAGCAAACAAGTCTGCTTGTTTGTTTGATCTGATTTGTTTTTATTAGTGTGTAAGCTAAATTCAATTTCTGAGTAAAATTGTTGATGCAAGAAACCACACATAATTTTTCTGCTCTGGATGTTGTACCTCCTTTCTTATGAAAAACCTGAATTTCAGGGAAAAAAACCCAAACAGCAGAGGTATCATTCATGAAGAGTCAACCAATGTCTTTATTGCTCCACTAATCAACAAACATCTATCTCTGCCTGCTGCAAATTTGCTCCCATTGCCCCAAATGTTAACTCTTTAATCTTAGCACCCTCTGCTGTGGACAGCTATAACGACATCATGCTGAATTATTCTTGGTTTATAACTTGTGTATTTCTTTTGTACCAAAGGGTCTACAAATGCAATAAAACTTGTATCAAGGGTGCTGCATGAATACGATATGAAAAATATATTCATTTTCTTGTGTTAATCTGGAAGGTAACTTCCTTTTCAAATGTTTACTGAAGAAAAGATGTGTAGAATACAAACAAAAGGTTCTAAATTGTTTTAGCTTAGAGAGGATCCCAAACCATAATCTTAACCTTTGCAAAAGAGATGTGTAGGCATGCAACCTTGCTTTGATCTGGAGATCGCCTCTAGGTTGCCGAGGCCATAAGAAAAAGCCTATATTTGCCACATGCACTGATCATACCACATCTACCTCTGGTGATACCACTTCTAAAATGTCAAAATAGACAAGAAGTGAAGAGCGAGTGCAACATATCTGGGGTGCGTAGGCACAGATCAACAGCTGGACAAAAGAGGTGATTGTCCCACTCTGCTCTGCACTGATGCAGCCTCACCTCAAGTCCTGGGGACACCACAGTTTTAAAAAGACATCGAGCTGTTAGAAAGCAACCAAAGGAGGACCACAAGGATGGTGAAGTGTCTGGGGGTGAAGCCGTATGAGGAGCAGCTGAGATCGCTCAGTCTATTTAGCCTGGAGGAGACTGAGGGGAGACCTCACTGCAGTCACAGCTTCCTTGTGAGGGAAGAGGAGGGGCAGGCACTGATCTCTGCTCTGTGGTGACAGTGACAGGATTTGAGGAAATAGCCTGAAGCTGAGCCAGGGGAGGCTTAGCTTGGATATTAGAAAAAGCTTCTTCACCCAGAGGGTGGTTGGGCACTGGAACAGGCTCCCCAGGGCAGTGGTCACAGCACCAGCCTGACAGATTTCAAGCAGTGTTTGGACAACGCTCTGAGGCACATGGTGTGACTCTTGGGGTGTCCTGTGCAGGGCCAGGAGCTGGACTCCATGATCCTGATGAGTCCTTTCCAACTCAGCATATTCTATGATTCTATGATATCTGCCTAATTCGTAAAGGAAATATTGCAGGGATTATACTTTAAAATCAAACTTTGTTATTGTATCTTTCCAATAACCAGTTCATTTTTTTAATCTCTCAGTGACAGGGGAGGAGTACATTTGATTTTAACAGAGGTACAGTCTGAAAACTGAAGGAAGAAACTATTTCTAGAAAGCAAGTTAAGAATGACAAATTCTTTCACATTTGATTACAGACAGAAAATCTCTTTTTCCTCCTTAATGAAGCTTTTTGCCCTATATTCTCTGTTGGAAACGCTGTTTCTAGTGAACCTTTCTTCTTTCTTCTCCTTCATCTCACATTTTGAACGTTTCTCCAGCTCTTGTCAGGCTTGGAGGCCAACCTGATTGCTTTCCCAAAAGGGTGCTTTGGAAAAACGCAGTAATTTCAAAATGCAAATAAGCAGTTCTCTGTACTTTCAGTGTCTTCCTTTAAATTATTAAGTATTTGATATCAACGCTCCCTTTATATTTTCTGTTCTCTAGAAAGCAGCATGTGTAAGAAATAAGAGTAAGAATCAGTCTTTCCCTTCTCACTCCTCCAACTCCATCTGCTGATCACTCATATGAGAGCTCTAACAACAGAGCTGCTTCTGAGCATTGTTGAAGATGTGGAACAGTGAAATCTTTTTTGTCAAGCCTCCAAGAGCAAATAGCAGCAGAGATGAAATTTTGAATACATTGGTGATACTGCTGTATTGATCTCAAAACACTTTACAAACATTAACTGATTAAGCTTTAAAACAGCAAAGTAAGTTTGCAGTAATGAAACCCAATTAGCAAATGAAGAAGTGGAGGTAAACAAACGGTAACCAGAGTCAAGTGATGAGTGAAGGTCAGAGGAAGGTCTCCTGTTTTCCATTTGTTCTGCTTTTATGTGATCTCACTGAGAAAAGTTTTGCAGTGAAGCTTGCAGCCATTTTAGTTTGAAACATTGGGACATTTTATCACAACCCTAAGCTTTTCTTACAAGAATCAAGGTAATATAAGAGCTCGTAAAAGTAATAAATGTTTTTAGGCTCTCAGGTCCAGCTTTGATTGTCAAGAGGAAATTTCTTACAGCAGAATGGGGCCACCACTAGTTGTGGGATTTTCTGTGTTGTGAGCCTTTTTTTTCTCATCTGTGTTTTTCTGGTGGTGCTAGCTTGACAGAAAAGTGCCTTAACCTGCAAAATGGGAGTGCATGTGGGCTTGACACTGATGTAATGCATCTATCCCACCCTTCTTATGGGAGGACTAAAGCCTTCTCAAGGGATTGCTCTGCTCTGGTGATCCCAGCCAGTCTGTGGGCTTCAGGGGCTGTTACAGAGTGGAATGGCTTAGAGTCAGTGGACCAACCCTGGATTAAAATCAGTGTTAAAAAGTGGAGGATCAGGCACACAGTAAGTGAATCATGCAAAGCAGTGCTGACCCAAACAGAGGATGACAGCTTAGAACAGGTTCCTTGGAGACATTAAGTTACCCTTGAAAGGGAGGTCTCAAAGCCAAGCCTTATACTTTCTTAATGGGTTTCATTAAGAAGAAAGAAAAGGAACTGGGAAAAAAGACATGTAGCTTAAAAGGGAACAGCTTCGGCACAGTCTAAAATTTGTTCCATTTTTCAATAAAAGAAGCCAATGCTGCCTTGAAATTCATGTCCCTTCAAAGTTCAAGGAGGCCTGTATTGTTGGTCTGCTCCGTCAGAACGCTCCAGCCACTTATTGCATGTGGAATGCACTCCAGGGACTGACTGAAAAAATATGATTTAGTGAAAGCTTGTACCCAAAACACATCATTGGCCTCTGATCTCTGAACATTTAAATATTTCAAGCTTACAAGCGGACGCTGTCACGAGGACAGACCCTGATCCCTAGCTGATTCTAGAACATCTGTTGAGGCATTTACCAAGTTAATAGATTAGCTATGAGAATCAGGCAGGTGTTTTTCACCAAAGCCAGAAAACATCAAAATCAGATTGCCCTCCAAGTCTTTCAGCACAGGCAATCGAGTTAGAATGACTCATAGAGTCTAACAGATAATAAAACACACATAACATTTGCTTTAAGGTACAGGTGGGGATATTTTGTACTGCACTTAGGAGAAAGAAAAACTAACTCTATTTGGGAATAGAGTAATTGAATACAGATGGGAGGAGGCAAATGAAAGAATTTAGCAAATATCTCAGTGGAATAGCTAATGGGAACGAGACAGAATAGGAAATTAAAAATTATTCGAAGCAGATGGACCATTCTTTGAGTTTTTTAAAATTTATTAGGGCTGCGAAAAAAATGTGTCTGTTTATTTTCCACGGCCATGAAATTAATGACTTGGTGAGTTGTGCTTGTGCAATTTTATGACTGCCATGTCATTTGTCATAATTTGGGTTCTGTTTGATATGGATTTATGAATATTTCCTCCCCCCAACATGATTTATGGGTGTTGGTCATATGTGAATTAGACTGTCACCTTTAGTATGAAAAAGTACAAATGACAGATTATTTTAAAAAAAGGGCTCAAGTCCTTAGTGCTGGAAAGCAGAGTTCGCAATTCCCTGCTCTGCTTCTTCATTGGAAGTTTTTGTTTGGAGCTGATGATTAAATGTTTGGACTTGAGTCAAGCATATGGAAACATCGAGAGGGCTTGAATAGATTTGAACTCATCTGAACTTCACCTGTGAAACTCAGCTTGAGTCATCCTTTCCTTGTATTATGCATTGAAAAAAAATATCTGTATGCTACTTGCTGTAGGAACAACTGATTTACTGTACCAGAGCAGCAAGTTGGCCTTGAAAATTTGCTGTCCTGCTTCCAATAGTGGCTAGCTCTGGGTGAAGTTTCATGAAAAGTGGAAATAATCTTACACAGTATGTTCAGTTACGCAGCTCTGCATAGTTGAAGGAGTGAAGTTAAAGGACATATGAAACAGGCTGGAGTCCTGTAATAATAATAGTATTCTAGGTTTAGATCCAAAGCACTAACTTTTATACTAGCTGTTATCACTTCCACGAAAACTACTACTATTTGCTGTTTGTTTTGCAATGTGTAGCAACAGCATGCACCAATTTAGGACAGAAGGAGAAGCACAGTTGCTCCTGGATTTGAGCCACCTGACTCCAAGCATAAAACTGTGGCACCTAAGTTAGTACCTAATCACCCAAGGCTCCTCCATTGATGCTGGAAAGTGATATGCACCTCCAGAGGATAATTCAGCCCACGTGTCTTCATCCATTGACTATGCAGGCAGAGAAAACCAGAACCCCTTCCTAATTTAGCTCCCCAGTTTGGTCTAGAAGTTCATGTGGGAGGAATTAGAGCCCAGCATGGGATACAGCTTGAAAAAGAAGAAACAATACACCTTGCATGTCAACAACGTGTCGCCAAGCATCTTGCATTCTGAGCCAGTAAATGTTTCCTTTATGGAGGATACAACTGGTTCATTCTACAGTTCTTAGACAACTGCATGCTGAAGCCCACTTACTGAGGCCCAGACAGCATTGCTTTTCCAGAGGAAGGCTGATAATTCTTACCAAATATCTCTGCACTTGTGGAGAAAGGATGGTTACTTTACAGGGAACCACCAGGGCAGTCTTTGCATGTCTTGCTAGCACCTATTACCTCTAAGGCTAATTGAGCTCCTCTTTTTTTTGGTTGTTTTTTTTATTTAATAATTAGTCAAGCAAGAACCTGCATTAGCAAATCAGTATAATTTCTGCTGTTGTGATGGTAGCTGAGATGCTTTACAGTGGTGATATGCAGCTGCACAGAACTGGATTATCTTGCAAAAATAAACCTGGATCACTTGTACTGAATTAAAGTAATCTTAGAATCATAGAATCATTTAGGTTGGAAAATACCTTTAAGATCATTGAGTCCACCATTGTTACTTTGCTGATTCATCAGGAAACCTTTTGGAGAAAGCTTGGCTCGTCAATTGTGATACGTTGAGATGTATCAGAAATATTCTATTTGCATTGGCTGATGCAACTTGTATTCATCTAGCATGTCCAATCAACCTATTCCCAGGCTCCGAAGCTGCTTTCACTGTGTAAAAGTAGCTGATCTTTAGGTGGTCTGGCAATTCCAAGATGCAAGTTTTTCAGAAGACAGAAAACTGAAAAAACTTCAGTTTCAGTCAACTAAAATATAATGAAAATAAAATGCGCTGCTTAGGATTTATCTATGTTTAATAAGTTTTTTCCTTACTTGAAAAATGCTTCCAAACAAGCTCCTTATGAATTTTTTTTTCAGAAATAGTTTTTTAAAATTATCAGAAGTTAATAATTTCAGTCCTTTTCCAATATTTAGTTGGGGGTTTTTTTTCCCTATGTGGAAATGAGGGAAAATGAAGAAAATTTGCAGAATCTTTTGTTTCAACAAGCCTGCATTTATGCTCCCAAGTGGTTTTTTGTCAAATCATTGAGTCTAGGTTAATTCCGTTAGTTACTTTTCTATTTTTTCACTTACCGGATGGATTGTCTTGAAAATTTCGCATTGTGTTTCTCCATATTTTGAAGTCAGTGGACTAAACACAAAATCCATTTCTGTAAAAACAGTTCTGCTAGGTTTGGAGTGGAGAGAGAGGAGAATATGAGCTGTTGGATAACAGTAGTGTTCTCACTGAGCTTAGATTGAAGCTGTTTTGACTGTATCTGGCACTTAAAAGGCCAACCTGCTCCTACCCTGTTTCCATAAAGAAATTTGCCAGGAAGGCAGGTGTCTAACTATACAGGCAATCAGATTACAGAGCAAAGTAATCATGATTTCTGATTTTCAGCATAGGTTGCCACATTAGCACATGCACTTTGGAAGAGAGGGGGAAGTAATCAGAGCAAGAAAAGGACAAGGGTGGAGATCATTTGCACAAGTACAATTATAATAGGGTAGTAAATTCTATGCAGCTTTTATTAAACCATTTTGTTTCTTTTCTATTAAAAATAGGCTAAAGCTATCTGAAAATGAGAAAATCCCTGAGTTTGTTTTCATTTGTTTTTAAGAGTTACTGAAATGTAGCTGTGTGTTTCTTGGGAGGCACCATTTGCACACACGTCTGCAACTCTGAGTGAGTCACAGCTGCAGAGTTTCTTTAAGGCATGCATGCTTGGCTTTGACATGCTGAGATTTATGGAGAGATTTAAGTTCTTGTACCAATGGTGACATTTCCTGAATAGTTTTCATCCAGATGGTCTCTGAGAGGATAAGGTTTAACAAGATTTATTCACTGAGAGGGGGCAATGTGAATTAAAATCACAAGGGGTACTGTATATACACTAATTCTTTGCCATTCACTGCCTCTTGAAATGTAGAAAATCCTAGGTCTTCATTCCCCCCAAACGAAGTTAAATGGAGTTGCTTCTTTCCACATACTGTTCCACTCTGAGCAGATTAGGGCTCTGGCAAACAAGCGCTATTAATTTTGTTGGGGTGGAGGAAGGGGTTACTGCCCTTAATGTCTACCCTGCCACTTTGCCACAGTCTTCCACCTTACTAGAGGAGGCAGCAGATGTAGGCAAGTGCCAGTTTATCAGTTGTTACAATTTGCAGACCATTGGCAGTTAAAATTAATGTGCTGACTCAGAGCTCTATGGATGAGTGCTGGACCATATCGCTTTCTGATGGCTCTGTTTCAGCTTCTGGTGGGAGACTGCTGCAGACAGCTGGGAGAGGTAACCTCTTAAGCCATTATCACTAAATCCAGCACAGCCTCTCTGAGTGAGCTCCAAGTCTTCAGCCTTTGAGGGCTGTTAGGACTACTAGCACTGTTTGGGGTCCTGAGGCCGTATCTTCAATGGGTTATTTAAAGTCAATGGAGCACCAGCAGTTTGTGCAGGCTGAGTATCTAGACATGCTAATTCAGATTGTGATTGCTGAACTTGGATTTTCTGGAAAATTACATGTATTTTACAAACAAAAGAATTTATGTCATACCTTGTAGCTTTTTATAAGGCTATGGACTCACAGTGAAACAGTTAAGCATATGCTTAACTGCTACGAGGTAAGTATCTTCAAAGAAAACTAACAGGTATTGCTGCCATGCTTAAAGCTAAGCAGTTTGAAAGCATTTTGATGGACAGAGTCAGTTTTATTGTTTTTCAGGTTTTTCTATTTAATATACTATTAAGCGACTATGGAAGCTCTAGAACTAGAGGCTTATTCAAGTTCTACTTTAAAAAAAAATTTAGTTGAGGTATTAGGGATTGGTGGTTTTTATCCATTTTCCTCACTTGCAGGCTGAGTTTTGCTCCCATATCTAAAAGTATTGGAAGTATCTTAACTGTTAACAATTTACCTTTTTTAGCAGGATCAAGACATTTCAGTTTGAATGTCATAGAATCAAACCAAAACTTAAGTGACAGAAGACAAGTTCATCTTAGAGGAGAGTATAGAAAAATAGAATGTACTGCTTGATAAAAAGAAAAAAAATTGACAGCGCATTGCCTTTACCACTTTAAGCATGTTCAAAGTTGGTGGGTATTTTTATTATTTTGCTTTTCTATCTCATATTATTTGCAGAAGTACATTTCATTCATTGGCTGTTGCCAGTTGAGCTCTAACATAAGATCTTCACAATCAATGATTGGTCTTGAGTCCTTCAGTGCCTGAATTGTCAACTTGTGCTTCTTTTATGTTTGAAAGGTAGCTATTCAGCATTTCATAAAATTGTCTGCACTTCATATTGTCTCAATTTCAGCAATTGCAAGTACAGGTACTGAAAAATCACTAGTTGCTTTTGTAATAATGGGCTGGTGAACAACACATTTTTAAAACAAAGGGAAAATAAGAAGTGAGAAGACTTTGTGGTTGTTCTTTATGTCTAAGAATGGACAGTCTGAGTAAAATGCAAAAGAGTTAGTAATTGTAATGAAATAGGCCTCATTGTATTGTAGCAAGTTAAAAATGTGCCTCTTGTCGCAGAGCTTGTATAAATATTGTTTGAGAGAAGTAGCATCAATGCAATGTAATAGACTTTTATTAATACGCCAGAACAGTCATCAGTCTCTGGGTTGGTGTGATAGCTGAATACAGTGAACATGAGCATCTTGACAAGCAAGTAGCAAAATCTATCAATCACTTTCAGCATGAAGATGCTGTGATAATTAGGTTTACACTGGTATTAAATATGGATAAATAAAGTGTTCAAAGCCATGGAAAATGTAGGGTCCATAGTGAATATCCTATGAAATATAAAAGAGGGCATCACCATAAATTCATCTAGCTGTGTAGACTGAGATCATTATTCTCTTGACCCATCTTGCTATTTTTAGAATAAAATTCATGCATTTTGCAATCAGCACTGTTCAATGGTGAAATCACTCCAAGGCTTAAAGCCTAGGTTGGACTCATTTCTTGCTGTGCTCATGTGCAAGGATGTTCAGTGTCCTTCCTGTTGATGGTGCTGATGCCCTCAGCACAGAAGTGTGGTTGCATTTTTTAGTTTGTGCTTGTCACTTTTACTTTCCAGTACTGGCCATATGAAGTCTGAGGTGTGCTCCGCTTCCTTTTATGCTGCTCTGTGTGGGTGGTTGACTCCATTTATTTCCGTGGATTTACTCTAAGTTTATGGTTTAAGGAAAAATAAACTTCCTGGTCTAGTGGCTTCTGGTGCTAATGATTCAAAGTCTCCTAGACTAAGAAATTATCTTTCATGTGACTTCTAGGGAAAAAAAAGTCCTGACTTTTTTTTTCCTGTTTTAGGGCATTGTCCCAGACAAGACAAGCCTTGTGTAGTGGGAGTCCATTGCATTTACATCAGGTTTCAATCTCTTTATAATGGCAGGTTAATCTATACTTTAGCATAAGGAACAACATGGCTCAGTCTGAGCCACTAATCTGCCCCATACTAGATGGACCCTGATTTTTTTTAGTATTTTAAGAAAATTAGTAAATTCATTTCCTGAAAAAGGTGCTAGTTTGTCAGTCCACTAAACTGATGTCTTTGTGCTCGACTGTGTCACTGCCCTACTCAGGCAGCAGCAGAGAAGGCTTCTCCTGCCAATGTGCCTCCACCCTGGCCTGTAGTGGGGGAGAGGTAACTTTGCTTCTTATGCTTCATTTAATTCTTGGCACTGTCTGCTGAGAATGGCAACGGAGTTGCCAGTTGTGGCATGCAGGTTTATTGCTGGGAGTTGAGCCAGAACCACCAATCCATTTTGCACAGACAGTGAACAGCAATGGTAAATACTTCTTGTTCATTACTAACCTAAACTGGATTTGTACTGAAGACTTGGAGGTGAAAGACTGTCTCTCATTCCTTAATCCCCTTAACATTTCAGTCTGCCTCATAAAATTTTCTAAAACCAAATGTAAACCTTGTGTATAAAATGAAATCCAGAGGAGAAAAGAAAATCTAGAGTGAAGACTGAGACTGTTTTCTTCTTCAGCAAGCTTCTTTGCTAGTAATGACCCTGGAAAATTGTTCTCTGATTATTCTCTTGAGAGATTACTCTAATTTCTTGCTGCTGTAGATGGCCATATGATCAATTGTCATCAGTCACTGCCTGATGATGGGTCATTACTTACCAGTGCATACTTGGGGGAAAAACCACATGCGACTTCCATTAGGAGGCAGAGTGCACCTACATCAAATATGAAGTATATGCTAAGTTCTTATTAATAGCATTTCAAGACTGTCCTCCTAAAATTCCTAGCACAGAAGCTGCCTTCACAGTGGAAGAACTGAAACTATGAAAGATTTGCAGCTTGCAGCCAGGCAAATGAGTATTCCCATAAGTAAAAGATCTGATTTTCAGTTGAGCATTTCAATAACAGATCAGTTTTACTGAGAAAGAAAAGTAAAGCTCATACGCATCTGCTATTTGCTTCAGGACCTCCTAGCTTAATTAATTCATTTAATTAAATTAAGGTACAGCCAGTATAAATATTTCCTTCCTGTTCCATTTCAAAGTTAAGAGTGCATATATGGCATCATGGAAAATGCTGCATCTCATGAGTACCATATTGGCCAGAAAATCTGAATATCTTCAAGAATATGGAGATTATTTCAGTGAAATTTTAAAATATATTTCTTTCATATTTTCTTAACTTCCTAGCAGAAATTCAAATCAAACAGACCTCCAGCTGAGGAAACTACTGAGAATTGAACAAGGTAAAGCAAGCACAGTCCTACTATGCTGAGTGGCCTTTTGAATGGATTCTGCAAGGGCAACCTCTTTCCTATAAAGGTGAAGACATTTTCTGTCTAAAACACAGGTGTTTTCATTTGGGCTTTCAAAGTGAAATCTAGTAGATCAAGAGGAAGAAAGGTAGAAAAAGGTGAAATTGGAAGAAGCAGTTGATTTTTTTGCGTCCCAGTAAATGGAGAGTGTTGAATTATGTAGAGAAAGGTTTGGCTGAGATTTGGTGCCATCTAGTCACATTGCTCTATGTACCCATCTGGCACTGAATGACACTGAGTCTGGTGCATGCTGTTGTAAATGAATAGATATGCAAATAAGCGTTTTGTGGGTAGGATTGATTTTCATGTTTTCCCCCACTTCCCCAAAGTCCCATGCCTGTGTGGAAGACCTCTTAAGAAGAAGTCTTAAGAGAAGCAAAGAAAAAAGAAGGCTCATCCTCTGACTAGTGCTTATTGGTATCTTTTGTGCAAACTGCCATTAAGGACACTGGTGAGTAATCACAAACATAGATTTTTATCCATGAAGAAACCAAGGGGTATGTAAAATTGTGCAGGTTACTGGAATAACTTTATAATAAAGTTATTTGAAATGACAAGCAGACCACTCAGTTTTAACCACCTCAAAGTCAGTTTTGAAATTCTGTAGGCATGGAAGGGAGTGGTCAGCTCAGCCCTCACATCCTCATGGATGCAGGTGATACGGTGCTTCAGTGTGGAGAGAAGGCTGCAGTTCAGAAACTTTAAATTGGCTAGCTTGGGTTGGTTTAAGTTGCTGAGCTGTGGCAGTCTGAGTCCTTACCTAAGACCCTGCTGGAGCCTGCACTGCTCTCAGGATTTGAGCTAGCTAGTTTAAGTTACTTGGAGTATGCCCCCACCTCTGGATTACAAGGGAGTTATTGCAATGAATCAAAACTCCAAACATTTTGCTTGAAGCATTTATCAGCTCTGGTCTGCTTTCTCCTCATGAATTGGCCCTGGGTGGTTAATTGTAATACGCTGTTTAACACTGGAATGTACATTTTGGGAAAGGATCTCTTTGGGAAATATCATGGTCGCTACTCCTTCCAGCTTAATGCCCTGTCCTCACTCATCTATATTTATTATGTTGCTTGGGTTTAGATGGGGAATTTTACAGAGAAAATTTGAGCCACAGTCCCACTGAAATATAGGGAGAGCTCAGTACCCCCATCACTTATGTTATAAAAATGTAGGTAAAACTTTGCAGACAGTTCAGTCTGAAGTCATTTAGGGCTATGTAGATGCCAGGTGGAGTTACCAAGGGTTCTCCAAGGTGGTCAAAGGCCTGATGTCCACTGAAAGACAAGTAGGATTTAGGATCTTCTCTGTATCCTCCAGTCACTATGTTATTTCTTCAGACAATGAAGCACGTTTTTAAATTTTCCCCTAAGTATTTTTGAAAATTGTTCTCTTTAGCTTGTGTGTTTCTGCTGTTGATCAGCTTGCCCACCCCATTGCCCAGCGGTAAGTGAAGCAGGACTGCAGTTACCATTGCACGCTCCTCTCTGGCACCATCTAGTGACTCCAGAACTATGCTTCCAGCCACTGCTCTTTCCCACTGCTAAACAAGATGTGCTCTCCTTTGGCAATAGCTTAAAATTCAGATCAGTGCAGATGTCGCTCTCATGAAATGAACTCACCTAAGAGCAATGGCTGCAAAGCCTTTTGGGAGAAAGCTTTGTAGTATGGCTCTTGTACTAACAGTTTAGATTCGTAATTCAAGGTGCAAAACTGCCAAAGCACATAAAAAATAATGTGAAGATCTTGTTACAGATATTTTGTTACAGTAAGAATCAGGAATGGGTACATGTGTGTGTCTGTTTTAAGACTGTCATAGCCTTTGAGCATCTTTTCTAGTCCTAATAAAACGGCTGAGAATGAAATGAGCATACTTAAATTATAGAATGATTCAGGGTATCATGTTGTTAATAATGTAGAGAAATGAGATATAAAAGCTTTTACTCAAGCATACCCTAAAGCAAATTTAAGTAGAGCACACAGCTATGATGCTGATTGTTTTCACAGGTGTTGGCACCATATGAATTAAATGAAGAAAAAAATGGTGAAACATTTATGACTCATTAGAATTATGTGGTTTTTTATCCTGTCCTAACAACTGAAAAAAGGTGTAATTTACATTTGCAGCCAAATGGCGTGAAGTAACATTATATTTTACCGACATGAAAAGAGGAGACTTCCAGATGACTACTATTCTGAACTTCTCTAGTTCTCAAATCCTGGATTTTCAGTTTCTCGTGTGGACTTCTGAGAGCTAACATTATTGCCCCATTAAAACAAAAAAAATGTCAAAAAGGAATATGGTAACTTAAACTCTACAGTACATGTGGTTTCAAGGAACTGAGGGCCATTCCCTGGATGCAACACTTCTACAATCAGAATATTTTTCCTTTTCATCAAGAATATACTTGATAGATCCAAGGAGAGTCACATCCATGTTTGTTTGGGTTTTTAAAAAATAAACTCTGTATCCTCCTTTTCCTTTCTCCTTTAATTCCTTTTTTTTTTTTTAATCAGAATTGTTTTGTTGTAGATCTTTTGTAGTTTGTTGTAGATCTTAAATATTTACATGAAGGAGGTATCTTGACAGGCTGATCTATAGCAGGAAAGCAACAAATAAACAAATCCATGTCTACAGTATTTTAGATCCTGGTTTCCTGAGCTCCTAAGTGTTTATTTTTCCTATTGTAAAAACCTGCATTGAAATACATTCAAAATGAAGTTCATATGGCAGCTTTCAGGCAACATCTAATGTTTTAACAAAGCCTGAATAGTAACCTCAGCTTCTCATACACTGTGTAGTTGGCTGAAAAAGAAAGCAGCTGATTTATCAGAGCCTCTATGCTGTAGATGAGTCTTCAGAAAAAGAACATGTCATACTTTGCAACTGAGACGTTTTTGCAAACACCTAATAAACCAGAGAAAGAAAGTTTTATTGGGCTTTATGAACACATTTTTCTCCTCTCACCAGAGCACCAAACCCAGTTTGTAATCCTACTTTCATTTATTTCATTTTCCCCTGAAATTTCTCATAGCACAAATTCACTCAGTTTTGGCTGCCTAATTTGCATCTCATGGCTTGCAGTATCTCTTTAGGAGGTGAACTATTAAAAATGCATTAGCCTGGTGTGGATGGTAATGGGCCAAATGCTGCTGGTTTTGAAGGCAATCTGGGAAGCCTCATGCTCTCTCTGATTCTTGATAGCTGTGCAAGCAAGTTATTTGCTTTTTCTCTCCTTGGACTTTCGAAGTTCTAGCAGCAGATGTAGGAGAGATTATTGTTCTTCTGAAAGTCTGAATTGAGAAAAGCACTTTTCTTCCTTTCCAAGCTTGCTCTAATCTTTAATGTTACCCTTATTTCTGTTCTGCCAGAACTGTGTCCTATTAGCATCCAAAAATGTTACACATAACTTTGGCTTGCTTACAGAAGATGATCCAACCACTAACATTTGCCTTCTGTAGCTGAATGCTGAAAGAAAGAATAATCCACATTTGAAATGTGAGACTTTGTTGCTGTCAGTTTCTGGAGTTGATTATTAGGACTGTGATTTTTATCTACTCACTTGTACAGTAATTAAAAGCAATTCCCTCATCAGTTATCATTCTGCGAAGCCAGTTTTTAAGCAGTGCTTGATGTACAGTTTATTAACCTAAGCCCACGTTGAGGGAAAGGTGACATAGTTTAAAAAGTAAGAATGAACACATCTGCTCTGAAACAAAGAGCTGAATATAAAATAGATGCTTACTGTTAAACCAGCAAAAATGGCTATGTGATTTTAATTGGCAAAGTAGGAGTAATTACCTGGCTTGGGCCAGGTGTATACCTCCATTCTGTCCACTCCCATCTGTGTCCCTTTTATGTGGATTATTTTCTGTGTGGATACATCCTGTCTTGATGGGGTAGGTGATTAAAGAATTAAGAAGGAAATCAGGGAGTCAATAACTTGCATGCTGAAGAAGAAGAGCTATTCAGCTGCCTGACAACCTTTGCCACACCTTCTAGCAGGTACTGATGAGCACATATGATTAGCAGTGTCAGCTCCAATTCAAAGACATTGGATATTAACTGGATACTGTGCCTCTAGTTGCCAGTGTTGTAACTTAGGGCATCTTTATTCCAGGAAAGAAATGTAAAATAATATGCAAAAAAAGCGCATGGTATTTATCTATGATAACTTTTCTCAGTGTGTGCTGGAGACAAAACATTAGGGTGAATGAAAGCAGACTGAGATTGAGCTCAACTATGGATCTATCATATTGGACTTCTCTTGACTGCTGGAAATGATCAATATAGAATCTGGTGAGAATACTCAAAAATTTGAAAAAGAAAGAAAAGGCATCAAGAGAAGAAAACTGAAAGTGAAGCACAACTCCCTAAAGCATTATATGCACCTAAAGCACCAGTGTGGGAGTGCCTGAGAAAGAGGAGCAGAAACAGCGCTGGGTGTAAAGATGCAGACTGCAGTGTTTACTGATGGAGTTCTGGTATATCCAGGAAAGGGAAACAATGGGGTGAAAATCTGCTACTGACTCTGCTTCTTCAAATGCTTTCATTCAAGGCAGTCTTACAAAACAGCATGGTGTGTGACAGGCAGGAAAGCGATGTGCAATCCATGGTCAGCCAAGAGAAAGCAGTAAGTGCCACAGACTGTTGTGCTCACCCCCAGGAAGTGAATGAAGAACTGCATGGATTTTGTTTTAAATGGAGCTGAACAGTAATCCCAGGAGATTTAAGGGCTGACATCATGCAGTGGATACATATTTCACACCTGGGGTTAGAGACATGCCTGAGATGAGCCAGGAAATGTATCTACAGGCCAGGCATGAATACCCAGTTGAAAGCACACATAGAACACTACAAGCTGTGCAAAGAATATAGTGATTGACAGGAAATACCTCATGGAATTCTAGCCCAGACCTAGGAAAGGGTCAGAACAGACTTGTTAATTTCAACTGAAAGAAACTTAATGGCACAGTAGATTAATAACCCAGTTTTTGAGAGATGCACAGACAAGAGCAATGATCAGAAAACTGAAAGTACAGATTTTAAAATGTGCAATAACTCATTAGTTGGGACAGAGTGAGAGGCTCCTGATACTCTTCATTTAAGCATTTGAAAAATTTGGTACCTTTAAATACTTCTTAATAAGATTTATGTTTCTGAAAATATGCAACAGGATAGGACTATGGCATCAGCCTTGGCAGCAGCCAGGAGACTGGCAGTGTTAGATAGATAGTAAGGGTGTTTGGCCTGGTTATTTTGAACCTCTTAAATGCTAAATGTTCCCGTGGTTTAAATAGAGACATGTACTCAGACTCTGCCCTTGCAGTCTGGGTAAGTTTGTGTACTAAAGCCTGAGGCAAAATCAATCAATATTTTTTCTTTACAGTTTTAGGAAACTAAGCAAGCACAAAGCACTGAAACCCCAGTTTCTGTATGCAGAAAGGTATGTACAAAATTAGCCACTAAGTTATTATGAAGAATAACAAAAATGTTACTGGGTGCAGGATGTGAAATGAGTAGAACAAGGAGGAAAAATGAAACTAAAGATACCGTGCTGTGACTTGAATCGAAGATTGCAAGGGTGATCATAGTCTGTTAGACTAATGTAAGCAAGACCAAAAGTATGTGAAGTGTGATCAACACAGAGGATCAATATAGCCAATCCTTTTGAGTGCCCTCAATAGTAGTAGAAAACAGGGAAGTCGGATAGTACAGAGAGTTTGTGGCTTCATCGTTGGCATTTGGTGTTGTTTTAGCTATTGCAGATGTCTGCCTGGCATCCATTTGCTACCCTGGTGGAGTGTCAGTCTACTTTAGGTCCTGCGTCATCTCTGCTATTCCTGTGTAGATGTCCTGGATGCCTTATGGCCTTCTCAAATGGCACTGGGCACCTGTGCGTTGGACAGGAATCCGGGGCTTCGCTTTGTGAAGCAGCACGTTCCCGAAGGGCCACAACAGTGTGGTCATGGCCACAGCCAAGCATGGCAGCAGTGAGCAAGCTGGATGTATCTTTAAACAGTAAGTCTGTGCAATAATTATCTTCAGCTTGGGTCTTTTAAGGCTGGCTGTGGGCTGAGCCCTACAGCTTCCTGCCTTGGCTGAGAATGAATCACCTGTGGGGAGCTGTATTTCCCAGAGCAGATGGGAGCTGTCGGGTTCAGAGTCAGAAATTATGGAAAGGGATACAACGTGTAACAGCTCCCTTTGGGCAGGAGAGATCAGGGAGGGGGATAGGTAGGTCTCTCCAGCCAAGGAGAGGATATCACAGATAAGGATGCTTAAGGAAGATGCTTTAACAGGCCATCAGGTGTCTATGTAAAATACCTAGAGGAGAAAGCAATTAAAAGAGCTCTAGTTGATTAAAAAAAAAAAAGTTGAAGAAAATGTGGTTAGTCTGAGAATAAACTTAATCACCAAGATGCCCTTGAAGTTTATCAGACCACCTAGACGTGCAATATCCTAGACAGGCAATGAGTTCTCAGAAATACCCTTCATCTAATCTTTTTTTTATTATTTTTCCCTACCCTAGCACGATTGAAGTGTTTTGGTTTGGTTTGGTTGGAAGACTGTACTAGCTTGCCAGAGGGAATTCAGAGGAAACCAGAATATTTTCCCAAAGAGAAGGTAAGGCCCAGCCACACCTTGCAACATCAAATCTTTAATCATGTACCTGCCTGTATAACAGCAGCAATATTCAGTGTTTCTGTAACATCATTCATGCAAGAATTTCAAAGCACTTCATAAGGACTAATTAATCAAACCTCACAAACCCTCAGCAAGCAGCAACTTTGCCCACCAATGAAGCATAATCAGCTCTAAAATGGAACATGATGGCAGTTTGATACCTCATAACATGATGCAACAGGTCAAGGCAAGTAGAACAGGAGCAATTGAGGGCACTTGGGAAGCACTGATCCTTAAACAGTTTTGCAGATACAGTGCTTCACTGGATATGCTTTGTGGAAATATTTGGCAAAACTAGTTTTGTGAAAAAGCAGTTAACGTATTGCACACAAAAGAACAATTTGAAATACATTTTTAAATTCCTCATATATGTTCTAATGCTAAAAGCAAGTGTCTGTGCTTTGCAGGGGCCGTGCATCAGAATGCTTTCCACTCATTGTGGGACCTTGTTTCCATCCCTCTAACCAGTGGCACCTGGAGTCCTAGAGGTCATGAAATAAGCCACTTTGATGTAGTCCTTGACCCCCAGACACTGCCACCTGAGGTTCCCCAGGGGAAGAAGGAAGCTGTGTCTGAGACTGCAGGCTCTACCTTCAGTTCCACTATGTTTTGAGGGACCAGCCAGCAATGTAGTACTTGAGCCCCCAAGACGGGTCTCTTGAATCTGTGACCTCCAGCTACAAAATCTACTCCAGTGCGGAAGCCACAGGGCCTAAATTAGCACCTTCTCTTGGCCCAGCCAAAGCTGTCAATGTTCCAGTTGACTGCAATGAGAGAAAGATTGGGCTGGCTCAGTTTCTTTATATTTCTGCCAATCCGATCTTGAGGGGCAGGCGAATTCAGAATATGTTACTCATACTCAGGGTATGTATCTTCCCAATTAAGCATCTGTTGAACAACCTTCAGCTTTTCCTGTCTGCAGGCAAAACATCACTGTAGTTTAGGTCTCCTGTCCCATCACTTCTCATCTCTTTTGGAAGAAAATGGGACATGGGTTTTGTTTTTTGGTTGTTTTTTTTACCTCATGCAATAAAATTATATTGTACTTGTGTTAAACAACGTGCAAACCATTAAGTAGAATAATGAAATGCTGGAAGTTAAAACAATAAGCTTGGATGATTTAAACCTTCCTACATTTTAAATGTGCAATATGTTTGCAAGAATGAAATTGGTCTTTGGGGCTGAATTAATAGTACAGATATCCAGCCCATTTTGGAAAGAAAGAGTAATACCTAGGAACATAATTTAAACCAGTCTTGTAATTAGCTGGTCATTTCACATTATGAGAGTTCTGGTCTTGTTGTTTGGCTTTATAAATGACTCATATAGTCAACTTCTAATTATACATGATATGTTTAAAAAACACAACAAAACCCACCAAACTGTTTGGATGAGAATCTTTCCTTTGGCAGAAGAGTGAAAAGTAAATAATTTAGATGGATTACTCCCCATTAATATGCCTTTGCAAACTTATTTAAAAACCCAAGATCCAGAATCTCCTTTAACCATACCTTCGGGTTATCATAATTCTCCCTTACTTCACTTCCTGATCATGAAGCAACAAAGTATTTTCAATCAAAACTCATCTCACTGTACCTCTAATTGATAAATAAGGGATATTACTGTGAATGCAAAAAGATGGCTTTGTTCATGAGTATGGTAGAAACTGTTGAATCAGCAGCTCTATTATAGAAATTCAAACTTTTGCAGGACTAAATTGAGATCCTAGGAGGACTGTACATTTCCTTGGGACTTGTCTTCTGTCTGTAGCACACAGTACGAAAAACTTTCTGCCTATCACATGGGGTCAACGATGTACCATGCTGATACTGAGATGAAAATCAGAACCGTCCTAAGGCTGTTCTCAGTCACCTTCTTAAAACCCTCAAGCAACCATTTTGGTTCCCTGGAATCATGGAGAGAGAGCCTTTCATAGTCACAGTTCCCTTCTAACTTCACTTGTAGCAGGTTAGTAAGTGATAAGCTGCAGAGGAAGGCATTGCAAAGCTGCCATGTGCGGGGGTTTATTTTTGTCTTCCAAATAAGCATTCTGCCAACAGAACATGAGGTTCAGGTACTGCATTAAACTGACTTTTTGTACATTTCAGTCTTGCTGATGGATAGCAGCTACTGCAGGAGATCAGAATCTGGCCCCAAATATGACTTCTGTGCAATAAAGTAAGGGTTCTTTAGTAGGCTGATTTATATCATTATTATCAGCATGAATGCAAATGTAACACCTCAGTGAAATAATTTCTAGAGAGATTCTAGATTGTGAATCATGATGATGTGTTTTGAAATTTTGGATGAAGTAGCTGTCATTTAAAACACTTTGTGAATGCATAGATTTCGGTCCTCCAACTAGCCCCTTTTTACTAACCTAAAAATTAAGAAATTATTCTTTCATATATTTAATTTTCTTTAATGTCTTGACTTTACAACTTGATTGAAATGTACACTATTTATAGATTTGATACAATAAAAAAGACATTGTGTCTATCCACAGACATATACTAGAAATTAAAAGTTGAGGGGTGAGAAATGAAAAATTCATAGCCTTGGATGTTGAGAAAGTCAGACCTGCTGTCTCCCCTTGAAGTCACCTAGGTGAGACTTTTTGACATAATGGAAGCATCAATGAACTGCTCTTGATTAAAAGTTTGACAGGTTGACACTATCCCCCTGAACAGGAAGACTGGGGTTGAAAGAAAATTTTAATACAAACAGAATTTCATTAATACCACAGTTTGCTGTAATGGGGGTCTTTTTTCCCCCCACTGTTATTTTTGCTTAGATGGTGTCATTACCTTTTAAAGGGGAAAGACACTACGGTTAAGCTTTGTCTCAGAAACTATGTCATAGTAATGGAACAGGAGCTTTCAAGTAAAATATGAAACAAACTGTCTGGAATTGTTCTGATTCTTCAGGCACAAACAAAACCAGTTTTAATAGGGTGGTTCCTTTAAGTGCAGGCTCTAGTCATTGAGCCAATCTTTATTTTGTAGAGAGAGTGAAGAAATTCATTAAACAATATAAAATAATCAATAGAAGAAGAATATCAGAATGGCCTTATGTCTCCCAAGATCCAAAAATATAGCCTCACTTCACTTTATTTACCTTTTGAGAGTTTTTTTTCTCTAATGTGGTAACTGTTAGACTCTATCTGCTCTGCTCAGTGTTAGGGCTGTCACGATGAAAGTGCATAAACAATATAAATAATAGTTTTTGGCACATGAAAGGAACTCTGAGTGGATTGTTCTTTTGGAATTTAACCATCACTATTTTTGTTTGACTTGCAGGGATTTTTTTATTATTATTTTTTATGTTTAATCCAAAAATTCTTATAATCTTAAATTGATTATTTGAAAAAACATCATTCTTTTAAGATTTACATTACAATTTGATATTTATAGCTTGATGCCAGGCAATTCTTATACAATTTAGTAAATATTTATTAAATCAGACTTGTTTTTAAAGACTTACAGTTTTGTAAGCACTCTCTAGCACTAATACTCTTTGAAGCAGAATGTCAGCCTGCACAAGTCAGCTTCTATATTGCATTTCCAGTCCTTGTCTGCAGTGATCCTTCTTGACTTCTTTTCACTGCTGAATAGTTAAATAGTTTAAGCTCTTTCAGATCCTTGATATTATCAGGTTATATAACCTCCCACTCCATTCCATTCATCATCTCTGCAATGTAATATTTGCACATGAATTTTTTACTTCTTATTTGAGATTTGAAGAGACCCTCAAAGCATTGACTGAACCCACAGTATCTCTCTTTGTGATGCGTTTTTAATTTCTCATTTAGAGGCAACTAAATTGAATTACTGTGAGCTTACAGTCAGTATTTTCCTGATATCATTTAATTGTATGTGTTGAGTTTTTAGATGCAGAGCTTGAGGCATATTTACCACCTTAATTGCAGACTCAGTCTAACTCTTTTTTTGAAGACAATGGGTATTGAAGCACTGACTCACAGTAGAAAGCAGACAGTGTGCATCTTGTCAGTTTGAAAACCTAAAACTAAGCCATCTAAATCAATAAACTTGATACAATGCTATAAACAGCTTATCCCGTCGCCAACAGAGTCAGTAATAGAACTTGGGCATCTGCTTCACATTTTCTTGTTCTCCAACCATGCCATTTCTCTCTCCTTAAAGCACCAGTGACAAATTAAGTAAAAATAGACATGCGAGGAGTATGGGGAAGAGAATGCTGAAAACAAAGCAATTCAGAGCATTTTATCCTTTCTATCCGAGTCAATGGCAGGTGTTCTATGTCCTATTACAGCCTTGATAGCGTGTTATGTTGCATCATTTCAGCATTCTTGCTCTCAGACTGGATGACTAAATGTCAGTTCAGATAGCAGTTATCCAATCCAATTGATCCACAGTTGGATGGCAGTAGGTGAACAGGACAGTGTCCATTTCAGAAGCCTACCTTACCAGTCCGTACATGGAAGGCTGCAAATACTCCAGATTTCGTTAGTAGAAAGGAGCAGATGTAAACTAGGAAATATTTTCATGTGATTTTACAGTTCTTTCATGATTAATTGTGTGTCTACCCATGATGTAGAGGAGAGCTCTTCAGAATAAATATGAACAGTTCTGATTATCCATCCTCCCATTTATAGACAGAAAATGGGCAATAGACAATGTGTTATAAGCAAAAAAATGTTTCACTATATTAGGAACCATTTCTTTGCTAAAACACCCATTAAATCAGTCTCTTGACATATTCCCCAGGGAGTTAATCTGATTGTGATTGGCTCTGAGTGAAATGGAAATGAGAAAATTCCAATAAGCATGTGAACATACAAAGTGATTTTCAACCCATTCTAAACACAGGTTGGCTGAAGACATTACTTCTATAGGCCAGTAAGTGAGAAGCTGAAGTGCATCTGAATGTAAAAGCCAAAATCAATTTGATTTTAAATGATTTTCAGCTGATTTTAAAAAGCAATGGTGTGGAACTTATGTGTAAGGTTAAAAGGCATCAATTTTATTCCTTACAGACTAAAGCAAGCTTATTTTTTTCCTTTATTCAATTTGTTATTTCTTTTTATCCCACTACTGTTTGCAAGGACCTATATATCACTTTACCAGTTTTAGTTGGAATTATCAGACTAACAATGCAAAGCACTTATACATAAAGCGGAACACCAGATGGGAGTCCGTGAATATTATATTATTCATGGCCAATGTATTAGAGATGCCTTAAAAAAAGAAATGTAGTCTGCTGTGGCATGTCCTCAGCTTTATTCTAGCTGCAGGCTTCTTTTGCCTGTATTTGTAGAGTAACCCAATGGACTCTGATCAAAATCCCCTTTGGAAACAGCAAGAGCTGTACTTGTTGAATTCAGTAGGCTGCCGGTCAGGCTGTGATTGCCATTCATTTACTGAGCAAAATGATCATGTGATACAGGATCCATAATGAGTCTGAAGATATCTGGACTCAATTTTTGTCCATGTTTTGTCTAGTCTTGGCAATCTTGGGGCAAACATTTGTTCTCTTTCAGCCTTTGTTTCCTAAACTATAATGTGAGGAAAAAAAGTCCTTTATTTTTCATCTTTTGCTATCTGGCAATCTAGACTTTACTGTTTTTGTCTAGGGAATTCATTGCATATGGAGCAGCAGCAACCTCTGCTTATCCCATTGGAAAACCAGAGTTTAGCCTCTTACAGTACTTGGAATGTTGCAGTGATAATTAACTTGGAATTTCAGAAATATTTTGGTCAGTGACAAGGAAATGTAAGATACTACAGCTCCTCATATTGGATGGACAGACAGTGGCCAGAAAATTCAAATTGTTTGAAGCAATTGCTGCTTGTGCTTTGGAAAAATGCTCCTCAGTACAGATGTGATAAGGACTCAGAACTGTGGTCAAACACGAGTTTAAATTATGCTGACAGTTATTCCACAATGGAGCTCGGAAGAATTTAAAGGAATTTAAACTGGAACAGAATAGAGCTTGTTGAAATCTTCGCACTAATATCCATGATTAAGAATGGTAACAAATGTGTCTGTGCTATTAATTATAAAATCCTATATCAGGAGGGATTAAAAAAACCTATAATCCATTTGTCTGGGAGTATTTTAAATGAGAAGTAAACAAGCTGGTTTTGGAGCCTTCTTTACATCACCATAAATTGAAGTAGAATTTTCTTTAGAAATTAGACGTGTGTAAGTATCATGAGATCATTTGCATTCTCTCTTTCAGTCTCTCTCTGCATTCCAATCCTTATGGCTTCCTACACTATGATTTAGTTTTCTGTTTGTATTTATAAGGGGATTTTATGGCTAATGTTTTTGAACAATGTAATTAAAAATCAGCTTCCTTACTGGATGCAAGGACTCTGAAGTCAGTTTCCTATATTTGAGAGGCTCCTTGCAAAGCAATATGGTAAATCCCACATATGAAAAGAGATTATGATTAAGACCTTCAGAAAGCATAAATTTAAAGTTAGACTCTTGTGAGGTTTTTTTTCAGTGAAAGTGCCTAAGTTGTCAGCACTAGGAACCAACTTACGTATCTGAGGGTCTGAAATCTCAATGCCCATATCCCTTCACTTCCATTTAATGATTCTTTGTAGTACAAAATGTCATTTTCCAATCTAGATATTTACTGATTGTGTACTTCCTTCTGCCATTTTAAATTATTCCTTATTTTTAAAGCTTCTGTCTTTGCAATAGTAAAAATTTAGTGATACAAATGGCCCCTAAAATGGACATTTAACTAATCCAGCTTCTTTACAGTAATACAGTTGCACCAGTTCCTGCATAATTTCCTTTCTGAAAACATTAAAACTATTTTGAAAAAACATTCAGCTTTGTCAAGCTGAATTTTCTCAAGAATTTGGTGCAAGATCTTTTGTTTGTTTAAATATTCTGAAGATTTTGTGCACTTGTACATTTGTGCCAAAATGCTGCTATTACGTTGGTGAGGAGTTACAGGTGTACCTACACAGATTCATAATTGCAAAAATTTATGGGACAGTAGTGAGTATAAAGTGGATGATATGAGTCTATAACGGGTTAACATCTTGAAAATTATACCTTGCCCTCAACTCAAAAAGACCCTACATACAGGATTTAGAAGGGGTAAAAGCCAATTTCTGGAAAGATTTCCAGATGAGAAGAGGCTAGGTAAAATGAGCTTAGAAGTAGAGGTGTGAAGGATGCATAATTCCTCATGATGCAATCTTGAATTTTATGAAAAAGCAATAGGGAATGCTTAATCTCTATTTCTTAAAATTGTTAATAGTGCTTAAACCAATGGAAATGGTTTTCCACATGAAAGTATTAATAATTCTGCAGTATGCTATAAAAGCTGACGTATAGTTAGATTAAGAAAGCAGTAATCTTGACTTGTGAAAGGTACTCTTATCCTTACAATTAAAATACAAAATCCTTGCTATTGAAAGTAATGTCTTGATACAGTCTCAGCTCAGGAGGTCTGGAAGAGTTGAATTACAGGATACACATCATAGAAAGGAGCTCTCTGTGTTATACAATGCTGAAGAATTGCTTTTCCAAAAGTTTTTGAGTTCATGTTTTTTATTCCACCATGAAATCTGATGGAATATAGGGAAATCCCACAGTGATGTCATGCCCTCACAATTGTTTCACTAATTTAAACCTGTCACACAGCCACTCTGTATTGACATCAAATATGGTTTCTTTCATTTCCAAGTATACTGATAATGCACTCTCTCACTCAGGTACATAGCAACTTTATTCCTGTCCACATTTCATACCCCAGATAATGCGTTGTGTATTCTATAACATAAATGCAGAGCACATAGCAAGTACTAAAAGAAATGGATCCATTCACAGGGGCAAGATTTTGTGCTTGTCTCCTACTAGCATGTGCGTGCACCTACACGCAAATGTGAAATAGAGCAAGAATGCCTAACCTGAGGCCTAAACTCACTCTAGAAATACCAGAGTTTAGCCCTGAACTGTTTTCATCTTAATCAGGGATTGAAATCCACAGTAACACCTAATACCCCAGAATTTGAGTCATCCATTTTATGTTGAGAAGCATGTTGCGACCAGTGATGATTTTTTTTCCCCAAGAGCTAATCTGGCACATAAAGGATGAGAACATTAGACATTTGCTTCTTTTTATTGCAAAGTAGTAGCTGTTTCTTGGCAGGATGAAAGTTGAGTCAGTCTCAGGAGGACTGCACTACCAGAGTCCTTTGCTTATTGCTATCTGGTATTGTCTCAACAGTGCAGAGCCTGCTGTTATCCATTATTTTCTCTTCTCATAGAGCTGCTCTGGATTAGCTAGGCAAAACTCTGGCTGCTTAGCATTTTGCACGCTACCAGCAGAAAGAGTCAGTCCCTACAAGCCACTCACCTTGACAGAGATGGCTGCCCAATTTTTCCAAGTAGTGCTTTGATTAGAGTTTGACTGTTACTGGAAGTGCTGAGTGAGCCCAGGGCTAAAACTCCCCATGGATTCGCAGTGTGTTGCGCATTTCAAGAAAGGAGGAGAACTTGGGGTTTTTATTATCATTTGTGAGTGAAGCAGCATTTTCAGAGTCTAGACGTGCTTCATGAACCACCAGATATCCACTGTGCCCGGTCGCTGTGAATGGAGTTACTGCAGGGCAGAGAATGGTAAATGAAGCCATTAAACGCCTTTTTTTTTTTCCCCCCTCTCTCTTGTTGGGTCTTCTAAATGTAAAAAACTCAACCTTTTTAGGCTGACTCCCCCTCCCCCAGTCCACACACAACCATTCCAGTTAGCCCAGCCACTCTATGGAAATATTTCTTTCTACTAGCTACAGCAGCAACAATACATGAAAAGTTGAGCTTTTCATCATCAGGGAGAGGAGGAAAGAGCTCATCCACCAAAAGGTGATCAGCAACTACCTTGTTTGCTTCACCTTTAAGTGCCCCTTTACTGTATGCAAGCACCTGTAGAGGCTAAAATCACCTGAAAGTGATAGTCTCCTGAGTTTGGGGCTTTGAAAGGTGGGTGAGGGGGAAAGTTTGGATACATAAATAAGCTGAAAAAATTCTCACTGTCAAATGAAATGTTCCTCTGCTTTATCACCATTAGTTTTAGTGCAATTTTGCATTATGGTACCTTGAGTTTTAAATTAAATGTCAAATATAATTTGGCACTACAAAGAATGAATTATGTGACTGCCCTTAGAGAAAATCAGAAGGCTTAGCTCTGTGAGTTAAATTGGTATCTGCCTTATACTGAGCTGATGTGGGCTAATTGATTAGGATCTGACAGGATACCATATTGCAAATTCAGCACAATCTCTTCTAGTAAAAAAAATAGACCTAAGGTACCTTTAGGGGAAAGCAAAAGATCTTCTGTAAAACAGAATGGGGAGAAGAAAAGAGTATCTTCGAGGACTCTCTTTTGCACTGATGGGTTAGATTCCCCAGAAGCCCACACTTCTTAAGGCTACAATATGGATGTTAATATGCCCCAGGTCACTTCAGAAGCAGGTTTACAATCAAGTTTCAGGTTCTTCTGGCCTAATTTTAAAGAGCAGCAAAATATTTTCTCAGTTAGCTGACTAAATCTATCTCCGTAAGAACTAAGAAGACGAAGTGCCACTTCAGATCATTAAAGGAGGGCAATACATTTTAATCAGCTATTACATGAGGAAGGACAAACCAAGTGCTATAGCAGTGGGTCATTTTATAAATTCAGTACTTGTGGCCCTCTCCCTTTCAAAATGCATGATGTTATTTCCTGGAAACATCAGTCTTAAAAAACTATTGTCAAGTAAACAAGCCTTGTGTTTCTCACAGCCTTCATGTCTGTGTAGTCTGGGTTTAATTTTCTGTTAAGTACGGGTAGTGTGAGGGGGGGAGGACTAAGTCTGAAGTTCTAATGTAGTCAGGCTGGAATCTGTCACTCAGCTTATTGCATGTTGATGACTCAGTGCAGTTTCAGCTGTAAGCACACCATGATTTATGGACACCAAGTGAACTCCTGCGGCAAAAACCAGCCATGAGATCAGAGCAGCACTAGGGCCCTTTTTTGGCAGGAGACAGCGCCTGCATTTTTCTCATTCATGCCAAACTGCTTTGCACGGCAATTAGCTCTGTCCTCATTTAGTCTCCAGTCCCAAAGGGTAATGAAAGTCATATATCATTTTCAAGGCTGCTAATTATCCAGCTCAGTTACAGGTAGGCTTTGTAACTGTGAGAAGGGTCTGTCTGCTTGATATTTATTGCTCTTCCAATAAGCAAGCAAAGAAGACGGGGGGGGAAACTTTCTTGAAAGCTTGCCCATACCCCTTGCCTCAGATCCTTGACATACCTTCAGCAAATGTGCCAGTCAAAGGGGAAATGTCTTCATTCCACATATCCATTTTTCATGCTGTAACTAAACATTCAGCAAGAACAGAGAGCAAGTGCTTGAAACACGAGAGAACATACATTTGGAGTGAGCTTGTCTCTAGTTGTTTGCTTGTGGAAAGACAATCCTCTGAATAAACAGACATGAAAACAGGAAGGGCAGTAGGGAGGAATGAGGAACTTCTTTCTCCTCCTCCACTCCTTTCTCCTCCCTGCCCTTCAGTCCTTGCCACGGCAGCATCTTGGGAAAACGATGGGGTTAGAGAACTGTGTTTGTTTTACTGAAGATATACCAGAGGAACTTGGTATTTCAACCCTTTTACCATCAGCTCTGAAATACAGTAAAATTCAAGTATCTATCCAGCTTTCAGGCTCTGCCTGACTTTCTGTAACAGGCTGAACCAGATGCTTGACAATTTGAGTTGTTTTGGAAGTTGGTATTAATAGAGCCAGGTCTTGCAACTAGGAGCCATCTTTTGCTGTAGTCAGAGTATTGGCTAAATCAACAGTCCAAGTAGCTGAGTCCTTACTGTGCTAAGAAATTAATTTCGACCTGTTCATTTCATTTCATTTCATTTCATTTCATTTCATTTCATTTCATTCATGAAATCCTTTTAACTTTTCCAAAGGTTTGATTTGCTTTTGACTTATTCTTTCATTTGTATTTTACATCTTTATTTCATACTTATTTTGATCAGTAAGCCTGAAGACGGCAAGGTCCGAGACTAAGCAGTCTGTTGCAGTGTGAATTTGGAGGCATCTCCAGATCCTGTCGGTCAGTGAAGGAGTTGCCAGATATCCTCTCTAAATGCCCAGTGAAGTTTTATGCTTCATATGAAAAGCTTACAGAAAAGCTTCCTCTAATATTTCACATCAGCTGGGTGCCTTTTTGGCACTGGTGGCAGTGGCTGCTAAGGAAAAAGCTACTGTGCATATGCAGGAAAGCAATTTTGCAAGCTCCAGCCCAGGGCACAGCTGCGCATACTTTGTGCAGTTGACCTGTGTGTGTGCAGCATGCATGGAGGGACACTGAATCTCAAGGCATGTTATCTGATTTCTCTGCTGTTGTTAAGGTTCCCATTTACTACAGCCTCCATTGTCTCAAAAATCCTTATGACAGCCTTGTTATGTAGAAAGGCAATTGTCAAAGCAAGCACCTTGAATGGGAGCTGGGCCAGAAACAGTGGGTAAAGCTCAGCAAATAAAGAGTTTTGGCTGGCACTGACCTGCAGCTGGAGGTAAAATGAGCAGGAGGAGCAGAGATGCTGCTCAGCATGTGTGCACCATGAGAGCAGTGTGCGACTGTACTGGCAGAAGGCAGAGAATATAAGGACCTGCTGTCACAGAGGAGACAATGCGGCAAAGAGAGTACACTGCTGCAAGGTATGTGGCTCTTCGGGTGGGAGCCAAACTGCAGCACGGTGGGAGATCTGCAGCCTTTCAAGGCTTTGAACTGTGGTGTGGCATTGGGAGGGGCGCAGCACTGCTCTGGTGCCTCTGGGTATCTTCGCTGGATTCATCCAGGCCTGACTTTCATTTCTGTCAGCAGCAGGAAAGCACTTACAGGGTGGGGATTTGAAAGAAGGAGAGGAAGTTCCTTATTCTTTTTTACATCTCCTCTGTATCTTCACTGATGTAAAAAATGGAGGATCAACTTTCATGATAAAATGTGATTTCATTTTTCCCTGTGTTGAGAATGGCAGAACGTTTTGCGTGGTTCTCATCTTGGCCAGGAGGAGACACTAGAAAACTGGATGAGATCCAAGCAGTTCAGATACCAGGACTCAGAGGAGCATTGCAAACGAGTGGGTGCTCATCTGTCGTTCATTGGCAGGTTCCCTTGAGCTCAGTAGCACTCATCAGATTTATACCAGTCACAGAGGTACCTGCAAACCCTGAGTTATTTGTCTGCACTGTCTTTGCCAAGTTTCCAAACCTGTTGACTTGAACTTTCAGTAGTTGCATTCCAAGTGCTCTCACCCCACCCTTCCTGGCAATAGGTATCCACGTAGCTCCTTGTGATGGCCGTGGGAACTGCTGTTGTATATCCTACTGCAGAACAGAGCACTGGTGTCTGTGTCCTGCTGTCTTGCAGAGTCAAGGCTTGAGGCACTGTGCCACTGGTGCTGAGGTGAAGGGCAGTGAGTTGGATAGAAGGATCAGAATAGTGGTCTCTCCAATCTGGAATCTTGTCACTAATAATGGCTAGTACTAACTGCTGTAGAGGAAACTGCCCCTTTTTCTCCTGTTATTTAATTATTCTGATATGAAACAACTCTTTTATCTCAACAGTAAGAATATCTGTTTCTAAAAAAAAGTTTACTTTGCACTACTCCTTCTGTAGTCCCCTAGACTTGTCTTTTTATAGCTCTTGAAGTTTTTCTGCTGTCTTTTTGTGTGTGTAGCAGACAGTGGGGGAATGGATAAAAAATGTTAAAGGCTTCCTCCAAATTCTGCTGAAGCCAATAGCGTATTGCCTTTTCCATTCCACCATTTGGTTTATATCTGCCTCCTAAGCCACCTTTTCATTTAATGCTAGTTAGCATGACACCAGTATAGTTTTGGAAGTAGTATTCTCTGAGATGAAGATGAAAGTAATGAAAAATGAATGTTCAAGCCTCACAGTTCCCTGTCCATAAAACTTCTTTTACAATTTCATTTAATTTGGTTTAATTTACATTTGTTGTCTGATCTCTTGAAACAAACATTCGTCTGACATATGTCTTTCCATTTGTATTACCAATGACCAGGGCATCATAGAGGCAGGTATGCCAAATACTTACTATTTATCAGTAACTTGATTTATTGTTGTGCAGCGAATAACACGGGAATCTGCTGCTTCCTTTCTTCATCAAAAAGGAGTGATACTTGGGTGTAGTTTTGTATCAGCCATGGCTAATCTATTTGTGAACTCCAAAAAGGCGGTGAAAGGGTGTCTGTCCCCTGTCCTTGTGTTGTGTCAGCAGCAGCACTCATCCAGCTGTGCAGCTGCACTGGGGATTGGATCTGGCTGACTGCTGAGGATGCAACTTCATGTGCTGACACAAAGCATGGAGGACAGACAGGTGAGGTGGGGAAAAGGAAGATTTATCCCTTGCAGTAGTATTTCAGAGTTCAACTGGATGAAGCTGACCATGAAATCACACCTTTACTGTAGCTGCATTTCTACTCTTGCCGTTTACGCCCCAGTTTGTTAGATGATTCCTTCAGCAAGTGAGAAGAAAAAAAGGAACATGTAGACATACTTAATGTGTTTTAAAATGTGCAGGATAAAAAGACTCAATCCATTGAAACAATTAAAGTCTTTCCTGTAAATACTTGTGTCTTTTACATTCCCGATATACCAGAATGGCACTGCTGCAAAGGGAAACTAAGACTATTCTCGGCATTTGTGTGTTTTGGATCTGTCAGATACAGGGGTTGTCTGAAAAGCTAAGGAGAAGGAGTATTTCTAAGGAGGAGTTTAATTTGAAAATAGGCTGTCAGGGGAGCCTGAGAAAGACATAATAATCAAAAGTCTTTGATCATGTTCTATCTCAAAACTCTCATCCTTGCTGCATGGACCTTACACAATTCAACTGTTCTCCAAGCACCTAACCACAGCCTAAAAAGAAATCTGCTGTAAGATAATTTTACTGTTTCCTTTCAGATTAAGCAGACAAAAGAGAAAAGATTGGAGAAAACTCTGTGGCGATTAAACTGTGGATTTTCAAAATTGTTCTTGAGTGTGAGTTAACTGCCATGGGAACCTTGCTCTGCACATTCCTTGTGGCAAACTGTTGTGATAAACCTCCATGTTGAACATCTTGGGCTGCAAAAGACAGCTCCTGGGGACTTTGGGGAGGGGTGACCTTGACTGACTCCCCTCCTAGCTGCTGTTGCACAGGAGTGTTTTTCCCCCCTTCTTAACTATGCTATCCCAGAGGCCACTGGCATTGCTGCTAATGGGCAGCAGTGGGTCTGTGCTGGAGCCAGATGGCATTGGCTCTGTCAGACCTAGGGGAAGCTTCTGGCAGCTTCTCACAGAAGCCACCCCTGTAGCCTCCCCTGCTGTCGAAACCTTACCATGCAACCCCAATACATCCTTAATCAGCACCGTGTAAAAAATCACTCAGAGAATTCAGGTTTGGTTTTTTTTTTTTACTAAAATGTCTCTGTATATAAAATTGGCAGGAGGGAATAGGGATGGTGTGTATTTTGTCATCCTTTAAATTTTGTTTTCATGGATTAATGACTAAAAAATGGGCTACACAAATCACCAATCAATAAGTGTGATAAGGAAAACATGCAAATGAGCTCTGAAGTGTGAGATACAGGACATGAGAGTATTACTTCTTATGATGGAGGTTTTGTTTTATAACATACATTTCTATGCTCAACAGTTAATGCATTGTTTCTCTTCCTTTTGTAACAGGTGATCATTAAAAATTTGACCAGCTGTGACACAGAAGACATCAATCAGATCTCATTTGGTAAATGTTAAGCTCATTGTCAGGGCTACCAAACCTTTGGCATGCATATGTGAGGAAGGGTTGAGAAGGAATGTTTTATCCAATCTCTTATGTATGCTGCTCTATAGGTGCTCTTGTATAATGGTCATCTCTCTAATATCGTGTACATGTCATTCCATTTTATGACAGAGCAAGCAAAAATGCACTATGGCATAGAACAAAAGAGGCCAAAGTTTTCAGTGTTACTCAGCTCTTTCGAAAATTTGTTCTTTGCTCTATAAAGAAGTCTTGAAGAGCCTACAAGAGAATCCATCTCTTGTGCTGATGAACTCTGGCCTTTCTATAGAGTGTCCTTTTAGGACAGAGGGCTCTAATTGATTATGGTCTGCATCTGGAATATGTACATAAGTATCCTGGAAAAATAAAAAAGCTATTTTGATGTTGGTTTGAAATTTTATGTAAAATCATTGTAGGTAGCACAAAAGTAGCTTGGTGGCAGTACTAGAGCTGAAACACAGATGAACCCTTTTACTTTTATGGGAAGTAATCAAGGTCTTTGTGAGCTCTCATAAGAATTTGATAAGCAGTACACAGTAGCTGGCTAGAATCAGCTAATTAATGGGTTTATTCTATGCTGATTTTTTACTACTGAGTTTTTAAGGGAATAATGGAAGGCTCTTTCTCAAATTAAATATTCTGTGTCTCATTCACATAAGTTACCTGTGGGAATCCCACCCTTGGAGGTGGCAGCTGTCAATTATGGCGACTCCTCCTTTGATGAAGACAGCTCCACCCTGGAGGCGGGGCCAGGGGAGGAGACCTCCGTGTGAGGAGGTGTGCCCTGGAATTGGGACCTGCCCACCCCTCTAGAACCTTCTAGGTTCCCGGGATGGTTATTGGTTGGTTTTCCATATGTTTAATAATGAGTTCATTGCTTAGTTAATGAGGTTCTGGAAAGTTCTATTATCTTCGGTTGCCCATTGGCCCTTGGTTATTGTACCCTCCCCTCTGAAAATTTTATTGGATCCCTGTCCTCTGTATCCGCCCCTTACCTGTTTTCCCATTGGCCAGTTCCCTTTGCTCCACCCAGTTTCTCCCTCCCTTTTAAGACCCTGCAGACCCTCAGCTCCTCAGAGTTCTCCCTCCGACCTCCACTGCTCCAGACCCCTCCTACCCTCACCTCAATAAACGGAGACCTCAGGGGAGACCCCCTCCCGCACCCTTTGCCTCCTTGCCTTCTGTCATCTGCGCCTCGCTCGCCATTTCCCAGGAGCCAGCTACCCTAGGTGCGAGCCAGCCGCACGACACGCCCGAGCAGCAGCACCGCCTCGTGCTGGCCAGCAGGGCCTTACAGCTGGCGTCCTTGGCCGAAAGGCAGCCTAGGAACGCAAGGCGACAGTTACCTGTTATTCATGGTTCTCTTTCTTGATCCAAGGACTGCCATCCCTGGGCTTCTCCATTGCAGCTCAGAGAGTCCTGGGACTCCTGTGCCTTTCCTGCTCTGGGGACACTGGCAGAATAAAGGTGGTGAGTAAAGAACAAATGCATTCTTGCTGTTTTAGAAAGTCTCCTGAATATGCAAGATTTTCTTTCTAGTAAGTAGGGAGTTATTTCATAATTTTTGTTCTGTTTTGCTCTCTGTTTGAGGTTATTCCTATCAAGAGTCATAGTGATTCTGTACCTGGTAACACCACAAAAGTAAGTGTGGCCATGCATAATTCTTACCTAATTGTGTCTAGGCTACATCTCATTATGATTAATTAACATGCTCTTTGGGCAAGAAGGAAAATGTTTTATTTAATAATACAGTAAGCAAACAACCAACATACCAATGTTTAGTGAACCACCAGTGGAAGTGGTAATTTTCAAATTAAAAAATGATCATGCTAAGTAATTATATTCAGAAGCAATCCTTTTATTCCTATCTTGCTTCATATAGCTGGACTCATGTTTATATTGTTGTCAGTCTTCAAGCCAAGACAACCATCCAGTTGTTCTCATTCAAATTGAAAGAGATTTTCTTGTAAGTCTATTACAGTGTTTGCTCATTCTAGGCTATTTAAATATCATTGCTAAACAAAAAAGAGAACACCTCTTCCTCTAGTTGGTTCTGCAAGCAATGCCATACTGTTGTATCCCAGGTTTGGCCTGGCTGCAAGGAGCAGAGATTGGAGTACCCAGGAGTCCCAATGTCTCTGCAGTACAGTGACTAGCACCTCATTTGGGGCAGGGCTCAATTACAGCTTGTGGTAGATCCCTGTCCAAGAAGAGAGCAAGAATCATACAAGCTCTTTCTCTTTCATGGCTTCCTGAGTGCACTCCTACTTCTCTGATTTCTGCTTCCCCAGCTCCTGACACCTCATATATATCTGTGTCCCAGCTGAGACTTATTGGCAGAGGAAAGCAATCAGAGCTTGCCTTTCAGCTTTCCACATAGTTCCCAGGGGTCTATATGCTTTGAAGGCAAAAAACCTTTGGTGCTTATTGCCAATACAGATATTTTCATCCTATTTATGGATGCATCAACACTGAAAGTGCTGATACACACAAGCTGGTGCAGCGTGACAAAGTCTGGAACAAAGAATGGTGGGAAGGACACTGGATGTATCCATGCTTGCTTTCTAGAACACCGCTTAGTCTAAGGAACAGCATGTGTGCAAACACAGTCAAATTGCCTCTAGATCTGAGCTCTTATCTCTGCACATCATCATATAGACTAACCATTCAGTCTGCATCCTGGAGTCAGACTCTCGAGTCCTCAGTGAGGGAAAATTCTCATTGGAGTCTTGCAGAAGGAACATATCATTTTGTTCAAAAACACTGAATATGCAGTAGCAGCTGTGAGTTGTCAAATCCAGCATAGGATTATACCCCACATCATATGCTTCAGCACTTTATACAGACTATGTTTAAATTAATTTTTAATTAGCTCATTATACAGATAGAAGATCTGCTCATCTCAAGTTTTATAACCACAACTTTGCCTGCAGGTCTCTCTATCAGACAGTTGGATGATGGCAGCACCCAACTTCAGCTGGAAGTGCTCAAACCCTGCAGCAATGAGACTAATATTAAAAGCCCTGATAGTATCAGGCACCACACTCCATTATAGCATGACTGCATTTCCATCTTCAAGCCCAGTCTTCTTATAAAGAGCTTGTGGAGGACAGGGGCTCGTGACAGATGGAAAACCTACATGCCACAGAGAGCCAAAGATACCTGACTGTGCATAATGGTGCTACCCATAACCTTGGCACAGGTTTTGATGATTAAGTGCAAGGTAAGCCCACCCAAAGTGATTAATATGAATTGTTGGTCTGGAGATCTCAAACCACAGATCTCCCTCTTCTGGCTGGAGAAGATTTTCTAGACGTACATGCCTGATGAAATGTGGTGGTGCCGGTTGCCCGTAATACTATTACCTGCTTTGGAAATACCTTCTCTCCTCTATTCCAAATCTCTTCCCTATTGTGCGATACACTGCGGATGGACGTAGCTTGAAACATGAATAGAAGTGACTGAGAAAGTACTGACGTCACAGACCTGGAATTAGGGTACTTCTAAAGCCATTTGTTTAGGTTTGTACAGGAAATTTGTTGCACAGTGAGGGACAGGCCACAGATCACTTAAGATCCAAGTATTGTGCTTAACCAGAAATTATTCTTATCTCCCTGTTATCTGCATGGTAACAGTTTCTTCATTAAATGTTTTTAGTTGCATTAACATATTCTCCTTGGAGCTTTCACACTACACCAGTGTAAAAAGCTGTCCACAGCTATAATGAGATTATTCAGAAAATTTGTTTTGTCTTTTGGTTTTTTCCCTTCCATTTGCTATCATAAATGCCCTCAGAGAAGTAATTTCCATGAGATCAGGAGCTGGACGTTTTCTATGTCTCAGTATGACTTTTTAAGGATAGCTGCACTGCAGGAGATTGGCTTCACATTCATCAGACAGAAGCAGAGGCTGTCAGCTTGACACAAACTGTAAACTTGACTCAAAAATTCTTGTGAAAGTGTATGATTTGTTCTTTATGCTACAACAAATCTTTATGGAAGGATATTCAATCTCAGTTTAGTTTCTATGAAATCCCGTTCTTGGCCCATGTGGAACCATACTACACTTCAGCAACGAGAGGTGATCCAGCTCCTTAAGCTATTGTCCAGCCATTCACACCTGTGGAGTTTCATAATCAATTGGATCAACTGACTGCATGGGGGGGTTAGACAATGAACAGATCTGAATGAGTGGTGAAACCAATGACTCATCTCAGTCTCTAATTTCATTCCTGTATAGATTGTTTATCTAGGAAGAACAGGGCAGGGAATGGGTAAGCATATATGTTCTGTTTATTTAGAGCTGCAGTAGAAAGTTAATTCCTAAGTAGAAGCTCTGCTCTGAAGCAGAGACGGAGAGCAACTAATTTGCTATAGGGTGATGATGAATTTATTTATTTTAATGACATTTCTTGTCTTTTATGTGTAACAAAAGAAGATAGTGACTTTCTTCAAAGCCCATCTGTTTGAGATCCTTCATTGTTACTGATTTCCATTCAACTCCTTCCAGCTTCTCTATGAGTTAATGGCATTCAAGGGCCAAAACCTAGTGCTATATTTGCTGTAGTTTTATCAGCGTTGTACAAAGCCTCATCTCTTCTGTAGTTCCTGATTGTGGTGAGCCCAAGGATGGAAAAGTAAGCAGCACTGAAGAATTTTAATATCCTATTTCACTGCAAACTCACATTAAATTTGCTATTCTCTTTGAAGTCAGCAGAAAAGCCCTGACTGACATCAACTGAGTATCTGGTTCTGTGTTTCTGACAACATTACTGCTTGTCTGGTGTAGCAGTCCCTGTGGCCACTGAGAGTGAAAAGTAGCTGAGGCAGTTTCTCTGAGGCTGGGAATACTAAGAGCCCAGATAATTCACCCTCTAACTAGCCTGGCATCCCCTTCCCCTGTTCTTCTTTTCAACTTGTGCTATTAGTGCCACTGCCACTGTGTCATGGGTCTGTGCTGAATTGTCGGTAAGGATACAAATGAGGGCATGGAGGAAACTATTGGGCATGAAAGGGGGAGTAAGCAAATAGTTTGCTTGCCCAAGAGTGGGAATGTTCTCAATGAACCTGGCTATTTCTCTGAATATAGATGTTGCAGATGATTTTCTGTAAGACACAGACATCCTGCCTCCAAAATTAACTTGTGCCTGATCTTTCAAAACCCTTCATAATGTACCTTGCCAGTTATATGTTGAGCAGGAAGGTTGAGAGGATTATTTCAGCTGTGACAATCAGTTTGCACCTTGAACCACAAGATCGGATTACTTTTGGTATTTAATTTTGAAATATTTCCCCCAGATGTATGGTACCTTTGCATGTTTCCCGGATGAATTTCATTTTGTTATTTCCTGCTCTTATTTCTAAGCTTTTTCAGGTCCTTTGTGTTATTTCTCTGTCTTCACTTGTGTTTGCAACACTTCCTAATTTAGCATCTTCTGCAAATTTAGTTACTATATCAACTTTTTATATCAGCTGATTAGTGGTTTTAAAATATTACTGAATATCACTTGAGTTTAACCCAGTCTCTGCAAATTTCCCAAGGGGCAGTTCCCTCCAATAATTTGTTCTTGGGGGTTTGTGCATGGTTAGTGTATATGACACCGTAGATGTACATAAGACTACTCAACAGAAATTGCTGACGTCAATTAATGCTTTCTTTGCTCTGAAAGACTTCATCGACAGACATCTCAGAGGTGTGAAACAGCATAATTAGGGCATAGGGACATGGTTGTGCAATAGCACATGCGAGTTTTCTATGGGAAACATCTAGCAAAAGTGAATTTAAAGCTGTCACAAACATGCGTCATGTCATAGGTGAAAAAGTAAAGACTACAATAGGGAAAGAAGACTCAGATAGTCCAAGCAAGCCTGATAGTTCTTTCAAGGATCAGGACTAGTGAAAGCAGTGTAAAGAAAGAGGTCCGAGGGAAGTGCTTTGTAGTGCTCTAAAATGGTGTTTTGAATTTGATTCATAAGTGGAAACCAAGGAGCTGAGAAAGAAAAGCATGAAAAGAGAAAAAATACTTGAGATGGCCATTTAAAAAAAAATTGAGTAAGAAAGTTGTGAGACCAAAAAAAAAAGGGATGTGTTGATGTAGCTGAGGAAGCAGATGACTAATGTATGAACTCTGAGCAGTAGAATAAAGAAAAGGCTGAATTTTTAGTTTTTAGACCCAGTTTTATGCTACCATCTAAACGA
Organism: Aleadryas rufinucha; assembly: GCA_013397815.1. NCBI lineage: Eukaryota > Metazoa > Chordata > Aves > Passeriformes > Aleadryas > Aleadryas rufinucha. Next base: position 210,004 of record VZTH01001814.1, read on the forward strand.
ATACAATTGAATATTTGAGGTGACTTTCTATTAAATTATTTACTAATGTTTAATGTATCATACATAGATTATTTTTTTTTAAATTCATCCGTATGGCAGTTTAGTAAGAGTGTAACAAGTTCCTTATACAACCTCTTTGTTAGTGCTTCATGCAACCTCATGGTTCTTGGAGATTATTTTTTCCTGTGCCTGTTTGACTTTGGTGGAGATTCCTTACTGGGCTGGCACATCTCTTTGAACCACTTGCTCTTCTCTACCTTTTGTGACTGCCTATATTCTTAATACAGAAGAAAGAACATAATTAGATACTTTTTTTACTGTGTTTCTTTTTACACAAGTTGTCTCTTACATTTGAAGAGAAATTTTTTATTTAGTGATTTTTATAGTATTATTTAATATTTATATCTCCACTATAATGGATAGTTTTTTTCAATTACTGCCACTTTCTGTTTTACATACTTTATTCGGCCTAATTGTGAACCAGGTGCTAGGTGCTGAGCAAAAGCAAAGAAAGGGTAGGCTTTTTCAAAACAGTCTTCACCACACTGGAGATTTTAATGAATATGCTTTGGCAGAATGAAACTGGAGAGGTTAATTGGCTTTCCTGGTTGTGGTTTTTTTAACCAAAATGTAGTTTACAAGACCACAGAAAAGTGGTGATCAGATAAGATTTAAACCAGAAATGGTGCTGTTTGTACAAAAACTTGTCATGATGCCCAAAGCTTTTTGTGGGGGATATGCAGGATTTACAAAATCAAACTTCAGGAATCTAGCTTGCATGTGTGAGCTAGGTCCAGGCTCGTCATATATGGAATTGAGAGAGGTAAGTACCCACTTCTTCATTGTCCTCTGGAAGTTCCCCTTTCACATAAAACCTCCTGGCCGAGGGACCTCTAGGAAGAGGGTATTGCTCTCCCATTGAGCACCACACTGCTGTCTCCAAGCAGGGGTCTGCACAAGCACAGACTCCTGCTTAAAAAAACCCACATAACTGTTCACTCAGTAGTGAACAGTTATGTGGGTTTTTTTAAGTGTTATAACACTAAATCTAGGACAGTTGTCCACCTCTGAAATCACAGTTATGCTTAGGAGTGAGTGTTATTGTGAGAGGGCAGCTGGCAAGGGAGATCAGCTGGTCTTTTACACAGAAGAGAGTCTACATTGAAGAGGATCAGATCAGAAGCTTGTCTATAAATGAAATCCCTGCCCTTGCTAGACTACACTCCAGTGGAAAAAAAAAAAGGCTCAGTGTACTTCTCTGGTAACCTCACTTATTAGGCAATTTTAATACAGCTGTAGTAAGCTCCCTTCAAGCCAGACCTTGGGTAAGGCCTTAGAAATGCTCAGCTGCCATGTGGCTTGTAACAAATATCACAAAGTATTGATTTATTCCATAACCACTCCCTGCCATGTGTCATGTAAATAAAGATGTTTGATAGAGTGTGTGGTTCTCCATGCTGTAATGCAGAGGTCTTGGGAAGGTCTTGAGTCAAAAGATGAAAGGCCAACTGTCTCCAGTTGTCTTCAGGATGTGTGCATGACACTGCAGCTGCATACACATGCACCAAGCCCTTCCCTTTTGAGTGCATTTAATAATTATGATTTTAATATTATATCTGGTTCTGATCTGGCTGGGTATAATCTTCTAATTACATAGCTTTCAATTTTCTCAAATTGTCTCTATCTTTAACACTGTTAGTAATTCTGTACTGGTAAAACTAAATTCACGGTGCTTTCATTGCATATGCTTATATCTCTACAGATTTAAACTAGAAAAAAACCATGCAGTCTGAAAACACCACTAATTGTACTTTAGCTTGTAGATTGGGCTGCAGAGCAGCCTCACTCTGTTTTCCCACAGCCAAGAGAAGGCCTCAAGGCCAAAATGTCACCTCAGATTTCTTTTGATCTCAACTTATATTTTATTAACCCTTTTAACTTCACTGAGGGTGTGCAAGGAAACATGTATATTCCCTTTCATATAAACCCAGCATTGTGCTTACATCTTGCATGCAAATGTATGGACAGTTTTTCATACAAAGGATTATTTAGATGTAATCTATATGCCTTGTGAGTTACAGATAAGAAGGGGCGGGCAGCATTTATTCTGCAATGTTTATGATTTATTTCCCTTTTATTTTCTCTCTTTAACTCCATCCAAAATATTTCTGAGAGTCTTAGTGAAATATAATACTAGAAGCCTTTAATGGCACCTTTTCATCTCACAATTGCAGAGTGCCTTTCAGGGCTTAATTAAATTTTACAGCATGCCGTTCAGGTGAATGTAATTTGAATGCATCCACTCCTGTTTGTGAGGAAACTGAGGCAGGGAGTGGTGATTAGCTCAAGGCTGTGAGCCAAATAAAATGTCAGAGTAAGAATTATGACCCAAGAGATTAGATTAGGAGATTTGATAATTTCAGCAAAATTTGGTTCTTAAAAATTTCATCAGACAACATAAATGATGGCTGCCTGAATGGTGAAGGAGCCAAATAGCTTCTCCAGACTCTTTCTTTCCTTAGCCTTTGTGATGACTAATGCTTTATGCCTTAGTCCAGTTTTGGCCTCACCAATCTTTGGGCACACCAGATGCTTGCTCAGTCCTCCAACATGATCAGAAGGAAAGCAGTGGGTGGTTACATTCTACCTCTGCCATCTTCTCAGCAAATAGTTCAGGCCTCTCACCCCTTTCCACTGGGAGGCCTGTTAGGGTGGGATCTGAACCCACTCCTACAGCCATGGTCTTCTACAAGAGAAACTCTGTAATGTTAGTTGTGAAAGGCCTGAAGCTCCTTGCCTGGTGGTCAAGGGCAAACTTTTCATCCATCTCCTCGCTGGAACACATGAAAAGCAGCCTGTCCTCTTCTATGGGTAAGCAGGTAGAAGGGGAGAAAGCTGCAGGGACAAAAGTGTTCATTTACTCTGCACATGTATCTTACAAAAATCCTATAGAGAGTCTGTCATCAGCAGTTACTACCCAAATATATTTACTGATGATGCTGTAGGATAGGCCATAAAGCATCATATTGGAATGGGTTCGGACAGTGGGAAGAAATACTTTCTGGGCCCTCAGTGTTCGTAGGTCAGAAATCATACTTGTTTTGGCCAGAGACTGGCCACAAGGGGATTGGAGCTCCATGAGTGTCACTCCCCCACTGTGAGTTACTATCTGCAGAGGAGATGGCATTATCCAGCCTGTCTGGCAGGCCTAGAACTCATATATGCAGCAATTTAAAAAGTGGGGTGTGGCAATTTCTTTGAAGGTGTGTGAAACAAGACTGAAATCAAGCACGAGAGATCCCACAGATACAGTACACAAGCTGAGAGCACCCTTTCCTTGGTACCAGCTATCATGGTGAGAAAAGGTCATCTGGCTGTGAGACAGGCTCAAAACAAATAGGTCGATATTTTTAATGAGCTGAAGAATCAGTCTTTGGGAAATTCATTCTCTCAGTAGAGAAACCAAAGATTGAATGATGCCTCTCTGTCACCAGACACCAGTCTCAGACCCAGAGGAAAGAGAGGACACTTCTAGTCTTTTGCTGCCTGGCTCTGCTGGAGCCTCAGCCCACAGTGGGCAAGCACTACCACAACCGGGCTTTCCAAAGCCTGAGCAGGACATAGCAACCACAATGTGTGACTCCACATCCTCCACGTAGGGTTTGCAATGTGGTACACAGTATGTTTCCAGTGTGCTGTGACAGTCAGTCAGTAGCCACTAAGCAGGTATAATGAAGGCAAAGAGAAGTTTTCTGTTTCCATTGTTGTCAGCCCAGTGTCTTAAAAATACTTACCTGAGAGTGAAATGGCTCCTCACAGTTCTGCAGAGGCCAATCTTCCATTGCTGTTTTATGAAAAAGGCACTGCATGGTTTGTCTTCTTATCAGAATAGTATAATCAGAGTACAAATGAGGTCAGGCAACTGCTGAACAGGTTTTGCCACTTGCTGTTGATCATCCTTCCAATGACTTTCTTTTCTCCTTCATCCTCACCTCTTCTAATAGTGAAGTCAACAGCTGTGGCTACGTGCACAGGACATACTTTGACAGCAGCAGGACTCAGCCGACTCTGGAATATATCATTTCAGTAGCATCATCTGGGTCTATAGCTGGCTCTTCTATAACTGTATTGAAGGTTGAAGGCCTTGTGTGTTGTTCTTCTTTTTATCTTCTTTCCACTACATGAGCATTACACAGGGATCTTAAAATGTGTGTAGGAAAATGGACCTTGGGGACAGATTTTACTTCAGGGTTAGAAACACAGCTTTTTTTAATTTACAAGTGCTTGGTTGTGTGTAAGTCTGTTTCACTACCCAAACTTCACATCAAAGTATTTGAGCTGTGCTGTACTTGATGAGAGCAAGAGTGCATGTTTGTCATTGCATAAGTGAAACAGAAATTCCTTTGGGAACAGGGAGACAGAGACCTGAAGACAACACACCATAGAGGATTTGCTGCTAATTCAGTGACAGAAAGTTTTGGGTTTTTTACATTATTGACATTACTCCAGATGAAAACCTCTGCAACAAATGCCATTTTGAACCTCATTTATGATTGAGGCTATTTCGCAAGGGTGCTTAGACTCCTTTGAAATCTCTCTGTGGGGTTGAATTAGTGACTTAGGAGACTCCAGGCCACCGGGATGGAGTGCAGAAAGTGCCCAGAAGCCTAATTTGCCTCTCACAGTGCACAGACACTCCCATTGACCCCACTGCTTGAATGCCTCTGCTGTCAGAAGAGAGCCATGGCAAGAAGTCGGTCATGTATACCAGGAGGAATTTCTGCTGATCCCACACTGGGGAAAGCAAGAGAAATTCCCTGTGAGTGGTGAGAGTGTCCTCAAGATCAGGATGCATCCCTGCCCTTCAGTGAGAATGATTCTAGGGGCTTGTTAAAAGTGTTTACTTTTCAAGAAGATTAGCTGCACCTTTCATTTGTCCTTTGAAGATTATTTTTGCTCTGTAAAGGGTATTAAAAAATGGCAAACCAGTACAGGCACATACAGAAAAAAAAAGAAAACACAAGGTTATGGGAAGAAGCTGAGATTCTATCTGTTTTATTGAATGATCCTGGAATACAGTAACAAGGGGACAGTCGTGTGCTTAATCATCTCACTCTTACAAGTGGAAATGATGCTTGACAACAGAATGTACTGATATGAATGTAAGAGCTGGGGAAAGGAAAAAAACCTAAGGAACAAAATAAGCATAATATGTAAACAAAATTCTGCTAGGAGTATTTGTAGTGACAGATGCTTTGGTAGATAGGGCAAAAAATATATTCCTTTCTCCTAAAGGGAAATAGGTGGAAGTCCATCAAATAAACTTTGTCCTGGCATATTTTATTTTTGCATGGAGGAAAAGGAAAAGATCATTTTTGGTGTCAGATTGTTTTTTCTGCTGTTTTTTCACCTCTCTGCCATACCAGAAAAAAAAGATCAGGGAAGATAAGCCAGGCAAAAGGGAAAAAAAAAAAAGGAGGCGGGGAAGGGGAAAAAAAAAGAGGTTACTCTGAGTATCAGAGAGAGGGCTAATTGTCAAGGTTATATCTCCACAGATGATTGATGTGAGGCTGGGTTTTTCTGTCAGCCTGTCACAAAGCAGGAATGTTTAATGTTCTCATTATTGGTTACGCTGTTGTGTATATTTCTCTGTCAGCACTGCAGACCCATCTGAACTGCCAAGGCACTTCAAAGCCCTGCAGGTCATTTATCATCCTCCTGACGCTGCGAATGTTCAGCCTCAGCTGAGTGCCAGGGATTTGTTATGACTTGAGAGCCAGCTGACAGACAGGTCTGCTGCAAAAAGGATTCCTTTTTGTCACACTGTGAAAACATCAATGTTCCTATAATGGCCTACAACTGTCAAAGGGGACTGCCACCTGACAGTTGTGTGGTCTCACTAATTTGCAGCCCGGTGACTTGTTTCCTTGAGTTTAGATTCAGTTACGGTGTCACATGCAAACAGGTCACCATCTGTCGTCCTGTGCCAGGGGGCACATGGTAGGGGGTGGAGAGGGAGAGAGAGAGAGAGAGNAGAGAGAGAAATATCAGGGCTTTGTTTCCTTTCCCAGGCCATGACATGATTAATCGTTTTCTTCTGATCTAATTTTGGAACATGAAAAACAGCACATTTGTCTTGAAGAAAAATGATGTGCCGTACTGCGCAGATGGAAATTTCGAGCAATGAAAAAGATTAAAGTGAAATTCCACTCCTTAGACCTAATCATGAGTTGTAGATTATTCTGTCGTTCTAACCAGATGGTAGGCTTGATTCCACAACCCCCTTCTTATATTAATGAATACTAGACTGTTATATTTGACTTAGGTAAGTGAAATGTCTATCAAGCCTAATGGACTGCCAGCCAGCATAACACATGTTGTACCACTGAGGGTCCTTGCTGCATTTTTCATGTTTTATACTAATGTAGAACATTTTGTTTCCTACTGTTTTCCATCATTGTCACTGTTTGCTAAATATTTTCACATGTAGGGGGAAAAAAAAGTAAAAAACTTGTGTCCAGAGCTAATTTCCTCACGTTGGTCACAGCTATAATTCTACAAGTAAAACAGTCACCCGAAGCAATGCATACAAGAACTCAATAGTAACTTGATTAAGTTCCCAGTCAACAAAACCGCACTAGGCTGTATGTTAACAAACCTAATTATAGGCAGCATGGTGATAAATTGTGCAGGGTGCATGTAGCACATCTCTGAGGTCATGTCTAGAAAAGAAGTTTTGCCCCAGGGGACAGGGATGGGGTGTCATTTCTAAATAAAGTAAATGCAGGTTCACTGATGTTTCCCATTGGGTTGCCTTCTGCTTTCTGACAAATGTTTTTCTAGCAAGGGTGTCCCAAGAGATGCTTGCGAGAACGGAAGAGTGGAGGAGGAGAGGAATGAGAGGCTGGGGNCAGGGTGCACATTCAAACAGGTCACCAGCTGTCGTCCTGTGCCAGGGGGCACATGGTAGGGGGTGGAGAGGGAGAGAGAGAGAGAGAGAGAAGGAGGAAACGATGAAGTGGCAAACTGGGGGTGGGGGAGAGGCAAGGGGAAAATAAAAACGGCCATGCAAATCAAAGCCACCTCTTTATCTTAGATTCCTGTTTTCTGAGTGTTTCTAGCCTGCCACAATGGGAATCTCTGAAAGTTGTGTTGAAAATTGAGTCAGGGAAAGAAAGGACCTTGCAAAGAGCCAGGGCTGGNGCTAAATATTTTCACATGTAGGGGGAAAAAAAAGTAAAAAACTTGTGTCCAGAGCTAATTTCCTCACGTTGGTCACAGCTATAATTCTACAAGTAAAACAGTCACCCGAAGCAATGCATACAAGAACTCAATAGTAACTTGATTAAGTTCCCAGTCAACAAAACCGCACTAGGCTGTATGTTAACAAACCTAATTATAGGCAGCATGGTGATAAATTGTGCAGGGTGCATGTAGCACATCTCTGAGGTCATGTCTAGAAAAGAAGTTTTGCCCCAGGGGACAGGGATGGGGTGTCATTTCTAAATAAAGTAAATGCAGGTTCACTGATGTTTCCCATTGGGTTGCCTTCTGCTTTCTGACAAATGTTTTTCTAGCAAGGGTGTCCCAAGAGATGCTTGCGAGAACGGAAGAGTGGAGGAGGAGAGGAATGAGAGGCTGGGGGATTCTCTTTAACCTTTCCAAGTGTGCAGTCCTGTGACTGCCACATAGCTTCTACCATGCTTGGACTTGTCAGAGCCATGGGTACTGCTAATCGTATGTAGGGATGGGTGCCACCACTTGCGCTTACAGGGTTACCATTTTCAGCATGTAGCTGAACAAAATGGTACTTGTCACATATGCTGGATGTGAGAGTGGGGTGGAATCTCTTCCTTGTATGTAAAGTTAAAAATCTCTGGTTTCTCCTGTCAAAAAAACCCCAACAGTTGGGCTTTGTGCCTGAGTGCTGCCCCTGGTTCTGTCGGGGAGCATGCTCCCAGGTAGAGGAAGCGTGCATGCACAGTGCTAATTTTAGACTTTGAAAGAATCAACAGGATACATGGATCAAGTTACTCTGCCTAGGAGAGAACAAGTCCAGAAACTTGAGTAAGCAGTCAAGAGTTGTCCAAATCTGGACTTACAGAAGGATGATAGATACACTAAAGTTAATTTGCAGTTATAATAAAAAGTTCATTTAGGCTGAACAAAGAAAAGCAAAGCATCAAATACACCTCTTTATTGAGAAACTAGGAAATCTACACGTGAAGTCTTTTTGATAATGGAATGAATTTAAAGCTTACAACATTGCTTTAGTGATTTTATTCTCAGTATTTTAAAACAGTTTCTTCAGAGTCCTGAACTGACAGACATGCCTTTCTCAGTGAAGTTACTATTGATTTTAAGTGCTGAATAAGGACTCTTAGACTGTGCCATAGAATAAACTCCAAATGGCCCTCCAGTGTGAGTACCTTGCACAAGGGACTCTCATTGTTGATGATTTTCCCTTTTTCTCACATATGTAACATTTTTTGAAAGAATGAAGTGAGGAAGGCCTAAGCAGAATGCTCATTGTATCTTGCCCACACTTAAAGCAAACAAATTGGAAGTCGGAAAATAGTATGTCTCAAAATACTTTTCTTTGCAATTAATTTTAATTCTTTTTTTTTGTTGTTGGACAGATTGGCTCTCTCTGAGAACATGAGCTAAAATACCAATATGCTTTCACCACATTTCTTTTACGGTTGGATTTAGATTCTCCCTAAAACTCATTCTCAGGGGATAAAAGTTTTCATTGATGAGAATTCCTATGCAAAATATTACACGGCAGATTTTTTTCAATTAATTTAGAATGAAACTCTCACTTAGTCCTTTATACTGCTCTCAGTAAATGCAAGGTAAGTTACCCATTTAAAACGATCTGCAGATTGCCAGCCTGTGTAGTTCCTAACCTCTGGGGAAAACTGGCTTTTTGCAGTGCTGCTTCTCTTCTGTGCAGGGCATGTGGAACTGACTTGGCAGTGAAGGGTAAGTAATTTGTTCCTGACAAGGGCCAGTTGCAGACTATTTCTTCACTGGAGGAAAGTGACAATCAAGCAGGAAATTGTGACTGCAGTTCCTTATTTGAAGTGATCCTTCTTAGGAGCTGGTAGACATATCTTAACTTAGCCTTTAGCTTGTTTTCCTCAGTCTCACAGCTTTGCTTTCCGTGAAATGTCAAGGACCTCGAATTCCTGCAGTGTTTACAGTTTGGCCTGTGGAATTTGCGGCCTGCTCAGAGTGTTACAGATTTACAATTATATTGCGAAGGTAATGCAGGAGAGGCAGGCATTCCTCTTCCTGGTAGCATTTCCTAGAAATGGCTGCAGTTTGGGGAGAGGACTTTGACCAACTGAGGAAGAGAGTAGCACATCTGGAAGGGTGTCCTAGGTTTCAGTGTAAGACGTGCCCAAAACCATGTATTCTATAACCATCTGGCACCAGGTGNAGAGTAAACTATCTGTTGCTGTTGAATCCTTATGGAGCCAACTTGTTTTTAAGTGCAGGGACAGATGGATGGATGGAAGGCTATGTTATAGCTATAGGTAAACCTCAAAAAGCATTTGTCTTCCTGGAAGAGTGTATTACAGCCTTTCTGGTCTGCAGTGGGTTATCACCCTGCTGTAGCTTTGATCGATGGCAAGTGATGGCAGCAGGAAATAAAGGTCCACTCTTTGTGCTCAGGAACACTGCCTAGAAGGGCAGGACCCTCATGGGATGGAACATCTCTATAGGTTTGGAAGCAGGTTGCCTACAGCAGGGTCAGCAAGATGTTTGCCAGTGTCTGTGTGTCCAAACTCTGCATAAGTGCTCAGAGCTGGGGTGCTTGTACCCATGGATCAATCAATTTGCCCACAGAGGGCTGGCAGCTCTGAAATAACCTGATGTCAGCTTTCTGCAAACGAATCCATGGTTCTTAGCATTTCTTATGGGATATCACTTCCGTGTGTGGCAGATGCCTTTCTAATATTCTAGGCCAACCAAAGATGAATTTGCACACTACCACCACATACCCTACCCTTCATTGCCTGTTCTACTTCAGAGAAAGTTACTCTATTCATCTTTCTGACATGAGGCTCAGATCATCAGATGCCAAAGCCATTCCCCCCTAGGCAGTGTCTCCCTCTGGTGGGCCTGGAGGCAAGAGAGGAAGGAACAAGCTCTTTCTCATCTGAACTGCAAAGCCATCACTTAGAATAGTTGTCATGTGAGAGGTGACAAGTCTCTTTTTTTCCCCCTACTGTTTATTTCCATTTTACACATATTCCCAACTTCCTGTTCTCCATGCACTCTTCTTGCTTTTACACCCTGTAACTTTCGGCAGTTTGTTTCTTTTCTTTCAGGTGTGCTCAAGACACAGCAGAAGTTGATACAATCTAATACAAACTTCCCTGTTTGCTCTATCATAAAATGTAGTGTCTGGTGTGTTCATTCCCCTCTTGTCATCAAGTGCCAGCTTCAGCAGGACTTAGTACTCCAGGTTCTTCCTGCTGTCATTTTCACTTCTCCCCAAGGACTAAACATTTAAAACCCGAGAAATGCTAACTGAGATCCTAAGTAACACTTGAACCACGCTGATCTTGAGTAAACAATTCCCAGAGTGTTACCATTCCTGATGCTGAAAGAGCAGATCAGTGAAAGAAAAGAATGTGCATACAAATTCTCAATAATCAGGCAGCCAGCTAATTTCTAAATACTGAAAGATTCCCTTAGAAGACATCAATTTTGTTTATGTTTAAAATGCTGCAGGGCTACACAGGCTGCAGAGGCTACCATTTACTCATTTATGACTTTTACCCAATTTTTAATAGGAGTTAATGGTTTAAAGCTCACTTTAGAGAGAGGAATACTGGGTACATTTTTTTTGGTCTATTTCTTATGTAAATATTTATATGTTTAAACTTTCCTTCATTAAACTGATTTTTGCAGTCTACACAGCAGACAAGTAAGAGAAAAGACTGCCCATCACCCTTTAAGCAGAACATTTTTTGCCCCAATACATGCATATATGGTAGGTTATATCAGGTGCTGAGGAAACACCTGATCTTTTGTTGGCCAGATGACAGCCTTTCAGCATAAGAGTGGGTATATATGTTTATTAAAAGGTAAAGCAGCAACATTTCTTGCTTAAACAGGGCTTTAGACTCCCATCTCCTTCCAAAGTATAGGATGGGTTGTATGAGGCCCTGACTGGCCTTAAGAGCTCTGGTGAGGCTCACCTGAGGCCTTGTCCCACAGCCCTTGCCTGCAGGTCCAGGCTGACTCTGCCTTGGGTAGTGAGCTGTCCCCTGAGGCAAGTTATAGGTGTTCCAGTGCCATCCAGCCATTGCTCTGGCTTGCTGACTGCCTTTCTGGAGTGGACTCCAAACCTGCCCTGCAAGGTAACTTTGTCTCCTCTTCTGTATTCTGTGTGCACCTTAAAGCTGTGTCACAAACCCATTTTCAGCCTCCTCTGTTGATTGTGCTTCCTGGGAGGATGCTGCCATTGCCTCTTTGTCTCACCTAGTCTGGCACTGTCAATGGACCCCATTACAACTACCAGCCTGGTCCTTTTCAGGCAGTGTGGGGCTTCACTCAAGGTACCCTCATTTCCCAACTTCTTCTCTCCTTGGGGAAGCCCTGCTCTTTCTGCTCTCTGATGAGTGGCCCCATTTAGGATTCATGTGTGCTGTGCAGCAGGAGCAGCAGCCTGCCTTTAGTCAAGGTCTGGCCTTTTCATGGCCCTGTTCCATGTTCCTTGTTCAAGAAAAACAGTGTCTGCTTGAACATCTCACTGCTACACACGGTACCCTGAGCAGTGGGTTTTCAAGGGGCTGGAAAAGAAGTCTTTTCCTGATTCTACTTAGTTTCCCAACTGTATGAGCAGTTCCTGCTTCAATGTGGAATCTTTTTGTTTTCAGTAGACAGAGAACTCTTTAACTTGCTGTGTGACTTTGTGCAGATTCAAAATGGCTTCCTGTCCCCATTTGTTAGTGGAAGGGATAGATTTTTCCTGGTGCAGTGCCAAATTTATATAGAATTTGAAATATTCTTCTAGATGAGATGCTGTGTTCTGTAATGCTCAAGGAGTGCATAATATCTTTGGGGATATATATAAATACACTGGTATATAAAGCAAAACCCCACAGGATTTTTAAATGAAACAGTTGAACATCTAGCCTGGATCCCAGTTTCTGCTGTTGTTTTCTAGAAGAGTACACTCACAGTAAATTCATACCAAATTTCTCAGAAAATCTGATAGAAGAGTACTTGAAGAAAGGCTTCAGCATTATTGCTGAAGCTAACATTATGCTGTCAGCTAACATAAGCTGACAATAGTAGATGACTGTGGTGAAATACTCATGTTTCCTTAGTCCTGCTTCTTCCTATTTCTGGGGTGTTGGTTCTGAGAGCACACGTAAGCCAATGGTTTTACCGCATTGCTAAAATTAATCTTCAGATTGATGTAAAATTAATTGCAGAATTCTACTTTTATGGAGAACAGTAGACATTGGAAGTAAGGAAATCTTCCCTGCCTCTATTCTATAACATGAATGTTTATAAACTCTAACCCAGGTTGGTGTCAGGGCAAGGAAATATAGGTCAAAACTGTGATCTATATGATCAACTACAGAATTTAAATACTAAGTTCTTATTAATCTAAATGTGAATTAGTTAGCTAAATCCCCATATCCTTTCAAAAATGTGCCAGTGTTGTACTACTCATTTCGTCACGTTTGTATATAGTGACAGATTTTGTAAAACTACTTTCATAAATTAACAAAACCCCAAATGTATATCACTAAAAACTTCGAAGACAAACGGATTAGATTTCCTGTGGTAGAGTTACATTATCAAATAAAAGACAGGTTTTGAAATGCAACACCCTAAAAGAAATACAGTTGGCTGAAAATTCCCATAATGAGAAATCCATGAGCCTAAATATTTGGTGTTCCTGATTTGCTCACTTCCTCAGGTTACTGTTTCTTCAACATGTTTCCAGTTCTTTTTTTTTTTCAGCTGAACTGCTTGTTGTACTTTCAAAGGTGATGATTTGGAAATGATGATTTCCATCCTACTGTATTCTATGTATGGCAGAATGTCCATCAAGTTGCCTCTAGGTGACATTAGTAGTGCAATCATTCAAAATGCAGCCTGACAGCATTTCAATCAATTCACTTTTCAACACTAGACATCAAATATCCATTGCAAACCCAGCACCTGCTGTACTTGTAGTGTGACATCAAATAGGTTAGCCTCGGGTCCTGAGACAGCGGCTGTCTCTTGAACTGCTGCATTAAGGAGTGACTTTGGCAATGATACTCCTGGAGATTAACACTCCACCAAAACTGGCTCTCGATCTGCAATACAGTATAATCCCTTTTACTTCTTGTGTTTCTCTCTCAGCACAGCCCACAGGAGCAGTGTGTCTGGTAGATGAGTCAGCCACAGCCAGCTCTTAACCTCATCCTGTAGAGCTTCATATTTACAGCAAAGGTGTGAGCAGAATGGCAGCCATGCATTTATAAAAGCTTGTCCCAAGTCTGAGCTCCTTGGGGTAGCTTCCTCCTTTTTGCAACAACTGCATTGCAACATCCCCTGAAGCACCTTGAGGTGAAAAATTTTGCAACTCTTCATGAGGTCTTGGTGGCTGTATCAAAACCTACTCTTTTAAAAGAGCAGGGGAAGCACTTAGGATGATATCCATCTCTTGTCACACTGCCCTTGAGATGAAGAGGCCTAGCTACTCCCATCCTAGGACCTTGTCTTTTGCTTGGAATCAAAACCAGATTAGTTAGTGGTGTCCTTGAAAGTTCTCAGAATAATTCTGTGCTTTGGGCTGAGGTAAGGTCTATTCCTTGACCCACAACAACCTATGCTGTGTGAATCCCCTTCCTTTTGTTCTGTTTGCTAATCAGGCTTTGGTGCTGATGGCATAAATCAGGAAGATGAGCAGCTGGGAGATGAATCAGATAACACAGTACTGTAAAGGCATTGTCAGCTGGTCATAATAGTGGCAAGGGTAAGGGCATGCAGGCCCCTATGTGACTCAGGCACAGTTTGGGCCTTCTGAGGTGACCCTAGGAGACAGGGGTGGGGATCCAGGTGTGACAGGTTTAGAAAGAGAGAGTTTTGATGTGGCTTACTTACCACGTGCCTCACTGCCATCCCTACTAGTGCTGTAAAAGAAGTGATCTTTTGTGCCTAGAGAGACAACACCTGGTCCAGTCCTGATTCAATTCCAGGTACTAGGCAGGATGGTGCTGATCACATAATCGCCTCAATCTCAGAGCCAGGGATTGCAGGTTTGCATTTCCTGTGCAGGGCATCTCCCTCTCAGTGTGCACAGTGAAAAGGTGACCAGCTGGCCTCAACATTAGTTCTGAGCCCACAGTGGGCAGGGGATTTGTGTCCCCTCACCCTGCAGGAACCACCTGCAGTCACATTCCTGGAGCTCCACAGAGGGCATTGCCCTGCTTATTGCTGCCACTCTTGCTGAGAGATGCTCCACACCAGGAAGGTGGGTGCAGCAGGAGATACACATCCCAAGTGGCACAAAAGAGGTTAATGTAGTACCCAATAACCTTCACAGATGAATCGAACAGCTGGGTTGAAAAAGTTGTCATAAGTGTTTGTATTCCTAGTAAAATTAATGGAGGAAGAGGAATGCTGTCTTAGAAGATAAAGCAGTATATGGACAGACTTCAGAAAGGTAGGAAATTGGATAGGGGTGGGAGAGATCATTCAGAACTACTAACTCAGTATGGACGGATGATCTTGTTGAGGAGTGACTGCATCTCTTCCCAGTGGAAATGCTTGGCTCTGGAGATAGACTGGATGCTGGTAAATCCTAGGTTAGGGCAAGGTCCTCTCTGCAGGCCTGCTCATTCTGCTGTTTGGGATGTTCAGCTGGCTGGTGCAGTTTCATCCTGCAGGCTCACAGATAATAGAAGGACTCACAAGCCAGACTGAGTGCTTGCTGGTGACACAGATGTGCTCTGAAGATTGCTTTGGTATTTATGTGAAACAACTGCTTTTTATTAAGTGTTGAAACTCATAATAAATAATTATAAATTATTTTAGTGTATTAAATTGTTGACATAACACCAACACAAATATTTCTTAGGAAAGTGAATAAACATATGAAGCTACATTACTTTCTAAATTAATTCATTAGTATTTATTACAATTACAATCAATTATTAAGCATTATGATGACTTGCTTGGAGACTGTTTTTTTTTTACTATTATTAATAATTTTAATTACCAACTTTAAGTACTGGTTATTTCCCAAACACATCCCAGGGCACTAATTTTTATACAGCACCTAAAATACAGTGTTTTTGGCTTGGGTAGCTTTGTAGTACACCATAAATTGCTGAAAATAATTTCCTAGTTGTTAAGTGGAAATAGAAGCTCTGGATGTCCCTCAATCAGTTATGACCTAGCTTGGGAGAGCTGGTTTATATTGTGCAATAGGAAATTTACTTCTCCAAAGCTTTATGCATTGTATTTATGCATTATAAAACGCCAAGAGGCCAGCTTTGCCCATGTAACTGATTTTTATGTCCTTCATGTCATCAAACAGGAATTTGTATGCTCAAAAGTTTGCTGCCCCTACACCTAATTTATCTAACAAGATACAGTGTCTAGAAGAGGTTTTTCAGAGAAGTTGGGGATGTCCCATCCCTGGAAGTGTTCAAGACCATGTTGGATGGGGCTCTGAGCAGCCTGGTCTAGTGGAAGGTGTCCCTGTCCACAGTAGAGGAGTTAGAACTAGAACAGCTTAAATGTCACTTTCAACCCAAACTGTTGTATGATTATTGCCTCAAGAGTGTCTGTAGATTGTGATGGTCTCACTGTTGGACCTATAATTATTTCTGATGCTAACTTGGTTGGCCCTACTACACTCTTATAGATGTCTAGTAATTAGACTTTTTACACAGTGTTCAGACAGTCTATTTTCAGGTATCTTAATTTGTTAAACAGATGCATAACCCGAATGTATTTTTTTGACTTGTCTTCACATCCTCAAATCTGTTCTCTATTCTTTTCCCTCGAGCCTCCTCTAGCACCTCTACACTCTGATCTCTCAAGTTATTACTTCTGACTCCTTAGCTACCTGGCTGATGTGTCGTGCTTGGGACACACAATCTCTAACATAGATATAAGCATTTTCACTTCTCAGTTGCCACACTTAACTGTGCATGCAGTATCTCAGTAGAAATGGGGATGCCTGGGCAGCTGTAACCCTGGCCCCATCCTACCTTACCCTCTTTTATGGTACTCAGTGTCCCCTGAACACCAGTTGTCCTTACAGCCTTCTACAGGTCCTCTGCTGATGGCAGTGGTAGCTGGGTGTTGTTGCCATCCCTTCAGTGCTCAGGCAGTCAGCCTACACACTGTAGCCACAGTGAATGAAGGCATTAACGAGGACACCTGAATTGATTTGGTGCTGATACTCAGCTGTTGAATCAATCATCAGACCATAAAAGCAGTGAGGTGGATTAACAAAGTATTTTACATATTACTCGGGAGCAAAGGCATTGTCTATACATGGTAGGATTGCTTTATGGTACCTTTTAAAATGCTTTATGCTAGAGCAAAGCATAGTTATTCTAGCTTTACTAGAAGTGGGATTTTTAAATACACATAGTTAAATTTTTACACATTCTTAATAACTTCAGTGCTACTAAATGAATAGATTGTGGATGTTTAAATAGGTTTGGCGGGAGTGAGGGGAGGGATGTCAAAGTTGAGTTCTTTTTAGGTTGCTCATTTTTTTTTCCTTGTATTTTCAACACAGAGAAATGAATGAATTCTCATGAAAGGTGCTGTATGGACAACTCCTTTTTATCCTCACAAATCTTGGAGTAACAGCAGTGGGTTCCCCTGCCTTACTTCACCCCTAGGCTGGTCCTCTGCATGTGTCTCTCACATAGTGAGCTCTGTTTGATTGCTTTCCTTCTTTTCTGTCGAGAACATCTAAGGTGAGTGTTTGCTGCACAGGGGTGTTTCCCTCCTTAGTTTTTCACTCATTCAGAGTGATTAGTCATTGAGTAGGTATGATCAGGTCAGCAGATACAGATCTACAAATGTTGATCTGATTTTGACAGCTTGTATTACCAGTAAGTGTGCAATTTTACTAATGGTACCTGATCAAGCATTTTAAGTTGAAGTGTTTTCTAACTGGCAATATAACAAGTTGCCTGGAATTTGGTATATAAGGTTATATATAATAAATATGCCTTGATTCAGCAGAAATAGAATTTTATAAAATCAGGTTTTGTCATGCTTTTAGTCTTGATGAATTTACAGAAGTATTTTCCCTCTAGCAGGACTTGACTGAGATGGGATCTTTTGCCTTCCTTATAACAATTAAATGTCTTTTTTCACATTTTAACCGGTAATTTTTGCAAAGCACTTTGATATGCTCTGCTCAGATGGAAGACATTATAGAAGGATTTTATTGCTGTCAAAATGGAGTGAATGCTTAAAAACATAAATAATAATTCAAATTTAGAAATAACTTGGCTTTAGCTGGCTTTATGCTGTTGTTGCTCAGTGCTGCACTGTTTGAAAGATTTGGTCACAATCTGGAACCCTGCTGTGCTAGAAGCTGTATTGACACTGGACAAAAAAAGGTAGCACTGCTCTGAAGTGCTTTCAGTTTTCCCACAAACACTTATGCAATTAAGTTGGAAGCTCCATTTGTTTGCTTGTTTTAATGCTTGGTCTGGCTTTTTTGTTTTCTTCTTTCATGAATGATAATGAAAATTTATATTGAATGCACATGTTTTAGCTGCTTAGAATATACCTAGCAATTTGTGAAGGCTTTTTCCACTGAAGTTAAGGAAAACCCTTCTCTTCTCTTTTTTCTGCAGTGATTTCTTTGACTATCTTACTTTATGTTCTTATCACGTGTACAAAAAAAAAAAAAGTAAAGCAGGGTGAGGGTGAGTGCCACTGATGAGTGACTTCAAGTATATTTCAAAAGGGACATGGTCATCCTCAACCACTTCTAAGCAACTCTTACCTGACCTTCAAAACCAGAACTACAAAATGTGGCATTTTCAAATAGGGAAAAAAGTTGTGGCTGTTTCACTGCTAATACTTGTGTTGTGTGGATGATTATTCTGTAACACTGGAGGCAAAATTAGAAAACCAAAGTCTTTGGTGATAAGAAAACAACAGAAGCCACAAACCTGCCACTGAGGAAATTTATAGCAGGGAACTGCTACAAAAGAATGAAGCATATTCATGATGCTAGGGTCAATCTCATTCACTTTGTCTTGGCCCAAGCTGTGTTTCCACCTGCTGCTTTCTATGGCTGTGAATTCCCCAAAACTGCCCTAAGTATGAAACAAATCTGTTTTGGTCTGCAAGCAGTATTTCAGTCTTTTACGATTGGGAATACTTGTTCTGCTTATTAATTTTGTGCTTTAGGTGAATTCATACAGATGGTGAGATAGGGCAAGAAGATTAATGTTGAGATTTATTGAGGGAGCCTATTTTTCCCCTCCTGGCTGACATCAATAGGGTTATGTGGTCTATTCACTTTGTCACAAAGTGCACCCTGAGAAAGTACGGAGAGGGTCCTGATTGCAGTCCTGCCTTCGAACAGGTCACAACTCCATTGTTCTAGAACAAGAGAGGTTTTATAAACAAAGTCTGACTAGAACGATTGTGAGTTATGACACTACAAAGAGCCTTGTTGAAAGCAAAACAAGGCAAAAAAGAAACAGGGTAAGGCATAGAAAAATGCTTATAAACAGTAAGTTAAATCCCAGGTCTTGAGCAATATATTGATGCCAGAGGAACTGTGCTACCTTACAAAATGCTCAGGTTGGTCTGTTAGTGTTTACACCACACAGTGAATATGCTGTATAATTACAGTGAAAATATGCATAGACACATAAGTACTTAAAAATCTGGTTGCTACTGGCTTCAAAGGGATTGCTTGCATGCTTCAAGTTAGGCATAAACTTAGGCTTCCTGTTGGGGACCTGAAAGATGCTGTGGATGATGTCCTCTCCCTGCATTGTCTATCGCAGTTATCTCATGGTCCTTTAAGTTACTATTTCCAATGGCCACCTGTTGCCTTTCATCATAAATTTAGCACTACCCCTGCAAACTCTCCCCTTGGCAAGGCCTGCTGCAGTTACTTGTGTGGAAGTATTTTTGCAATACTGGAACTTTTTTGAAGCATGACTGTCTTTTCACTCCATGACACACAGTACCTGGTGTAACAGGTTCCCTGGGTGTAGAGCAATGCAAGCGAGTAATGGGTGGCACAAGTGAAAGATGCTCTGGGAAATCCAGAGCATGAAAGGAAGCCTCTTGAATTCAAGCAGCTCATGTGTTGAAGGCATTCAGACTTGTATATATTTGAAATTAAAAATAATTCAACTATGATAATTTGGTTAATTTATCTTTGTGCACAGATATTTATGTGGTCTTTTTATCTAGGTATTATTCAGTAGAGAGGAAATTATTAGCATTTTAATCCATCCCACCAAAACCAAGAAACTTTCCCTCTTTGGTACTAGCCTAGAAATGTTGTTGTTTTTTTTTTTTTTTTTTTTGCTTCCCACTGGGAACTGTGAGGACCTGAAAAAATAAGCTCATATGACTTTGTTATATGAGCTTCTAAAGTTTCTAATTTTGGTTGCTAGTGCTCAGAGGACGAGTAATCAGTTATTAAGCTAATCAGCCTTATGTTGTAGTGCATCAGTTTGATGAGGTTAGTGTTAAAAATCTGGCATAAGTATTTGCAACCTTCTTGTGTTAGCGGAATGTAATGCTTTTCCATGTGAAGATGAATTTAACAAGCAGATTTAATCCAAGACTGGGAGGAGGGAAGGAGGGGGGTCATGGCAGAAGGGATTGAAACTCCCTGTGTACTAGACTTCCACCTCTATAGGTATGGCAAGCGATTATTACCAAATAAAGGGTTCAGCATGTATTCCAGTAAAGCAGGTAGTCAGAATGTTAGGCAAGAACAATGTAGGAACTGCCCCTTTTCTTCTCTCTTTTTAAATGCATCTATAAATAACATCCAAGAAGGCCGTGTGCAACTTCTTAGAAGCATTGTAATGAACTTGCTCTCATTTGTTAATAAGTGGATAATGGAAGATTAAAAGTATCCTCCTGCTATTTTGTTTTGCTTTTTAACTGAATTTTAAATGATGTTGAATAAGATTTGTTAGTATATGATGCCTGCGTACTCAAAGTTTGATGCAAGTTTTTAGATAAAAAGCAGGTAACTAGGACAAGACTGAAAATTAATTACACAGGAAAACACTGCAGTTCAAGTTTCTAGTAGGTGGAGCCCAGAGTCTCTTAGAATTACACTAGTTCCAATGAGCGTGCTTTTACCACAAAACTGGATGCCAGAGTTTCTGCACCAGGCTTGTTTGAGGTGGGGAACAGAGGCTGTCCAGGTTTACCAAGCTGAAGTTTGCATTCTGCCGCGTTAATCAGTCTGAAGCTAATTAGCAGCCTCTACACAATAAGGCCACAAGTCATTAATCATAGGAGATGAGAGCGGTCAGCCCCCTACCCTTGACATTTCAAGAAAAGTTTTCTCTTGCACTCTCTTTTTTCTGATGGGGCTTCAAAAGTCGCAAGATTGCTTTTCATGGTCAATAGTGTGTGAAGTAGAAGCCATGTCTTGATGTGACAGACAAGAGACCACTGTTCAAAGACCTATTGGACTATTTTTTATTTCTTTTTTCCCCCCCTCTCTCTCTAAATGCTGTCCTCTAACAGAATGGAGTCAACGGATGACTTTATTTGCTTTGAGTTGAAGCATAGTTCAGCTGAGAATAAAAAAAAGTTTTAACAAGTATGATTTTTGTTAGAGCAAAATTCAAGTTTTTACAAAGCGGCTTAATTCTTTTTAAAAGTTACAATCCTTTCTTATGCACAGCTAATGAGGAATGAAAGTCCTTTCACATGCCTAATACAGTTTAGTACAGTATGTCTTGAAATCCAATGCTAACAGCTGCAGGCTAAGCACTAGAAAACCCTTGCAGGAAAAATGATTACATTTCTTGAGGCTGTTGATCCAACTTCTTACAATCAACTTGGAATAGTAAATTTAAATAATAGGTTTGTTGTCTTTAATGACACTGAGAATTAGATGATGTGTTATATTTTATTCTCTGGGCAGAAGATGTGTAATTCTATCTGTATTACTCCCGCAATAAGGGATGGGTAATGTCTGTATGCCTGATGCCTGTCTAACAGGTCTTACTCCCTAGTTGTCCATAGCATGTCCTTGCAGCTGTTGATTGCATCACTGCTTCGGGCTGAGATGTTTACTACAATATTATGGCCGTTTCAGACCTTCTGGCTGGGACAGCTGGAGAGAGGAGATGTTTTTATAAGTAACAAGTATGTTCATACAGTCTTCTGTTGTTAATCATTTAATTTTCACTATGAGCAAAACTGTTTTGTTGAAGGATAGGTTTTAGAAATATTTCTTGAAGACCTAAATGTCTCCCTCATGGCCTCTTTTTTTTATCCCATTGGGTTATGCAGACTTTGTTGATTAACTTAAGGAATTGGAGTAACACTCAGAGCAGGTAATGGGCTTTTGTCTGTACAATTCTCCAGGAGTTTCTTGTTCTACCAGGCACTATACCAAACTCAGCATCCATCCCTGTACCTGGAGTTGTCCACTGTAGACTGGGAGTGGCTTTCAGAAGGTGTTAGCTCAAGCAGCAAAGCTGTATGGTGACAAAGTACTGCACAGCACTGCCAGCAGCCTGGGCACACTAAGATCTAGTGCTCCTCTGTAAGCAGTGCCAGTTGTGCTTTGATTTGCTTATTTCTCCTGTTTGGAGAGTTAAAATAATGTTGAAAGCCTGTTTGGGTTGGGGTTTTGTCATTGCTATGTTAGTTTCTTTTCCTGTTACCAGTCCTTGAGATAAAAACTGAAAATGAGGAAAGAAAAGTTATATTAGGAGGTTCAACCAGCGCTCTTTCTCTAGAAGCTCGGCAAGCAGCTGTCTGTAGCTGTAATATGGCTTTATGTTATTGCATTTACTTCTCTGAATCATCAGTAGATTTGGTCCTTGCACCGCTGTTCTATTTCAGTAAGAATGATGTGTTCAAGGTGCTTCTTGTGCATATTCTATGCATCTGGGAAGTCATGAGACAATCACTTTGGGTGACAACAGGGAGGAGATTAACCCAATCATAAATCTATGGATTAAAATTTAGCTCTAGATAAGACTTCAGCATGAGAAGGTCTGTGTTTTGATGCTTGAATGGTGTACCTTTATGTGTTGTTTTCTTCTGGGACCAGAGTTGTGAAGCCCTGCTAAGTGCCACCTTTTTTGTTTTCTATCCCCTCCTTTAAACTTGTGTATTCCCATGCTCACTCCTTACTTTCCAGTTCTCTGTTTCTGAAATGTGAACCCAGTGACGTTCTAGGTTGCACCAGGCTTTCTGTGCTGGCCTAAGTGGGCCTGGCAATTAGGCATCCCTAACAAAAAAAAGGCACCATGCAGAAACTTGAGCAGAAAAATGGTACGGGCACTGAAAGAGCCATTGAATTCCTCCTGTCATATCAGTGAAACTGTACACACTTTGAACAATTCCCCTAATATATCTTTAAACCATAGACCATAGCATTGGTTATGGTCTACAGTACCAACTCTTACATTTTAATAGGAGGGCATTTTCTTTATTTTTGTCTGTAATACTAGGGGTGCGGGAAAATATGACATGCATCTACATAAAAATAAATTTGTAGTGAAATCACATTAAGGATTTGACTAAGCCCACACAAGCAGAGAATTAAGACTGATATTCTGTCATTACCTCAGCTCATTACATCTTGGGGTTTTGTTACTCATGTAGTCTGTAAGATCACCCGCTGTCTGGAGAATCCTGTACTACCTAGAAACAAAGGGAAGTGTTATGTTGTAGCTTTACCTCTGAAATTTCCCTGCTTTGCCAACTTTCCTCAGTGTTACCATAAAACAGTTCTTCATGACTTATATGTATTAATGGCATTAATTAAACTATCAGCACAGCTGAATGGGAGAAAATGCGTCTTCTGAACTTGTTTCTTGAATAGGAGTAAATGCCTCATTAATCTTAAGCATCAACCCAAGAACACTGTGTTTGTTAGATAGAATAATAAATGACTTTACAAGAAATACACAATAGCAGATGCTGGAATGCATCCATTCATTAGTCACTGTGCATAAATATCCCCTTATTTCCATGAAGAGACATTTAATGGAGGGCCAGTCTGACAAACATGCGCAAGCTTTCACTCACTCACTGAGAAAACGGAAGGGAGAAAATGTCATACAAATTTTCCTGCTGAACACAAAGTATCACATACCTTATGTGTGCTTTTTCTGCTCCTTGCCCATCTTTCGTCAGATTGAAATGTGCATTAACAAAGGCAAAACTGTTGGACAGGTTTTGGAACCATAAGGCATTACAGTTATTTCTACTTCTTGGTTGCAAAGTCTGGGTCACTGCTGTGTCACTTGGAGGCAATCACCAAATTTACTCAAAGCCCAGTTGAGTGTCTGGTGAAGTCAAAGGAAGGCTATTTGCTTCAGAACCTTACAAGAAAATATTGTTTGGTTTGTTTTTAATCATTGCTCCCAAGATGCTAAGAAACAAGCAAACAAACCTATTTCAGTGAATAATGGTGAATGTAGAAAAAAAAGAGTTGTTCCCCTCCCACAACCCCTGCTGTCTGTCAGCTTTTGTAAGCTTATATGTATTTCCTAGCCTTGTAAAGTAACTGAGCCAATGAAGCACCTCTGCAAACAGGTACATCTACAGTTATTCAAAAGAAAGTGAAGACTGTATATTAATGGTTTTGCTTTCCTCTCCACGTAACTGGTCAGAATTGCTGTTTTTCTCAGATTTTGATTCAATGCACAAGAATATTAGATGTGTTACAGGAATGCCTAAAAATTTTTCTTGGTATGTCCAATTGTTCCTCAATGTACACCATAATGAAATTTAACTAAAGGGTCACATTTTAGCATAATTGTTCTTAGAAAACATTAACAGTGTTTATATATCATAATGTGTTTGATATCTATCAGGTTTATAAGCCTAAATTGACCAGAACTAGAAAACCTGGATTTATGAAACAAATTCTTAAACTGGTGATTGCAATGTGTACCAAAGGTGTCAGTGTCCTATAACAGCACCCATCCCCATCAAGAAATCTTCTATCTAAGCATACAGGTGCCTTGTGCCAACGGATTCTTCGCGGGTGTCGCAGTGTTTCTCATTAGAATACTAATCAGGGTGCTTGGCTTTGAGCCTGCACAGACTCAGCCTTGTAACATAAGGGAGGAAAAAGTTTAGTTTCTTATCCTGGAAGTTTCTGAATAAGTATGGATTTGAAAAACTTCAATGCATGATTTGGTGAATCTTCTCATCTGAACTGAGAGCTTGGCAATGCTTTATGGTATTGTTAAATCAAATGCTTTGGACCAAAATTTCAAGCTGAGTATTGTGGTAACTTGGGTGGTTATTTTTCTCCTGGCCTAAATTTGCAGTCTTTGCTCAGAAGTCCTACTTGCATGAACAAACATCAGTTTGCTTACAAAGTTAGAGCCATAGATCAGCAGTGAGTTACTAACAAAGTCGAGGGAGGGAGAGTTTTGTTTCAAAGCAATATATAATGATAATAGCAGCCTAAGTTTTCAGAAGTGACCAGTGATTTTTGAAAGAGAAAGTACTAGAGAGCTTGCTGTTTCTGCACATCTGTCATCTGGCTACTAGTCCCACTTCAGCTGGTTACAAAAATTACTGCTAGCCTAATAGGTCACTAATAATGACAGAAAATATTAGTACTTCATGAAGTGTGATGCAAATATAAGTTTCTAACCAATTTTTCACCATTAAAGATCCGAGAAGAACTAAAGAATTTTCCCTTTTGTGATTGTAAGATTTCCTTTTTGGGGTAGCTTACATTTTTCCTGCATTATACTCCTGGTATGATTTCATGTGGGTAGGTACACCAGTACCAGGATTTGTGTTCACATCCTTCATAAATCTGTTCCATCAGTGTACTATAATTATATTTCTATCCTAGGAGCAGCTACATTCCTGTGACCAGCAGAAACTCTTTCAATATATACAACATTAAACTGAATTGCACTGCATATAACATTGACGTTGATTAGACAGGTATGCAGGTAATAAAATGTGGCATTGCCCTTTTCTCCCAAGGGGTCATCCTGCGCAATGGTAGTGGGTCGTTTCCACTGTTGCTCCTAACAGGTCAACTATACCTGGAGCCAGAAAACTCCTATTGGAAGAGAAAGGCAGAGTCATTCTTTACAACTGGAATGCCGGGTGGGCATCCTCTGGACTCCATCTGGAACAGCTTTGACCAAACAAAGGCCCCAAATCTGCTTGCAGTGCAGTCGGTGGGAATACTGCCACAGCATTCCTTGGGAGCAACATTAGGCTTCGATTATGGTCACAGCAAGAGAGTAGTATATGTACAGCTGCCAAAAAATATTAACAAATAATGCTAGAAAAGCTTGTGTCTGCTTTCATTTCTTTTCACTTTTCTTTAAGGCAACTAGCAGAAAACATTTTCATCTGTCCGGAATGAAAATTAAAATAAAGGTTTACTGCCCAAGCTCCATCTGCTTCCCAAGACAGGTCAGAAGAGTCATGGCTTTCAAAGTCCTCTGAGCCACTGTCCCCTCTTGCCAACACAGGATTGTGCAATGGCCTCAACAGCTACTGGTGCTGTCCCACAGCCCTTGGAGTGAAGCCCAGCTTTGCTGATTGCAGCCTGCCTTGCCCTTTCTCCCTCCACACCACAGGGTTTACCCTCGGACTGCTTGAGCTTTTCTTTTACAGCCAGATATGCTGTTGGAGTGAACTCAGCAAAATAATGGTACAAGATGTGGAGAGCAGGGGCCAGACTGTGGCCCAGTCTCTAAAGGGCCAAAGAGCACTGGCACCTTTTGGGGAGAGTCTTTTCCCGCCACAGACATTCTCCTTATGAATTTGATGCCTCTGCTCTGCGTCCTGGGTGTTAGTTCTGCCTGAACCTTTTTTTTATTAGTATTTCACAGCATGTGTGCTCAGAACAACTTTCTGCTGTTGTAATCTTTGATGAACTAGCTTTGCAAATCAGAATAACCTTAATTTGGGAGGAGAAGATAATGCAGAATTGTTGGTGCTCAATTCTTTCTTGACTGAAACAAATATTTAGGCAGATTTTGGTTATTGAGAGGACTAGAAATTAAACAAAATATGGTAAGTGGGAAAAACTGCAGAAGAGTTTGCTTAAAACACAGTGTGGACAGATTAATTCCATTAGATTAAAGGAAAAATGGCATTAGTTATGCTGTATAGCTTTCTACACTTATGTTTGATTTACAGACATTGAAGTCATGTTCCTGAGGTCAACAGGTTTTTGTATAATTAATTTCAATGGGAGTACAGTAATATTTTAAAATGCTTTTTCTAGAGGCTTTCATAAATATTCCTTTCCTGTGAAGCCTTTCAGAAAGGACTATAATGTAGATTTTTCCTTCTCTGTAAGAATTAATTCAAGACACTCAGAGATGTCTCTTTGTTTGTGAATTTTCTAGCTGTATAATCCAGTCTTTAATGCTGACCACAGTGTGAAAGGTTGAAGCCTTGAGTCGAGAGTGTTTTGTATTTTGTCCCATGATGTTTCTTCCATAGGCTCCAAAGGAGAGACCTTTCCCAAAGTGAAAAATGTGAAAGTATGATGCTGCTAGTCTAAAGGTAGGTCAGGATAATCGGGTGAGGTATGAGAAATAGAAGGCCAAGAGCCAAAATGAATGCTTCCTGCTCTTAGGGTTGAAAATGTTTTGTGTAGATAATGGTGAAAACATAAGCATATAAATAGCTGCTGACAACAAAGAACTCGTTGTAACTGGATTAAATGTCTTAGGTTTCTAATTCTATAAAGACTATTCAGAAGCATATAAAAATTAGTGGGTAATTCTAGACTGATCAGTATCTTTGCATTGTATCAGCTGTATCATATCGTAGGGAAGCATATGTAAAACCAAATTGTTCTGACTTGCAGGGTTTTAGATCCACTTTGTTTTCACTTTGCAGTTGCAGTGTGGCACAAACTTCAGAGCAATTTAGAACAAAGCTACAGCTTCCTTACAGCTTACATGATTCACTCCAGCTACTCTAGAGTCATCAAGAGATTGTGTTGGATGTAGAAATTAGTGAATTTCATTTCATGTCTTTTGGAAATACCTTTCCAACCCCACAAAGTGGAGAAGAGTACATGTTTACTCACTCCCTCCTTCTCTGTGCTTAGAGGCAAGTATTTGCTGTCTCTTAACTGATCTGTCAGTTGTTTTTAAGGCAAATGTCAGGGTACTATGAAACATGCAAACCAAAAAACATGCTTGGGGTAATGAAGGGAGAGAGAAGAGCCTCAGCTGAGCTATTTGGCCTAGGCTAGTTTGCGAAGGTGCTGTAGGATATAAGGACCATCTGTGGTGTCTGAAGACCTCAAAGAGAACATGTGTGTGCAATCCCTACTTGTTCAGCTTCAGATCGAGTTGGTGAGAGAGACTGTAGTAGGGGTGTATCTAGAGGCACTTGAAGGAGGACTCCTACCCCTCTATTTGTGGCTCTTCCGTGACTTCTTACATGGCTCAAAAAAAATTGTATGACACTATGTTTTTGATCTTTATATATAAGCAAATGTGCGTTCACTTTGCATATTTGTTTTGCATAGGCAATTGGCATGCAGCATTAGCTGTGGTGTGCTCTTGCAAAGAAAAACACAAAGAATTGCAGCTGTGCATGGCATGGTATCAGTTGCAGGCATTACATATTTGCGTGCAGAGTGCTGACACTGTGATCTCGGTGTGCTGTGCTTTACATCTTGATCCCACCTCTGCTTTTAAGTGCACATCTATCAGTCTAGTTCTGCTGGCTGTCAAGCAGTGGGTGAGCCGTTGTCTTGCTGTGTCTGTCCACCTTCTAGAGCTAAATCCTCCCACTTCTGCCCTAGGAGTTCAAGGACTGACACAATTCACACCCCTGATATGAAATTATGAAAGATGAGGCACTCTGGTTCTGCATGTCCCTACTCCGCCCCTCATGCAGCACAGAAGCACAAACTAAGCCTGCGACTGAGTCACATCTTGACTTGAATTCAGTAGAGCGCTCACTTGGGCTTGATCTTAAGTGTGTGGGTAATCTGCAGCTACTGAGCAACTTGAACACACCATCTTTAGGGGGCACTAAGCATGTGTTTGGATACTGAAATGAGGTCTTGGGGGTTTTTAAAATAAATTCATGCCTAGCTATAAGTACAAACAAATGTTATCGTACATGGTTAACGATGCTCTAGCTGGAATTGCTCATCCTTGCATCTGTACATCAGAGTGTAATTTTAATTAGAGTTTAATTATCTTTTCATTTATTTTCTTCAGCAAGTAAATTTATACCTTGCTGTAAGTTTTCTTGGGAGTATAAATGAAAATAACATTAATAACATTATATTTTTCCTAATTTGTGTATCTACACTTATTTATCTGGGTTCTTTATTAGTTATAATGAAGCATGTTTGGAGAAATTGGGCGACTAATCTATGTACAGAAGAAAATAATGCTAAAGAATATCATTATTATAATGAGAGGCTGTTTCTGATTTACTGAGTAGAAATAATAATATAAATTTGTGATTAGGGTTTTTAATATATTTTAAAAATTAATTTCAGGGACAGTTGCCTGCATAATAAGTGTTTAAGTAAAAAAAAAATTCTGAGTCTGACCCTGGAAATGAAATTGTTCAAAAATTATACTGAGAATTTTTTGTTCCAGATTCACATGTTAATGCAACTTAATGTCAACTTAACTTAAAATTATTTAATAATTCATTATGGAAATTAATCTCTTCTGGAAGATATTTGTGGGGCAAAGTTTGGTTTGAGCATTTTTACAAACTTAGGGAAATTGATTGTCCAAATTTTTCTGTCAGAGTGATTTATTTCTTAGACATAATGTCATGTCCTAAATAACTTAAGAACTTGTATTTCTGCTGACACATCTTGAGTCCAAACAAATGCTTTAAAATCATTCATCAATATATGAGAAAAGTGGAAAACCAGTATGAGCCTCACTGTGTACAGCAGAAGCCACAAGCACAGGGAAACAAGGGACACTGAATTTAGACAAAGTAACCAATAATTTGAATGATCAAATTTTTGTATGCTTTACTTAAAATGTCTTAAGAAGTCAACTTATCTCTACTGGACATGTATAAACTTTTTCTGCATCTTTTTTTTTCATTTTTCACCAGTCTGTGAATTATTTCAAAGCTTTGCTTAGGCAGCACCCAGATCACAGTGGGCGGTTCTTTTGTCTTACTTTTGTTCTGTAGTTGTGAGTTACTTCACTCGGCATGCCTGAGTCAGCTGGCCCTCACTCATCTGAAGCATCTAAAAGCTCACAAGACATTTTCTCCTTTTGTTCTTCAATTTTCATAGATTTTTGGATGGCTGCTAATGTTGTTGGACTGAGAGTCTTCTCAGATGCACATCACTCAGAGAATGACAAATAAACTATTTACTCCACCCTCTTTTAGTTTCTATATTATAAAAAATATTCTCTTAGGTTTTATTTTTTCCCCTCTTTCCCCTTTCATTTTTTCTCACGTCTCCAAAGTATCAAGACAAGACTTGCTGCAGAGTTAGCAAGTAATTTCTACTTTACCTCCCATATAGCAAAGTGCCTTGCACTGAGACAATGATATCTAGTCACAGATTTCCTCTGCAGAAGGCACAGGATTCTTGTTGTGGATGTCTAATGGTGAACCAGGTACTGAGGGATTGGAGGTGCTAGGAGGTGCCAGGGACTAAAGCTAATTATTGTGATTGCTTTTCTGTTTGCAGACTGTTCTTAGACCAGAGGATGTCACTGAGCTGAGTAATGTGGCTTGGAACAGTGAAAACCTTGTTAGGAAAGTTAGAACCAACCCAGCAAGGTGCATAGTAGGTATTTACCAGGATTGTGTTTTCTGTTCCGCATGACCAGAAAGTGATGGTAGCATGGGTGATGAACTCTGCGTTGTAATTTTAGAACTCTGTTAGAGTCCTTCTTTGACTAAATTCTATGTTGTATTCCTCCAGGCAGTCACAAAGTTGACTGTGAAATACGTGTGTTGCAATGATAACCCTAGACTTAACAAGAGCCTGTGTTTCCTATAAGTGGCAGGGTATTCTATTTCCCAACTTGATGGACCCATTAAGCTTTAAGTCTCTTCAGAATAGTGTAATACAGAGCAGAAACCGGCTAAACCAGGTTTACGAACTTTTGCAAATGTTTTAAACATTTTCCCTTTCTAAGCCACACAAGTCTTGCCTTAGGCACCATTCCTAAAATAAAATTAGGCTTCTGAAAGATTTATTGGCTGCTTTTGGAATTCAGCATAGTTGTCTTTTGCTTGTTCACATAATGAGGCAGTTGTGAAACTCTGACTCGGGTGAACTCAGCCCTCTTCAAAATGGGGACAAATGAGAATGTGTGGTCACACATGTAACTTCATCACAGAACTGAGTCACTGTATGCAGTACAGAGTGGGCTAGAGAAGGGTTTTGTACAGCATCCCCAGCTGCCTGCTCTATCCACTCCTCCTGTGTTCACTGGGAGGCCTGCTATAGTCTACAGGCCTCATGAAACAACTGATGCTATATATGGAGGAAGGAGTCACAAAAGCAAGTGGAAGCAGATCTGTGTGGTCCCTAATGATGACTGCCCTGTCCCCTGACAGAGGGGACAGCTTGTTCCTGCCTGTAGTAACATTCTGATCTTTCTTATTTAATTGCCCCATGTTGGCTCTGGTTCATAGTAGGGGGTGATTAGAGAACCATGTTTCCCTGCTGTGTTAAACAGTCTTGTCTTAAGTGAAGTGTACCCAGTGCCTTGCATTTAGTGTTGTATGTGTCACATAGGAAAAGACTACAGCAGCATTTGAAGCTGTTTCAGTTGATTGGAGCTAAAAGACCAGAACTTCCTGCTGCTACTGCCACTCCCAACTCCATGCAATTTCAATAGGCTGTTTTGCTGAAATCAGCCCCGTTCCGGGTTGTTTGCTCATCAAAACTGGTTTTGTGATATAGGGGCCATCAAATGCATTTCAAAACATGGAATAAGCATCAAACTACATCCAGGAAAGGGTGTGTATTTGCGCACACAGCCTAAGATGCTTTTTCAGTGAAGTCTTTCAATAAACACTCTGAAAAGTGTTTTTCTCATGAGCAGTGCTTGCCAGAAGATTGATTAGATTCAGGTGGCTTAAAGGAAGTAAAACTGTTTCTACGCTGCACCTAATTCTTTCCCTTTGTCTTCCTGTGCAAACACAAATAACTAATGCAGGCAAACAGTAAATTGCAGTGAGCAGTGGAAGTGCTAAATGGTAGCAACACTTAAAACATTGCTGAAATTCAAAAGAGCAGCTGTTAGACATTTAAACCTATCATTCTCTTCTGAACATACATCAAATTTACTTCATAGCACTGTCATAAAAATGTATGAGAATGTAAATGCTTGAGTGACCCATTAATCTTTTGAGTAGTAAACATAAAATCTTCTTAACCCCAGTGATGATATAACCATACTTTATTTTGAATGAGGGCTTTATCATAGAAGTGAAGATGTTCTGTGTCTTTCTGTGATGTATAAATAAGAGCAAATTAATATTAAAGTCTGATGTCTATGAAAAATGTGCCATTATATTGATTGCAATATGAAGATGTATGTAGTGAACAAAGCTACACTCAATTTCTGATGAGCACAGAAAATCTAATAATAAATACACAAAGAGCATAAGCTCGTTACTCATTGACGGCAGTCACCAGTCTGATGCTGTTATCATTATTATTTACTAACTAACTCAATAATGAGTGTTTGTTCTTACAGAATTGTCCATAAAACCTTCCTTTTTATGTGTGTCAAATGATAAACCTCCCATCTAAGCTTTCTTTGTGGTGAAAAGACACCCTTAAATATTGAAAGTGTTGGTTGCTCGTTTCCATGCATAGCCCAGTTAGCTTGTCTCAACCAAGCAAACCTGCCATTTACATCTTGGTGAATTTTGCTGGAGTATGAACTGGGAAAAAAAAAAACTGGCTCCAATTTGGGAACACTAATATTTGATTTATTTCAATCTTTCTATATTCCTTCCACTGCTTCTTGAAACCATGTTTGAAAAACACTGACTAGCCTTTAAAGGCAAAAGGTACTGCTCATGAACAACAAACTGCTTTCTTGTTGAAGAGCTAGATTTAGCCGTGATATAAGTAGGAGAAATTTCATTAAACTTTTGAAGTTGTCCAGTTCAAAGCATTGTGCCCACAGGGTAAAAAACTGAGAGAGTTGGAAAACTTCTATTAAATAATCAGTTTCATCTTCCCATCCAGCCAGGATTGTTTCCAGCAGTACACTGAGATTTCTTAAGCAATGGGACTTCGTGTGTGGGGAACTTAATTTATTCATAAGTCATTTGAAACATGTCCAAGTAAGCATGGGAAAACTTATGTCTGTCAGTTCCTAATGATATTTGGAGATGGAGGTGATTCAAATGGAGAAAAAAAAGGAAGAGAGAAGCATAAAAATCAGGACATTGCCTCCTAATTTGTCTCAAACTGAGACAAAATGATAAACCAGTAGTTTAACAGACTCAGATGAGCTGTATTGGTTTAAACTAGAGATGCAGACTAGCTACTAGGCTACATACTGCATGACAGGTGTAATAAATTATAAAAAAATAAATAATATTTTCTAATAAAAATAAATTGCTACTTTTGAAGGACATTATATCACGTTAACTTTCACTTTGAGACAAAGTTTGGCTTGGTGAATAACAAACTACAAGGTGTAGGGGCCTTGATGAGGAGTCAAAAAGATTATCTGAATTTGAAAATCTTACCTTACCTGAAAGGTAGGTTGCAAAACTCAAGTCTTGGGACAGAAGCAATACATCAGAAAGTAGTCAGCCCAGACTTCCATGTGTTTTGGGACCCCCTTCCAAAAGTCAAATTAAATTTGGGACCCCCTTCATTAAAGTCAAATAGAAATATCATTGGCGTGATTAATACATGTGATAGTCTGTCTTGTCATCTTTCTTCAATATTTGTATTTAAAATACCTTACTAATGCTGCAAAGGTTTGGAGGAAAGGGCTGAATGACGGACAGTTGTTGAGGAGAGCTGGGGTTGGGTATCAGACCACATACACTTCAGCAGCTAAACCAGAGGCATCGAAAGCCAGGCTTACAGTATATGCGCTTGTACTGTACAAAATCCTACAAAATCAGGTCCCAGCAAATTGGAATGAGCTGGTCTGGATAAAACGCTGTTTAGGGAAGTGATGAAAAGGTAAGTGACAAAATGAGTTTTTCTGCTAGGTTCCTCAAATCTTCCCACACCCTAGACTTCCACTTCTATTTCACAATCTGAGAGAAAAGGGAAAAAACATCTTCCCATGCAACGCACTCTTCCTTTGCCACAGCTTGGACTGTTGTTGCTCCCAGCAACAAGTTCAAAATAAATAATACTGTTCTTTATCTGAGGGCAGCAGAATCAGTTTTGCCTGCAGAACTCTAACAAAACAGAATTTCATTCTTCACTATTACACTCATTACTTTCATAAAATCAGACTTAGGATAGTTCTGAGTTGATTCATGCTTTTTCAAATGACTCCTCGTACTCTGTTTTGGCACCATGTGGTTAATTTGGATGAGAAATTAGGAAAACGTGGTTACATGTTATGCTGAGCATACATGTAATGTCCGTGGAGAGCTGAACAAATGGCATTGTTGTCAAACAAGTTTTATGGAAGAATAGCTACTTATTTTGACTTTGCCTTCCCAAAACTGTTCAAGTGTATATAATGGTGTTGCAGTATTCGTGGTGGGTGTAACTACATTCCTGGGGAAATTCCCACAAATCTTTCATTTTTTGAATGAGCTTGTATGACTCATAGCACCTGCAGGATACGGCTAAAGATGTTAGAACACCTGCCGGTGAGGTTAGGAACAACTTGAACATACTTGATGAGGCACTGGGAGGTCTACGCCAGAACTATAAATAAGATGTCTCTGAGATTAAGACCTCAGTAGATGAAGGAAATGCAAAAGACTGGGCCTTAACAGGTTCTAGAGGTAGCAGTGCTGATACAGGTATTGAAGAGGAGCAGTTCTACCTTCTATTTATCAGTGTTTTACTTCCTGTAAAAGAGGGTTTCTTGCTGGTTGGCGGTGCTATTGCAGTCTTTGAGAGCGCAAGTAAAAATATTGCTCTTACTGGAAAGACATTCGTGAGTTCAACAGCATATTCATAAACCAAAAGCAAAGAACTGCAGATAAAAAAATAGATCTGACCCCACAAGTCCTTACTAAGATCATATTAATAAATAACAAAGCTGGCTGAATTTTGATACTGATCTTTCACACACACTGTAATTGAGACTGAGGTTTGATAGCCAGTGTATTCATGAGCCTCCACCTGGGCATGTCAGAGCTTGCATGATCTTCTGTGTAGACTTTTGTGATATGTGTTTATTGAAGGCATGCATATTCTTCTGTTGCTTATCAAAAAGAGAACTTTAATTCTGTAATTTAGAATGAGCAGCAGTACTTAAAAATGCGCAATTCTTCATATAAATGCTTTCCGTAGACCACTGTGTCTTCCTGGGAAGAATTCCCTCTCAGTGGCAGTGCACGTAAGTGTAGAGACATATGCCTGATGCTTCCTGCTGGAGCCAGGCTCATGTCACTGCGCATTACTTCTTCAAGCAGTGTCCGAGCTCTGCTGAAAGATGACTCTGTGGCTGTTCCTCTCAGCCCACTTCACAACGGAAGAGCTCTCTTCAAGGGCTAAAAGTCGCTTCCTCTTTCCATTATGAAATCAGACAATTCTCCCACACTAATGCATATGTGAATACGGGATCAGTTTAACACAGAGCTGTCAAAACGTCATTGCAACTGTGCACAAAGTTATCCTTCTCCTCTTGGATGCTTTCCCCAAAATGCCACAGGCTGAGGACTCACTCGTGGTATCTTGTCCCTTGCTGAAGCCACAAAGTGTTGCCGAGAGGCATCTAAGGCAGTGTGCGCAGCTGGAGTGGTCACTCTGGGCATCCTGCCTCGTAACTGTGAGTGAATGAGGCAAGTGAATAGGGAAGAACTTATGATGTCTTTTAAGTAAGATGGAGTTTGTATGAGTTCAGAAAAGACTGAACATCATTAATATAAAGATACTGTCTAAGATACTTCCTTGGACATACAAGTCTCCATAAAAATGCAGATGTTTCTCTTAGCTATAAATTTTCAGTATAGTTCTGATTCTCTGTTTATTTTTTGACAATACCCCAAGCAAGCCACATCAGTGCAGACAAAAACTTGGATGGTCCATAATAATAATATAGAGAAGAACACAAAAGGAAACCTTTTACTTGCCCTTGCATGTGTGTTTTTCATTCCCACATTATAGGAAGGACCCGTCTTTTCTTGCCCATCTCTTTTACTAGCTAATAAAGAAAGTTATTGAATGCGTTGACTGTCTTGAAGCTCTTGATAAATACTACTCCATGGGGTACTTAAAAACTGCTGTTACTCCCTGTTGAGTATCAATTCCTGTTTCTTTTTTCCAACATTTTCATTTTGCTTGTGAGTTTTTTTGCTTCTTTTCTAGTCACCTAGAGTTACTCAAAACAATGAGCTAGCAGAATATATTAATTGGATATATGGAATGTTTCTTGAAAGCAAAGAAGCCTGTAAACATGAAAATTTAGATCACAAAACTGAACCTTAAGAGTTACACCTGTCTAGTCAGGAAAAAAAAAAGTTTGAATTCAAAACTGCTCTATTCAGTACCTCTCTTTCTTATCATATCTTTTACTATGGAATATTTTGAAACAAGCTATTTAAGACCAGTAACTCTGCAGAGAGTACATAGTTGGAACATGTGAATTACGAGTAAATTAGAGAAAATTACTATCTGCTGGTGTGCAATTTGCTAGAATACAAAAAAGAGATGAAATGTATTGAATAAGTTACTTGTTATGAATTATTTGTCCATTACAAATTGATGCCCTGCTCTTAGCATGGGTCTGACCCATATAGTATTTATCATTTTCTCTTTCTGTGCGGTTTATTAATATTTTTTTTCCAGTTTCTCCTTACTTGCAAATCTTTCTTTTTCAAATTATACAACATCTGCAGCTAGGTAGAAATATTTATCACTTGGGAACATAACATAAAGGTGTCTGAAGAGTGAGATTGGAGGACAATTACTGATTGTGTGTCCCTGACGCTGCAAAATTTAGAAATGCTAAATCTGAAATACAAATTTACAAGAAAATGTAAGGCATAAAATATCTTACCAAAACAATAAAGCTTCTCATACCTGCTATTCACCTGAAGAAGTAAGTTCCTCTTTATGATTAGGAACACATTTTTAAATTAGCCTTTGCTCTTGTTTGTAAGCAATGTGCTGGGCTGCTGTGGCATGAGAAGATAACCATATCCATCTGTACAATTCATATTTTCTCTGCAGGGGATACATATTTTTGCATAGTCTGGAGAGCTTAGAATATGTTTAGAAATCAATTCTTGTCGCTGTTGAGCGCTAGCCGAGTGCAAGAACCAGACTGGATCGGGTGAGGTGGAATTCTCTTTTTATTATTTAATTATAAAACTTATATAGACTTTTAAAAGTTTCTCCGGATTGGGTCAATTCAAAACCTCCCCCTAGGCCCATAGGCCAGGTAGAACTGTCCATCTTTCCAGAGACAGTTTCAATAACATCCAAACCTTATCTTTATTTATAGAACACAGGGAGAAGAAGAGAAAAATTCCCATGGGAAAGAATCTGTGCTACCACAAATTCTAGAGATTTCTTCTCATAAAAAAAACCCCAAAACCAAACCCCAAACCTACAAAGGGGTGACTCTTACCCAAATCTATCCTTCAGGTTTTAAGGGTTAAGGTTGAGCCTTTCAAAAGCTCATTGTCAAATGGGAGGATATCATAGCTAATTTGACCAGCACTGAAAAATATGCTCATAACTTGAAACCAAAATGTGCTTTTTTTTTTTTCCATTGGAAACTAAGAATGACACTAAGCATACACGTTTTAAAAAAAAAAAAAAAAAAAAAAAAAAAAGA
>VZTH01001814.1:247526-305782 GCA_013397815.1 Aleadryas rufinucha
AAAAAAAAAAAAAAAAAAAAAAAGAGAGAGGGAGAGGTTAGCAGTATCTAGATTTTTCTAACCACATGGCCTTCCCTTGCAGAGCCATTGCATCAGAATTGCAGCTGGGTAGGCTCTTTCCAGATTCTTCTGACCAGATTCTTCTGATCAACCTCTGGCAAGGAAATTGGATCCTCTGTAGTGAGAACTTAAAATGCTCTGCCCAGATTAAAGCTAGTTCACTTAGTGAATTTAGCCACCTTTTATAAAATGGATTTGATTCCTGTCTGGAAGATCCATACAAAGTCTATATTCTGCTGGTCCTGAACTCGTAAGTGGATCTAATTCCATATATGAAAGTGAGTTTTGCCAGAAAGTCAGGATCGGGTTTAAAAGTGAAGGTACAGACAGAGCTCTTAGCACCATGGTGCGAGAAGAATCAGGCGTGCAAACTGTCAATTCAGATGGAGCAATGGGTAAAGTTTGCAGGTCTGAAACCTTCTAGAAGATGTGGAGGCACCAATTTCCATGGCAGTTACATGCTAAGATTAAACTGGTGTTATGATAGTAAAAAATCCTTGGTCATTTTCGCTTCCTCTAGTTTGCTATGCATGGGTATTAATGGAAAGCAGGTGCTGGAATCAGCCTGCAAAAAAGAGATGTTTGCAAATGTTGTTGCACTGGCAACGGTTCCAAACCATGCCAACACTCTAATTGCTGTTGCTCTCTGAATGCTTAGTCACTCTGTTCCTGTACAGTCACTGAACAGCCTCACTGTGTACTAAATGCCTATTTAATTTTTTGTGTGCCTAGCATACTTTAGAAATTCTGGAAAAACATTTGTGAGGTAGGATGTGAGCCATCAGCTGACTCCACTGGGACATGACTCCTTAACTTTTTGATGTATGTACAGATAAAAGTCCTTCCATGAGCAATTGTTTCCAAGCATAAGGGTGTATGAGTGAATCATTCCTCACAGTAATGACAAAACATAGTCCCTTGTGAGCCAGCTAACCCTTATATGCTCACTATATAAGATGCAATTTTTTTCAGCTAAAACTTAATGGGGAATCTGGGGTACATGTAATGTAATTCCTCAGACTGGAATTTGCTCAGAACTTTTTGCAAGAGCACAGTGGAATTGGCAGTCATGACATTTGTCAGGATGTCAGCTGTGCAAGAGGGCATCCCTTTAACAGGTACTAGTTTAATAATGGGGACATTTAGGGTTTATTAGGGATTCAGAAGGGGAAAATGCTTCTAAATTAATAGCTTTAGTCACTTCTTGCTACAGCCTGCCTTTTCCCTACCATGTTCCCAATAAACACATTGACCCAATTCTCTCTAGGTGTAACTTCTCCACACGCAGCAATGGCTCAGAGAGAGCCATCTGTTGTGATTTGACCTGTATTTGTCAATGCAGTGTCTCAGTGCACTGGGACTAGAAAGGGAAGGAATGAATACTAATATTTCAGTGTCACAGAGAAGCCTGCCTATCCTGTTGCTTCTTTCAAGGTACAAATATTATGAAGAGATGTGGTGATAGGCAGCAGAATCTCTCTCTTACCTGTGCTCGAGCCACAGTAACAGCTTTCCAGTTCTTGCGTTGATGACTTGTAAATCTATTAGATGAAAGCATGCACCTCTTCTGGAGGGAATGGCAGCAAAAGTGAGGGGATTTTTATTTGATTTCTATAGAGATATATACACCAAAATGTATACTTTGTTAGACCATACAAAATTTTAAGGCAATGGAACTCTTGCAAGTAATGTCGAATCTCTACCAAAAGTAGATTTGGACTACCTTGTTCTTGGGAGATTTTATCAACTTCTGCTA
This sequence comes from Aleadryas rufinucha, assembly GCA_013397815.1. NCBI lineage: Eukaryota > Metazoa > Chordata > Aves > Passeriformes > Aleadryas > Aleadryas rufinucha. The sequence continues at coordinate 249,343 of VZTH01001814.1, forward strand.
AACTGTCATCCTCTAAACAGACATCTAGTCTTTATGACTGTGAAAAAGTCCATGATTGGACTACCTCTGTTGAGCTTGTAACAAAAAATATGTAATAGAGGAACTCTTGTATTTTAAAGTGAACTTTGAGGATTTTAGCTTCAATGTCATCTGCTGCATTTATGGTCACTATATCCAGCTACTCTAGGACTGTGTCTAAGGACATCTTAAAAATTATGGCTTTGGCCAGGGAATAGTTCATCAGTTAGTTCTCTTCTGCCTCAAGCTAACCATCAGTGCAGCAAAATTTGGATTAAAATCAATTTCAACAGCATGGATGCCAATCGGTTGAGTGTGGAATAGTTCAGAAGTCCCGTCTGTAGTCTCATACACCATCTCTGGCAGAAAACTTTTTTGTGCCTTCCCCTTCAAATTATAATATGACTCTGGAAAAGAACTTTTCTCCACCCTCCTCACCCACCTATATTGCACAGAACTAAATGAGGATTTTAGAGATTAAAATGTTTGGGAGGGGAAATCTGGCATAAATTGAAAAATATTGCACAATTATCAAATTAATGGGGTTCATACCTTGTGATCCAAGGAATCTGATGTTCTCAGCCAAATCGGTGAATGAGTACAGGATTTCTGGTTAGAGCAACATCTCACTTAGCATTTGTAACAAAACATTGACTAACCTATCTCAAAATTGTTTCTCCTTTTTTGCTCATCCTCACTGTACTGGATGATTGATGATTTATTGTAATCATAGACCTGTATCGTAAATCAGAAAATGGGTGTTATCAATAATAGCTAGCAAAATGTATCTGTCCTGCACCCTTTGTCTCTTTATTTCTTTGTTGTAGACCTAAGCCTGATCATTCATTTGCTGCTTAAAAATGCAAGGGTAGCTCTTGTCTGGGTGGTACAGAGAAATTAATTGGCTTGAAAAATAGATCTTCACTTTATTACTTGCAGTCATAGAAGTGACAGGTGTGTCACCACCATCCACATCACTCTGTTCTACCAGACAAATGTTAAATTGTAACTGTATTTTCTATTTTAGCCTTTTCCAGAAGAGGTGAATATGATGGTTAAAAGAAAATTTTGAATAAAATATTTCAAAGCTGTGAGACCAAGAAAAAACCCTATTCCTGATTTGCCAAGTGAAAGGTAGAGAGATCTCTTCTGGCAAAATAAAAGCATTTAAAATGTCTGGAATCAGTTGAATTTCTCTATATTATATAGGGAATGAAGCAGCATACAGGAAATGTGCTGAATCACTTGCTGTCCCTTAATATACCACTATATAAAAGGTCTTAGCCCAGACTCAGTGGTGTCTTCCTTTTAGAGGCAAGCAATTAGCTTAAAGGAAAACTGTAAAGCATGTCTTTCCTATTCCACATTTGTACATTACCATATATTCAGGCTGATAGAAAGAACCTGACTGAATTCATTTGCATGTAGGAGTTATATAGCATATTAATGCTGTTAACAATTGAGCAAATCAATGCAAGGAGAAATAATAAACAGAATTGTCTTTTCTTATATGGTGATTTGCTAGAAAGCTCTAGTATGCGCTTTTTAAGATCACAATGCCAATAAACCCTGCCATGTTACACCTCTACACTGTATATACAAATTAAGTTTTTCTCCAATAAACCCTGCCATTTTACACCTCTACACTGTATATACAAATTAAGTTTTTCTTCAATAAACCCATAAAAATAGCAATCACATCCCACTGATTTGCTATTAGCAATAGTATTCTTTTCCTGTGTGGTGTCATTTCTGCCTTCACGTTACCTCCTCAAAAAATGTGCTGGCTCTTGTGCTTTGCTCAGAGGAGTGCAGGAAAAATGAAAGTGGAGCAGTAGAAAGAACATCTTTGATTGTTATTCCCTCTTGCTTCAGCAGCTACACTCATGATTAAATGTATCTAATTGCAAATCTTTTGTGGTGGTACATGAGGCAAGCTACAATACAGCTAACCTAGGATCTGCATTTCCAGATGAATTTTTGAGGGGTGGGGGGAGAAGTACCAGGGAGTCTTATTCTAAACCACAACAGTAAGAGGATCTTTACTATTCATGTTATTGGCTATAGGTTTGAAATTACACCAAGTAGGTTTGTAATTATAAGTGATTATTAACAATTTATTAATGATTCTGGATGGCTAACTGGAGATACCTTAAAGGAGAAGTTGCTGAACTCTTTGTTCAGAAAGGATCACCCAAATTCACAGCTGATTTTTCAAACCCTAACCTAGGTCTTGCTATAATAGTTTGGGATTCGCCTATATGCTCACATTTGTGTGACTTTGAGGCAATTGTGCTGTAGACTGCTCATAACTACCCTGCCTTTTTTCTTTCCTAAAATCCACACTACCAGTAAAAGAAAACACTTGGCACTCAAACTGGAATTGTTTGTGCTCATGATGTAGGGAAGTTAATTAACCTCTATAGCTTTCAAGCACAAGATGCAATAAACCTATTGCGATCTTGAGAAATGCATAAGATTCTGTGTATTTTCCATTTAAGCTCTTAAATATGTATTTCAGAATTAAGCATTACCTTTAACAAGTTCACCTTAATCATTCATCAGGATATAGAAAATGAAGGAGCTCTCATTCCCAGAATAAAGGGGCGGGGAAGGAGCACACACGTAAGTGAACTTCATTTTAGTTTTTACACCTAGAAAACTGCAAGTTTAATATATCACTTAGCAGAGGTTAATGCCAATTGTCATTGGAATGAGCTGGTGAATCAATGATTAATAGAGCCAGTGTTTGCAAATGAAATTCCATGGTAAAATATAAAGAAACTGAAGGACTTTTTAAGTTGGTCAAATTTTATTTTCTCATCAGAAAAAAAAACCCAAACCAAAATAAGTTGGAAGTGGGCTTCTAACTATTTTTCAGTATTGTCCAAGTTTCCCTCCTTTTTTATTACAAGTTCAAAAAATAAGTGCAATACAATTTATCTCAATCTGCTTCATATTTTTTTAAGCAAAACAGTATGTTCAGAAGAGTAAATAAAACCAAATTTTCTTTCATTGATACAGCAATGAGATTCCACATCTTAGTTAATTTATATGGTAGACAGGTTTATAACTGCTAAGTTAGCATCATGTTTTACAACAATTATTTCAAAAATCTTACAAAAGTGTGCAGTAAATTTAAGTGCTTTCTAAAGCTGTCTTCAAAGGTTCTCACTCCTTATCAGCTATTCAATATATCCTGTGTTGCAAATAGTGAGTGCTTACATCATGCCAAAGACTATTTTAATTGATCAATTTGGATGTTAAATGCCAGGTGAACACTGATTTTTATTTCTTATGGTTTTATTCATTACAGCTTTTAGCCTTTCTGTTACTGAAGTTACTTCATTTACTAGCCAAACCTAGATTACTAATACTGACAAACTATGTCTAAGCCTGATGGTTCTGGTCCTGTTCTCAAGAAAAATATAGTAAAATTTGTTGCTCAGTTACATAAACTACATCTGTATCACTATTTTAAGACTCTGAATAGTAGGTAGTTACTCTGCACAATTTTATAATTCTTATGAGTAAAATATAGGGAGGAATTAGTCATGCCAAATCATAGAGGACACTGCAGATAAAAGTTTCCTGTAGCCCCTGATGCTTGATGAGAGCTCCATGGTGCAGTACTGTAAACCCCACCATACTTCTAATCTCAGTCTGCAAGAGTGTCCCTGAATCCTAAAAGTGCAGTAAGCAGGGACTTCAGTCAGTTCTTCTAGGTGATCTCAGGTAAGCCTGAGCTTTCTGCCTAGGGCATAGGACACAGACATAATCTAGGTGGGCTTTCACATTTATTAAAATTGTAAAGAAACATCAAACTAATACTGGGCTGGGTTGTTGTCACAATTGGCTGCTAGTGGGTCTGGTACATTGTATCTCTGGGAAGTGCAAAAAGGAAAGATTTCTTCTCACAAAGTTAAGAACAACTGCATGTCTTCTTCTGGGGGCATGTTTGTCACAACTAGGTAAGAGATACATAGCACAGTGTATGCCTTTTCTTCCTCATCTTGGCTTCCTTCTCTACTGCAAAGTAATAGGTCTAACCTTCTTGTATGCTAAAAGAATCATTATCTCAGCAACACGGCAGAGTGTGTGTGAACAGCAGCTTTTCCTTTTGTTGCTCTGTTGAAATTAAATGCAACAGTTTGCTTTGTTCAAAATATTTTCTGTATGGCTTTGCCTATCTTTGTTTTCATCACTCCCTGCTAGAACTTCTGGGCCATGAAGCCTGGATAAGGGCACTGCCATCTCAGTGAGATTCTGGCAACCACAGCAGGAACTACAGCACAGCTACTAATTGTGCCTTCTCAGTCAATACCAGTGTTAGTCAAGGATCCATTTAAACTGATGTTCTCTTTCTTTCCCTTTGAAAGGCATAAGAGGTTTCCCCTCACCTGGAAATCCTCAGTCACCACAGAAATAATGCTTGCATGCCCTGGTGATTGGGAGCACTGGGAAATAAAGGGGATGCTTTCATATACAGAGTGAGGCTCCCAGGTGCAGCTGTGGGGAGCTCTGGTGATGGCAGGGACAAACTTCTCCCTTTGAGTTATTCTCTTATAAGCTTTCACTCAAAGAAAAAAACCACAAGCAGGAATATATTACATATTATACTTCTATAAAGGGCCTGATCTAAGGACCAGTGGAGTCAGTGGGAATCTTTCCAATAATTCTTGTATGTTTTGAATCATACTGTAAATGCTTTCAGCCAGGAATGTGACTCAGAAGCAGATCCTACAGATGATCCAGGGTCATCAAGACAACTTGCTTCAGTGAACAATTATGTAAGGGCCTAGAACACTTTGATGTCCTTGTCATTAACTTTTACTCCACACAGACAAACCTTTTGCCTTATGAATGACACAAGAAAAATATTACCCTGGAGAATAAGGATTGAGAGGATAAAATTTAAACGGATTTGTTTTCCTGTCATGAATTACTGTATTGTTCTGCCTGTGCAGGATCCAGACTTTGGTGTGCAGCTGTCACTGAGAACCTTTCCCTGTCCATTATCCTTAGTCAGCTATGAGGCTTTTTATAGTCTTAGAACTGACTGAGTCCTGAGTGTGTGCTTGGGCTACACTCTGTAATACAATTTACTCTTTCAGTTACTATATTTCTGTATGAGAAACAGCAATGAATGAACATGAAACTGTCTATTAGGTGGGATCAAAAGCACTGTGCATCATCGGGAAATAAGGTACGAATGAAATGAAAACATTTCTTAGGGGCAGATAAAATGGCTTACAGAGGTTTCACACACTAATCCAGTCAACCAGCACTGTGCCTACTGGAACCTCTGCAGTGTAGTTTGATAGGTTAAAGTAACAAGAGCACTGATATATATTTCTGTCATTATTTAGGTTGCTTAAACTGTTTTACCTCAGGAAGAATTCTTAATCCCTCAGATTCTGAATACAATATAATAAAGCATAACTTAAGTTCTGCTGGGAAAGTGCCTGCCCTGATAGCTATAAAATCTCATACATTAATGTTCCCATATATTTCTAAGGCAAATATAAGCAAAATAATCCATTAGTATTCAAAGAGGGAAAAGTAATTAGAAATAAAAATGTAAGATAACCACATCCACCTTCCCAGAAAGAGATTTACATTAAAGAACAAGATAAAAATGTTTGCTCTTAAAGATTTTTACTAGGTAGTTTCTAACAGGGAAGAAATCTCCTCCTCTTGTCTCACACAGCTGTCCCAAACCAAGTAGGGGCTATATTTATCTTCAGTTCTGAATTTCTGAACTTGTGTTGTCATTCAGAGCTCTTCTAAGATAAAATACATCATCATTTACTCTATTAGAAAATAAATGTATGGATGTATTATGGAATTTGCATTCCATTACCTTGGTTTGCATGCCATAAAACATTTATTGCACCCTTGGGCTACAGTCTTAATAATGACTGGGTGAAATGCACTAATGTGGTCTTGGCCTTGCTGTAGAACAGAAGATTAATGCTCTTTGATGTCACCCAGCTAATAGTTGTGCTCTCCAATTTGTCCCTTCAAAAGACATTACAGTCCCACAGACAATCCCTGTAAGACTAAAGCTAGCAAAAAAATGTTCAAACTAAACCACAAGCTGAAGCCCAGTTAACCAAATAAGCATTGCATTACATTTTAATCTCTAAAAATAAAGGTTTGCAAGCCTCCTTCAGTAAGCGAAGAAAGATCTTCCATGTTTTATTTCATCCTCTCCTTTTTTGATTATACCCTGTTGACATCAAGTTTAAAAAAAGCCATCAGTATTTTCTTATGTTTTATGGCAGATACAAAATAACATTTTAGTTAAGCTCCTGAAAGGCATATATCAATACTTTCTACAGTCCCAAGCCTCTCAGGCTCTTCTCATGTAATAAATTTCGCATGCCTCTGATAAAACTATTGAATTTTTGCCTGCCTGCTCTTCTTTAGAGAGAGGAGGAAGAGGTTGTCCCTTTAACCTTAAGAAATAACTATGAGATTTTTAAATTTTTTTACACAATGCATTGCTAATATACTTGTAGCTTATCAAGAACCCCAAAACACTTAATGCAATTAAACTAGCCAATCATACCAGCAAAATTTGCAGTCTTGTCAGTCTTAGTGAATTGAGCTGTGGATCAGTATTTGGATGGCAAACATAGGGGAAAAACTGTAAGGAGGAGCCTTGTGCTTCTCCCTGAGCCCCTGTCCCAGTAGTTGAGGGGATCTCTGTGCTGCTGGATGTATCCACCTTCTGATGGTCCTAAACTGAGAAGGAGCCAGCCTGGTTCACATCTGATGTGAATCAACGTTGTTATTTTGAAAGCAGTGCACTGACAATGACTTACACCAGCTGAGTATTTTGACAAGACCGTATTATTTGTCACACTGTCTGTGTTCCAGTCTGGAGATCTAGCACTATACCCATCTGAATTTTCCAAATAGTTTTAACACAGGATTTTTCTCCTGCTGCAGTTTCATATTTTGACTAAAATGGTTTTGGAATGTCCTTCCCAACTGAAGACTATCTGCTGGTATTTCCAACTGGAGATCACTGTGCTTCTGGGATGAAGGAAGCCTGTATCTGTTTGAAGCAAAGCTGTTTGTAATCATGTAATGTAAAGGACTAGATATAGAATCAGCCTGGGCTGTATTAGAACCCTTTAAAAGCTCTAGATATTGACTGGCAGGCTATCCAACAGCATGCTTATACAGCATAAAAATTTTACAAAGCAAAAACACTAAAGTAGTGGTCATAAAGCAATCCTTTGCAAGCAGTTGTGATTAACATAGCAGATGAGCCAAAATGAACATCTTTTTCTTTAATATGGCAAGAGAAAGCACAGTCTGTTTTAAAAATCCCAGTGCACAGGGAATAGAGCAATACAGAGAGGAAACTAAGACTCTACAGTAAATTTTGATAAATAGATTATAAAAACGAGTGACAAATTGATGTTTGTTGAATAGCAGATGGAAAATGTCTCTTTATAAGTACAGCTCTGCCAACCTATTGGTGGTCCTGAAAATGAGAGGACAAGGAAATAATCCAGATTGTAATTTTTTCCAGCACCTATTCTGAACCAAAAAGTTTTAACACTCCTCTAACTACATGGTGGGTCTTATGTTGCTGTTTGTTTATATCATATGTGTTGGATATATGACTATGGAAAATCAAGTGTTAGTAGTAGGAATAGATATCAGTACATTTATTTAGATTATTAGTTGTAAAGGAATGTCTTTACAAATCTCCAAAGGCCTGTCTAGAACTTTACTCATTATGTGTGAATAGGCATTTCTGTTCTAAACTTATAAGTTTTTTGTTACAAAGGTACTATCTTCAAACCCCAAAGACTAAAGTAAAATCTAACAGGATGAGCCACATAGATTTGGGGACCTAATATAGGGAATAATACAATGTTTAGTTAAACAGTAGGGAAGTTTAATATCTAAATGCCAAGGATTTTTAGTTATCTGTGTAGAACCACTTTCCTCTCTCCTTTTCAAAATGCCAAATCACCTGTAATTATCACGAGACATTTGGACTGCAGTCAGAAAAGCCTCCACCAGAACTGGTGCATGGGTCTGTGCAGTACCATAACACATTTATTTCAAAGCCAATTTCAAGCAAATTGCAAGTGCCACTTCTTCTGCCTGGTTGGATTTGTGATTTAAGTCTCTCATTTAAGTCCTAGTTAAACCTGCATCTCCTCCACTTGTGCTCTGGTGAACTCAGGCTCTGGTGTCTTTGTGTCTGGAAGCTGCTGAACTGTCTCTGTCTGCATGCCAGGTAACTGTTGTAAGGAAGAATAAAGATTTTCCACTTCCAGGTACAAAGTAGGCTGATCTCTTCATGTTTTCCTCCCATGCAAGCAGCATATCTCTCTTGGCAACTCTATTTATGCTGGCTTCTGGCTGTGTTGCTATTTTCCCTTCAGCTGACAGGCAGGTCAGAAATTCTGCTGGTATGCACTTAGCCTAGCAATGCCTGGTTGTAGAGCCCAAAACACAGAGGCCAGGCCTGTTCTGCTCCTCTCTGCAAACCTTTCCTGGCTTGGCAGCCAGATGTGATTGTGGTTTGTGTGATCTTGCCATATCACACTGTGATGCTGCAGCTCAGAATCACCAAACATCTGCACAATGAGAAGCTGATAACTGCTTTCATCCCAGAGCTTGGTGGGTAACACACGTTATCATTGTCAACCTTGATTCCCCTCTCACCTTGCACAGATACCTTTCACAAACAGTGAAATATCTCTGCAAGACCAAGTTTAACCATTAAAACACTACCAGTATGTGGGAGTCCCGCCCCTGGAATTAGCGCCCGTCACTTACTCAGACTCCTCCTTCGAGGATGATAGTTCCACCCTGGAGGCGGGCCCGGGGGAGGAGACCTCAGTGTAGGGAGGCGTACCCTGGGGCAGGGACCTGCCCACCCTTCCAGAACCGTCTAGGTCCCTAAGTTGCCTATTGGTTTAGTTGCTTCATGTTTAATAAGAGGATCATTGCTTAGTTAATGAGCATCTGGAAAGTTCTGTTCTGTCGGGTTATTCATTGGTTCTGTATGACTGTACCCTCCCATCAAAAATTTCGGTTGGACCCTCAGATTTATCCCCTCCCCTACCCGGGTATCCTATTGGTTGTTTTCCCCAGCTCCTCCCAGTTTTCCCTTCCCTTATAAGGGCCTGCGCGCCCTCAGTTCGGGGGATTCCTTCCTCTGTTGCTCTCCCGCCTGGATCCCTGCTCCTTTCCCCAATAAAGGAGATCTTAGAGGAAGCCCCCTCTCGCCTCTCTTCACTTCTTCCGTCGCTATACCTTTTGGATACTCTCCAGATCGGTTCGTCTCAGTGTGAGATATCCACACGCGCTCTTTGGGTCACTCCGGGAGGGAGCCCCAGGCGCTTGGAGGACCGAGTCTCAGGTAGAGGGTTCAGGGTCTTAAACGAACCAAGCGATTGACAACAACACCAGTAAATCAGCTTAAGATCTTGAATCAAGAAGTGCAGGAACAGAAAACAGAATGTTGCTTGGTAGCTCCTACCTCCTTAGGACTTCTGTATACTTCTCTAGAGGAGTTTGCACTAGGACCTGTTTCTCTAAATCAGAAAACAGAGCATTGAAAATGTTCTTACCTTCTCCCACAACACCCAAAACTGTATTTTTATGATTAGTCCTTACAGTTATTTACATTAGACTCTTGCTACTCAGTAAGACAGATACTTGTTTACCTCTTAAATTTTGCATTCACTATATGGCCACAGAGTTTACTTCAAAACTATCACTGAATTCTCTTTTTTACCTTCCTATTTTTCCATTTATACACACAGAATTCTGGCAGAGTAAAAAGAAAAAACGTAGAATTTTCCAAGGTGTCCATGTTGAGACATCTACAGCGTTGACTTCCCTCCATCTTTGGCTTTTTACAAAAAGGGTCTAAATTTCGAAGTAAAACTCTAGTCAATACTAAGTACAGTTTGAATTGGCCAGTGTTTCATTTGATCACTTGCAGCTCAAAGAATAACACAGCTGGTGATTCCCTCTAAAGTCTTAAAGTGACTTATTCAGCATCATAAAACATGTTCATTGGCAGAAGAAAGATAAGCTTCAGTTCTTAACAGTGGTGTTCATTGGTGTTAGCCATAACTGCTTTTTTTCACATTTTAACTAGAGTGGGAGATGAAGTAAGAATCTTACCACACACCAGGTTCATTGACTTTACTGACCTGGGCACAGCATCCAATCTGTGCTCTGAGTAGTTCAGTAGTTTTGTGGAATAAATAGGATGCTTCATGGGGTACATGATAAAGGAACCAAAATAAGACCATGTGGCTAGTTTGGTTCTTGTTACCTAAATCTTGACTGACGCACAAAACTATTAAAATATTACTTTATCATTCCGCATTTAAAGCAAGCAATACTTAAAGCGTAACTGCTACCTTATTTTCAAAGGAATTTAGATTATTAGATTTATGCACAGACTTCTGGCATTTAAATTGTCAAGTGGTTGCCAAAGAAGGGCAATTGACCTCTCCCTGTATTAGTCCTTAGGAAGGAATTAAATGCAAACTTCATCTAAGAGTTTCACAGACAGCTGCTGACAGGGGAAGAGATTGAGACCCAGTATTAGGCTTAGTTTCCAGGATGTGAACTGCAGGAATAAGCTCCTGTGAAACTAGCCTCTTGGCCATGCCTTTATACCCCTGCTCCTTCCACAATTCAATCTCCTCTGTCTTCCACCTGCCATTCTGAGCCCACAGCAGCTGCAGAGAAATCATTGCTTGTCATTTGTGCTTGGGTCAGAAGCAGGTGTCAGTGGTGATAGCCTGGGTGGCTCTTCTGGCACAGAAGGCATGACAGGGGTGGGGGATGCAGGTTATACTTTGCTCAGTGAGCAGAAACCAAACCAAGTGGCTGTTCTGGAAGCATGCACTTCATAATCATGTTTTGTTTGTGTCCCAGAGGTGAAAAACAGTGTGTCCACGGTAATTGTAGGGTCTAGTATGATGTACAAGGATGGCATAGTAAAGCTTTCACAATTAAACTCCTACATCTCATGTGTAGAGTCTGCTGCTATTTTAGTCAGCTTTGAAGAACCTGGTCTTAAAATTCTTTTGCTTCCACTTTCCCACTATGGTGCTACTGGACTGTAGGATTTAAAATCTCTTCCTTTAGCTTGACCAACTGCAATGATTTGGGTAAATAATTGTTTTAAAAAACCCTTACGTTTTATGAAAAATAATTTAATTTCACTTATATGCTGCCATTTTTAACATCTAAAATGTTGTGCTGTTGATGAGTTAGTTTTTTTCTGTCACACATTGTAATACTTTCAATATCGCCAATGTAAATCAGTTAATCAAATTTTTTAAAATTGTGTTCATATTACAGGATTTATTGTATCAAAGAATAAGGACATGCTTTGCATGAGAAAACATCTGTCCAACATTCATTTGTAGCTTGAAAACAGGAAATTCTAACAGAAGTATGGCTTACTCTAATTTTTCTGCTTTGGCTGTCTCAAGGAAAGTACTACAGCTCTTATGGCATCACTCAATCTAAAAGTAGTAGCCTGTTACCTATTGATAGCCAGTAATGATCCTCTGTGGTCACTAATCTTGCTTTTCAGTGCAAGTGATGACTAGGCCAAAGCCCAGTATGTTAATAGTAGCACCAGTGTTTAAACTGGGGGAGGAAATCTCTTTGTTGAGTGCCTGTGTTTGACATAGCCATTAGTTTAGTAGCCATTGAGTTCAAGGAGCCTCCTGCATGTTGAAAAAGTCGAAAAGGGGTAAATAAAATCATTTGCTATATGGCTGTCTTCTACTAATAAATTCCTGGATCCTGGAATCACTGCTGGCAGGTCAGTGTGCATCTTGCTTGCAGATGTGCAGTTAGCCCATTCTTCCATGTGGTAGGTGACATTCTGTGTACTGTGCAGATCATAATGTAAAGTTGAATGGGCAGATTCTGAGAAAGTGTGAGTGTTTTTAGGAGAGACATATATGAAAGTTCTTGAGTGTTTTTTAATTCTTCCAAACAGAATTTGGAGATACCTATCAGTTACTTTTTTTCTAAAGACAGATAGGAGTTACCCAGTGTGGTTGTAAAAAAGGCAATGGCTCATTAACCAAGTTTTCAGCACTTTTCTATAGAATTATAAGACGTGGGTTACCTCAAGCAGGTGTTCAGGATATACATTCAAAAATCCATCTTCTGCAATGGGTAACAGCTGGTACAGCTGCCTTATATCAATCTTGTGGTAAGCCTGACAGAAATCAAACTCAGAAATAGAAGAAGAGGGATTTTGCTGCAAGGCACATGTGCATGCAGTTCATTTAAGTATTTCAGAAAGTTATGTATACTTTTCTCATTTCAGACCAAAATGCATAATGGTTATATCTTTCAAATGCTTTTTGTCCAATCAATTACAAGATGTTCTTGGCTTGCCCAGGTACCTGGTAGGAAGGGTATGCTTGATCTTTGCTGAGGCAATTCTTTTCCTTCCAATAAATCTTAAAGAATGTTATGGGATGATTTTTTTAGTAGGCCCTTTGTTATAGGAAACTCTACAGGAGCGTGTTCTGTGCAGCTACTTTATTTGTTATGTATGCGAGAACATTTGAGATCATAAGCGGACTTATAATTATGCAGGTGGCACCCACCTGTCTTTCTCTATCACACCAGAGGGTTTAATCTCTTCATTCTTGTAGAACCAGACTGCTTGGGAGGCTAAAAGGTGAGTTGGACCAACCTCAGTTGAGATAAGGTGAATTGGACCAACCTCAGTTGAGATAAAGTGGAATTTGTGTGGATGGGGGGGTGTTCCTGATGATGATTGCTGACAGGGCAAATGTTCTGTCTGTTCTAAAGAAGTATGATCACATTTTTATTTTCATCTGACAAAGCCAGTATGTTATTCTGACTTTCTGTACCTCTTTCAGTATTATCAACTTCCTTGCCCAGGACACTAAAAGAAAATTAGAACACTGGTACCTCAAACTGCATTCTGTAATAGCCTGTGATCTCATGGCAGGTTTCTCATTCTGTTCTAAAGTCTTGCAGAAGAGAGCATCCAGGAAAACCTAAAAGTTGTCATAGTGGCTATCATTTTCTAAATCATCTAGATGAAAAGGGAAACCTAAATGAAAAGTGAACCCATCACCTACATGAAAAGTAAAGTATTTTGAATATATAAGACCTTAGTAAGCTCCATCCATATTGCAGGGAAGTAGGCTGAAAACTGCTGGAAGTATAACAAATCATTGTTAAATATATCTCGGTTCTCAAACTGACTCTTATTTGGGATATGTTGTCAATTTTGAGCAAGTAAAACTCAGACTTAACCTCTACTGTAGTCTGTGAAGAGCTAGTGATTCAGAAAAGCTAGTCTGCCCATAGGCTTTTATTGGTGCAAGCATATGTAGAGCCATAAGCAATGTGTTTATATATATTGAAAATCAAGAAAGGAATTGCTAGAGTTCAAGGAAAAGCATGACAGAACAAGAAGCCCTTTTCCTGCCTGGCACGTTCCTCCATTGCAAATAATCGGTTGATGATGTGTGCAACAGAGAAAGAATCACTGCATGAAAAACTGCAGCCTCCCCCAGTTATTGCTTTCCTCACACTTCCTGCCAGAATAAGGGAATAAAAGCTTTCAATTTGATGTTGATGTTATTTCCTTGAATGGTTTTGTTAAAGTGCTGAACGTACAGTTTGTTTGCTAGCAACCTTTGGATTTATGAGTTGCCAGTCCTGGAGATGTTACTGTTTGTCATGCATTTTCCTCCTGATTTCCCTTCTTTATCCTCCTGCCTTCAAACCTTTTTAAAGTCTTTCCATTGCTGATACTCACTCTGATGCTAACTGGTAGTAATAGAAGGCTGTGCAGCTGTGGCGCTGTAGCTTCCCTGGATAATGCTGACCGCAGACTTAGCAGCATGTGCCAGCTCAGCACATCTTGATAACTCATAATCTCTACCATAGGTTTTTATAGTTTGTCTGGTCTACTGTAAATCTCTAACTCACTGTCATCGGCAGAGCTCTTGACCTGATTCATAGGCACCAGGAATTAAGCTCCTGTCACACTCTGTTAGAAGATGACACCATTTATGCTGTGATATTATACAAACAAAAATAGATGCTCTTGAGTGTCAAAGGTCATGATATTATTTTGAATCTTGTCAATTAAGCAAAGGAACTAAAAAGAAGGAGAAAAAAAATCTAAGAAAAGAACAAAAACCAAACCTGTGTACTAGCCAGCACACTGAAGTACAGGCAGGTTATCTGATCTTTTCTACTAACACATCTGTAATTTGGGATAATCTTGTGCATAATAAGAAAAATATGTACATTACTAAAAAGAAATAGTTCTGTGGAGTTTTTTCCCCCCTCTGTCTTACAGTGAATGTATAAGACAGTCCTCAATCCTATTGCAGTTTACATTGTTTCTCAGCTATGGAAAGATGCTGTCCGTCTAAGGAAAAAGAACCTCCGAAGTGTTAAAAAAAGAGAAAGAAATTGAATCAAATCACTTTTCACATTTTTGATGCAGCAGAAATGATATAGGTTTTGCTGTAAAAAGGAGCCCAGTCCAGTTCTGTCTAGTTCCTCATTAAAGATCGATTTGTCTAGTAATGAGGACCCTGGACAGAGTACCAAAATACTGGAATTTTATTTTAGATCAGATCCTGGTTTCCATGGGACTTTTGTACTGAGGCTTTAGTTCCTTGTGCTTTTGATTTTACTGCATCATTTCTAAGTTTGGCCCATTCTTAGTGTAAGGTCCCAGGAGACTGCTCAGTGCAGCTGGCTAGTGGAATCTCCGATTGCAGGTGGAGGAGCAGGATGCTGTAATAAAGCAAACTTGATCCTTGGTGGCTCTAAATAAGACAGAATGATGAAATTGCTTTGAAAAAAATATTTAAAAATGCATGACTTAACTTTTATTTGGTCATTCCAAATATTTTGCCTTTGTTATCGGAACAAATGTAGATCTTTTTAATGGAGAAAGTAAAGTGGTTTAGATTGGTATACATGATATAATAAGAAATGGATCTTCATGGAAATTTTTTGTATTTTTACTTCTCAGATTTGCCAGTATGGAATAATTTGATAATTAGTAGATTCCTTGGTTTCATAAGGCTAACTAAATATTGCTTGGTATACAAACATGATTCAATGAAAGAAGCCTTGTTTGAGTGAGTACAAGTTTCTTTTTGAGAATTATAACAGTTCCTATTTTGCACTTTTTGGTAAATGGTGATGAAACTGTTCCTCCAGCTGTATTTTCCTGAAAAATATGTCTGACTGACCCACTTAACACAAGAACACGTAAATGCTCAGAAATGTATTATTATTATTTCAGACAGTTCCCAGTCCCCCTAACTCAACCAGCTTCATGATCAGATTTCCAGGTTGTGAAAATCTGGTGAGTAACAAAGTAATCACAGAGGAACAGAATAATATTGTATTTGTAAGAGAGGAGACTACACAAAGACCAGGTTATACCACCTCTGCTGCAGGTAACTCTTGACTATATCAAGTAGCTGTCATCTGAAAGCTGGTTTGTGAAGCAAGTTAGTTATTCCAGCTCACGTGCAGAGGAGGTGGCAGAGAAGGGAGCAAATACCTCACGATATATCCATTCTCCTTCAGGCAAGTTCAGTGCAGTTAGTAAGGAATGAATGGGCCCACGCCAGCCCCTTGGAGGACTTTTCCCTTTTGTTGATGATAGAAGGGCACTGGTACACAGAAAGCGAGTGCTGTGTCTTCCCCTGTCTATTGTGTTGTCATTCTGGGATTTCAGTTCTTACAGATGAGGATTCTGCTTCTTTCGGTCATGTTAAGTTCGCTTGAGGTTTGTTTTGCCCCTTGAATTGTAGAGGTACATATTGTCATTAAAATAACTTCATTGCAAATTTGGCCCCATTTGACCTCATAGACATGTTTTTCCTCTAGTAGTGTCAAGAGATGTAGTGTTTTAATTTGTCATAGATATGGCCTGTCAATATCTACAAAATTGAAACACTTAAGAGCATAATTCAATATTGTAATTTGGTGACTTCTCTGTGGTGTGGTACATATGATCTATAGCACTTCTATCTATATCTCTAAGGCACATTGGTGCCAATTGATGGTGCTAAGGAGACGCGGAAGGAAAGACAGCCACTCCCCTGGCGTGCATTTCTTCTTGTCTTAGGATATAGCAACCCTCTGTGTGAACTCCCTAGAGCTCTGACTGCACTGATCAGAAAGGAGAAGATCCAGCAGTTCCTCACCCCCAAGCTGTGCTGAATTTGCTACAGGTTGCTTATTCCAGGGCAGTCAGGGATAAGGTAACTGCTGCAAGGCTACCCTTGCCTGGATTCTAGAGTGGCCATAGGTATTGTTTCATGTCTTGGTAGCAAAATCCCCCAGATGGGGTGCCTCCAGCACTGAAAAATGCAGGATTTCTAACATACCTTCACAGGAGGGTAAATAGCAGTTTCTCTTGAAATATACTGATAAGGACTCTGCCTCAATTTGGGTCTTTTGGGTCTGTTGCAGGAATGACCAACCCCTTGGGACAGAATGGGACAAAGATGTAGAGAGTTTGTAGCCTGTTGCAGCCACAATCCTAAACCATTTTAGCTGTAACACAGACAACTGTTAGATTGATAGATACTGATTTCTTCAATAGAAAAATTCTACATATGACTTGTTAGCCCGATGCATGTCAGCTGGCTAAGTGCTAAAGCTCTGTCATTATTTTAGCAACGTCATTGCATGTTTTATCTTTATTGTAGAAACAAATTAATGAAAATTATATAGATTAAGGCAGGCAATAATCAGATCTAAGTTCTCTTCTGTACTAGAAAAACTATCCAACAATGATATTTTCCAAATTCCAGTGTGTTTTCCTGTGCTTCATAATTTGGTATTTCAGTGCACTGTCACTTGAAATTAATTGCAACTAATTAAAAGTGATCCAGTTAGGACAATTGGACAATAGTGCCCTGGAGATTGCTTCATTCCCAGAGGTTTTAGTGACTTGCTGCTGCACTGGTTCAAGTCCTCAGAAGGGTGCTATACATCATAATGTCATTTTACATTGTTATTTCTCTGAAAGCAGCAATTTAAAAGAGTCTCCAGTGAACCTTGAGCAACTTTGCACTAAAAAGAAAAATGTTACTGTTCAAGATCTTTAAAATGTAAAATACAGATTCAAAGAAATCACTTGACATGAATAGTAGTATTAAATTTGTGCCATTATTTGCATGTAATATATAATGTAGTAAAAGGCTAACAAAGCATTTAGGCTGCTCCAGGGCTCATTGATTTTTCTGCACCTTTGTTCAAACAAGGTCAAAACCAATGTTGGTCTTATTTTATCACACATATTTTTCTCATGTTTGAGACTTCTGTCCTAAAGTGATATGACACAGTTTAAGCCCACAAAGTATTGTGGCCTACAACACCTATTTAGAGAAAAGCAGTATTCTTGTTTTGGTTTAGATTACTCTAACCAAGCAGCTGGCTAATGTAACCTAAACTTCAGAATATACAGAGGCCCCATCTTTTAGTAACTTGGGTGAACTGAGGGCTTAATGGAATAAGGCTTGCTTTCATGTTAGGGTGAAGGCCAGCCATTTAAAGAAGTATGAAAATGAACCTTGTAACCAGTGCAAACGTGTTAACACGGTTAAACAGCTCATTTGATATTCTGCCTCACCACTATAAGCAGAAACATAGAGCCTACTAAAATTAGATTTTGTCCCAAGTCCCAAAGCAGCAAATCTTCCTGCCTGTGCAACCCATACTTAGCAAACTTTATTCTGTGAAGAAACAGAGATGCAGAATTGTTCTCAAAGAAGAAAAACATAAGCTAGAGACTATTTTTAGACAATGATGAGGCTTTCAAACAAACTGTATATTGTCCTGACATTTCACATTATTTCTCCACTGTGAAACGTGTTCTATCATAGAAACCAGCCCATTTGTTATAGTGTGTGATCCTTCCTCCCACTACAGCACATCTGGAACATCATCTCCTCTCAACATATTTTGTTTTTCTTAATTCATCTGATTTCTGAACAGGACCATCAGTCAGTCTTTGAATAGGTTTGATTCAACATTGTGTTATTTCCTTTCTACACAATCATATTAGCACAAAAATCAGTGGAGTTGTACTGACACACAAATTGAGTAATGCATTGTCAGATTAGACCTATTGAATTTATTTTGCTTGCAAGACCATTAAAATTGGTTTTTAAAAAAACTTCAGCAGTGAGAAAAGTAGTAGTTTAGTTTTGTGCATAAAATCCATCCTGTGTTCTAATACTTGTGCTCATATTAATGGAAAAATGAGCGGATTCTTCGCTTTCTTATCAAGAAACTTTTGAGGAAAGTTATGTTAAGAAATGTGCATATTTCTTTGTACAACAGTAATCTCAGTCTCTTCTACAGACTGGGAACTGATGACATTCACCTATATTAATGGATAAACTACAGAACAAAATGGAAAAAAAAGCAGAGACAAAATGCTGGTTCCACTACATTTGGTTGGAGTTTTATGTCCAACTTTGCTGGAATTTGGAATTTATCCTAGAGATCTCCTTTATTTATTCCAATTCAGCCACACTAACCAGCATACAAAAGTACATGCTTCCTTCCATGGCATTATTATCTTTGTCATTGGATCAACACAAACCTCTCAGCATTTCTCTGGGACTATCCCAATATCCTCTTGCTAAATGCAAAGTGAGATTAAGCAGACTTGCAGTGTGTTCTGTGCATGCTGAAACTCGGGCTCTGGCAGGTTTCAAGAGAGAGGGTTCCAGAGAGAGTCAGTAGGAATGTTTCGTCCATCAAGATGTTTGAATTGGACAATAAAAGCACTCCAGGCAGTTGTAAGTTATAACCACTAGAAGATACCAAAGGAAAGGCAGTCTCAGAGATAACTGAATCAGAGACAATGCACTTTGGTTGGAAGATAACTCATGTCACTGCTGCTGCAGCTGCTTTTTAAAAAGTAATCTTTTTCTATTCAAGGCAGGGAAGAAAATACTAAAACACAAGAATGACTGGGTGAAACTCAAAGAAGTCTCACATGCATTAACCTTTATTTTGTTGGTAGACAGATACGGGTTTTTTTGCTCAGAGTGCTGGTAACCGATCATAGAGTTAAAGGGAGAATGAGTACTCTCTCTCTCTGCTTCTCTCTCCCCGTCCTCCTTGTCCACTACTCCCCCTCCCCCTTTCTTTCTTCTCCCCACCTCTGTCTCTCTCTGTAAGTTTTGAACCTGATTCAGGCTGTGGTCTCACATTTGCTGCAGAAATTACTTTACTAGCTTAAGACAAAAGTCCTGCTGGTTTAACCTCTTCCCTTGCCAAAGGTTATTGGCCCCAGAGCACTGCAAAGTTAAGTGGATTACTTCAGGCTATCTTCTATGGTACGTTGAACTGCCTTGGCTGACTTTGCAGTGAAGTGGGTGAGGATCCCTCATCTGCCCCACTCTGCTTGCTTTGCAGGATGCTGTGGAGAGCAGCACAAAGGTAGCAGCCCAGCCATCTCTGCTGTAAATCCCTGAATGCATCTTCAGTATGATCCTGAGGTAAACTTAACTGTTTTTAAGTGTAGCTTGTGCTAGATCCTCCTTACTAAGGTCTCTTTGTGACACTGTTCTTCCATACCTGTCCTGAAAGAACAGATCAGGGTCTCCTTGGTTTTAACCCACTCTGTCTGGCTGTCTCTGATGGAAGAGGCAGTAGGGCAAAAAACCTGACAGATTAAATCCCTCAGACCCATCTCCCATTTACTGAACTTAAGGGCTGTTTAGTTGAATAAAGGTAGTATGGCTTGATCTGTGTTAAAGAACTGTCTTATGGTATTTCAGAACCACTAAGATAGTCACTAAAATAATTTTCCAAAATTACATATACTACATATTCCAGTGTAGAGATAGACACACAGGGAGACTGGATAGTTAGCACATATGACACATTTCTGTAAAATTTTAATTAATAAAAATAATAGCAAAATGGTATCACAAAGTCCTATTCTTTCAACTTCTCAGTGTAAACTTTCTGGGTTTGTATTCTGGCAAACCAGTAAACAGAAATCTGATTTTTGCAAACATTTTAAGGGCTCTATTCCACGGTGCACAACACCTGGTGTATCTCAGCTCTTGGCGTAATTGAAACAAACAGGCCATGTAACACATCTCTCTCTCAGTCAAATAAAGCAGACTTGGTGTGCTGCCAATTCTGCTCTCATTTATTTGCTAACCCTGGATTTTATTTATTCCCTGCATCATCAAACACATTGCAGAGAGTGACAGGAGCAGACAATATTACATTTAATAGCTATATAATAATGCAAATAAAATCTGGTAAATCATCAGATACATTATTTGCCTAATTTTAACTGCTCCACTTAATTTTGTGCACTTGAACCAAAAGTATAGTAAATGAAAAACCTTTTTGCACTGAGCAGAGTTAGGAAGTTAGGAATGTACCCATTGGATATTGATGCCCTGTTATTTAGATTAAGTGAAAAATACCTTTAATAAAAAAATACACCTGGATGCAATACAGAATTTCCTGCAAAATTTGCTCATTATTGTCTGTGGCAAAATCTCCTCTGACTTCAGTGACTCGGGGATCAGCCCAGTACTGCCTAGCTGTGGAATACAGCCCTGTAAACAGTAATGGATGTGAGGCTCTGTGAAATGCTGGAATGCTTTCCAGTGTTGAGTAAGAGTTACTGAGATGATTTCTGTGATCAGAGGGAGAGAGGAACCAAGGGGGAAAGAAGGGATGAAAGCAATGTTTTGAAGTTAAGAAGTGTGAAGGAGATCACTCTCAGTTCCCACAGGGGCGAAGAGTTCATGGTCAACAGACCATTGTGTGGATTAGATCTGAAGAACAAGTGTGTAGGTGACAAAGCCTTGTGTTTGTTTAAGGCTTCTGTTTTAATGAGATTTGTCTAGCAAAGGTCTAACTCAACTTTACATCAGATTGATTTCTTCTGTAGAGTTGATTTAAACCACCACCAGGTGAAGGATGGAAGCTGACAGGTCAGTTACATGTCACTTCTAAAGATAACTGTTGAAAAGAGGAGCTATAATTTTTGTATATATTGTTGAAATACATTTCTGAAAACCGGTTCCAAGAAGCATCTTCAAGAGCAGCATGTAAATAATGAATGGAAATTGATGGCCTGAAGACTTTTGTGTAGTTTCTGACTATAAAGTTCACCAAACACTCACTTTTTTCTGTTTCTTAGTTGGCCATTCCTGCTAGGTTAACATGGGAAGAGAAGACTCCGCAGTACTTGGGGTTGTGCCTTGACCACGTAATTGGAAAAGTAAATGGTTTCCCTATGATCAGAGTTGGAATCTGTGCCAAAATGACTGAGCTCCATTCAAAAACTCCTTTTCATGAGTCATTTTGTGGCAATGCTTGTTAAGAGATGGCAAAATACCAGGAGTAAAATGATCAGCACACCTCAGGCTGCTAATAATAACAAAATAAGCTTTTCCTACTGTGAAGCTGGCTCCTCTCTAGAGTCTTCACACTTACATGAGCTTCCTATGCAAAATTCAGAATCAGGCCATGATTTTTTTTTCTTTAAAAAATGTATTTAAGATCCTAATTTATCTGCTGCCCTAAAATGTAAAGAAATGCTTAACTTTCCAGTGCGTTTCCATTTTGCATTTGAAAAAGAATGAATGGCAAGGCCTGGTTACAGAGGCTGGAATTCAAGAATCATTGGCCTCAGTACTGAAAGCCATGAATCACTGGCTTGACTGTTCCAGGTCCAGCTCTGGACACCCGTCTGTCTCCTAAACCCATCACAATATATTAATTTGTGCTGCAGCTACTCATGCATTGTGCAATACATTCTTTATTACTCTGTTCTACTCATGCATTGTGCTCAAAAGACACAGATTTTTTCCTGATTTTCCAAAAAAAGCAGCAGAGGTCTGCAAGTCCTGTCAGATGTGAATCTAATACATACTAGAGAAAACAAATCTTTCTCATCTTCAGTGTAACAGTTAGTTCTCCAGCATTTCAATAGTCATGCTGAGAAGGAGAGTATACCTTTTATTTCTGAGGATTTAGTTGCTTCCTCTATTATGTGGGCTGGGCAAAGAACATGGCCCTAAGTATTCTTCATGTGATTTATTCTACATTGACAACCACTTAAGTGGAGGCAAAGTTAGACCCAAAAGGCACAAAGTGATGAAAGCTGGAACTGAAAAATAGCATGACAGTCAAAATTGCTGAGTTTCACACAGCCCCTGCTCTAACAGTGTTAGAAAACTCTTGGTCAAAAAGAATCCCAAAGAGCCCTCTGGAAACCCAATCCCATGACTCTTATGATCTCCTTGAAGGCTTTTTTTCTTTCCCTCTGCAAAATGACAGTGAATAAAGCCTGGTGGACTTCGCTACTTGATGCAATTTGACAGCTTTTAGTCAAAATGTTTTCTATTTACAAGAGAAGAACTTCTTTATATCCCAACCAAAGCTGAATTCACTGGCATCTGCAAGTCAGACTGAGCTGGTTGTGGTTGGGTTGTGGGCCAGATCTTTCCATAGAGGTGGAATGCCTCTGTGGCAGGGGATGGGAAGGGATACGGAAGAGATGCACTACCTCAGGAACTTTGTGATGAGTTAACACTGGTGGCTCAGACATTGTTTCCCGAGGACTCCCAAGAGCTGAGATGGCACTTAATGAATCAACACTTCTGTGTTTGCCTAGTTCACTGGATTGGTTGAAAGACTGACAAGCCAACGCCACTGCATTACCTGCTGCAGGTGAAGCCAGGAAGAATTCTGGTCACTACATGTGTTGTGACTGTACAAAAGTAAATAGGAACAGAGGACTGCCCTTTCCTTCCCAGCAGCCACTCTGTGTTGATTCACAAAGGCAAGATGCTATCTGATCTTCCCACTGGGATTCAGTTAAGAATGCAGACCCTGAATACTCAAGTTCCCTCTGAGTATTACATAAAAGTAATTACAGAAAGTCAGCTGAGCTGCTAAAAGGAGCATGCATCACACATAAAAATAAATTTTTTTCATGATAGAAGTGTTGTTTTGATGATTGCTTTTTGGAATGTCCTTATAAGCTCAAAAGTGTTTTTAAGATAGCAATGGCTAATCCATTGAAGCCAATCAGTCTTTTCAAGTTTGCGTGTTCAAACTTGACCCTTTTATAATCCAAACAGTACAAAAAAGTGTTGTTTTCCAACTCCACTCTCAACAGCTAAGAAATGGATCAACATGCTTTCATAATCTTCTGTGTGTGTGAAGACACAATAATAAACTGGTTTTTTCCTCTGGCATAGGAAATGGCATTCAGAAGGAAGTTAAAAAAGGAGGAGAACAAAGGAACACAGGTAGGCCTTTTCCAAATGACTTTTCTAAAATAAAAAAAATCAAAATTAACTAACCTTATGGCAAAGATTGTCAAGACTACAAAAATCTGAGGTTTTTTCTGTCTTGTTGTCTTTACTGACAACAAGATAGAAAATTAACTGCAAGGATCCCTATGCTTGTATGATTTATCTCTGACAATGTTGTAGGAGACAGAAAACTTTTGAAAGGAGCCTTTAAAGTCAAGAGTGCAGTAACAAATTTTTTGTAGTTTTATATCTTTTTATAATACAGATTTAACAAAAGATGTATTTTCTTTACTCTTCAGTCTGGATTTCTCTCTTTCAACATAAGAAAATTAAAGCTGATAGGTTGTATGCTGAAGTCCATGCCTCTGTCTCTGTTCAATTTGCAGATGAGAAATGAAAGGAGCTAATTTTTCTTGCTGATGAGCTACGTGTATTTTGTATGTTTATATACAGTGGGTATGGAAAAGTGTTTTCTCATTTCCTTAGATTTAAGTTTGCAGACCTGGTACTGCTCCCCTTCCTACCATGCATAATAACCTTTGTCTCTCTAAATTAGAAGCTCTACAGTCAGCTGGGATGAAAATGAAGGTGTCACGTACAAAGTTAGGGTTTTCATGTATCTGACCCAAACAGTGGCAATGTGGATTACTCATCAGAAGAAGCTGGTTCAAAGGAAATATGTGGATCATAAAGCAGGCACCTATTTGCTACTGCATAGGTTCATAAACATACTATACTTTACATGCCAAATGCTAAAGGAAAAGCAGCTGTCAGGAGTTCTTTGCTGCAGTCATGAGGTCTCTCTTGCCTTGGTACCTTTATTTAACTAATGCTGCCATGCCACTGAATACATATTTGAGGTATATTCTGCTGAGGGGGGTGGGGGCTGTAACTGCATTAATGATGTCCCAAATTGAGCTCTGTATGTCTAGCTTATGGTAATTCCCATGGCTTCTTAGTGCTTTTTTGTTGTTGTTTTATAATAATATAAATCTTTCATATATTCTAACTAATGCTAACCTGGATCCTTTACATTGACTTTTCAAAGTATTCTGCATTTCAACTTATTTCATGCTAGTTAACAAGCAAGCAATGATTTCTTTTTCCGCTACTTACTACAAAAGTGAGCTAAATTCAAATATTGGAGAGAAATTTGGGACCTAAATGTCCACCACTGCATATTCCACCAACATTTTCACAAGTGCATCATGGTAGTAAAATGCTAAATTCATTGTATGTTACTTTGAATGTCCTTCAGAATACATTTCCATGCAGGAGAATGCAGCCTTCTTTATCAGTCAGTGTTGGGTACACCAGATCTTCTAGTTGGCTTTATTATTCTCAACTATTTAACAGTCATCTCCTTGGTAATCAGTTGTGCGTTTCTTCAGGTAATAGTATTGGCTTGTAATTGGTAGTGTTGCTAGCATTAAAACTTTCTTCTGCAGTTTGTTGCTTAATAGATTGACTTAAGTTGCACTGAACTTAAAGCAGGAAAAAACATATATGCATAAAAATTAAGATATTTTCTGATAATATTTTCTACCATGGGTTTTTAGAGCAGGCTTTTAGTGTGTCTGCTTTCAATTAAATGCCTAAAAAATAGAGTTTATTTTGGATGATTGATTATAAGAATCATGTGCATGCAACTGAAGTACAATATTTTAAGTCATGGCTTCTTTTCAAGCAATAAAATTATCTTTATATCTTGACATGTTTTATCATTTTGAGACTAAACCAGTTATCTGTATAAGTTCAATGTGTAGCTTTTTGGTAGAATATTATCAGGATTTATTAAAAAACAAGCACATCTTCCTATTACAGCTGTATTTCAAAAACGAAACAAATTGATTAACAAGTTCTCTGTAATTATATCATTAGTTAATGGTATTTTTAATACAGTCTGATAAAAAAAGCTTAAGATGGTGTGGTATTTTAGTACTACACATAGTACTACTATGTGAGTCCTACTGCTAAATACCTTATAAAACATTCTAAAGAAAGGCTTTTTCATATAGTTACTAAACTGAGAGGTCCAAATATTAGGAATAAGAATAAAACATTATTTTACTCTTCATTATCTGCTAGTCCCATGGGACTATCCTTATTTTTTTAATGGTGATCCTAATCCATACTCCTAAAATGCACATAAGGGGGCTGTTAGAGGCACCCTTGTTGTCTTTTGCCCACTGTTTGGTTTTGTTCCATCATTTCTCGCAGATTAAAGTGAGACAATCCATCCTTTTTCTTTTCAGATCATAATTATTTTTGCTCGTGACATTTCTTCATAGGACTTGGTCTACACAAGAAAATTTTGGTCTCAAAATTGTGTTTTTGAGGGAACTCTATCGGGACTTCTTTTTATTCTACATTCATTCCACCATAGCTGGGCTGGCAAAACTTCTGCCTTATATGCACTTACACCACCAGAAAATTCTGTTGCCAGTTTTTCTTGTACTGCTTGAGAAACAGGTTTCTTTCTTTCGTTTACCTAAACCATACCCCTTAATATACAGATAGCTTTCATCTTGGCTTTACTAGTAAACCTTTGAAGAGCAGACATGTCTGGGAGGTACTAGGACACAGTTTTGGAGGAGCACTAGGTCAAGGACACCATGCTTTCACTATGTTATGCAATAGCACAAAAGTCCTCTAAGAAAGGTGGGATTTTTTGTTCCTCCTCATCAGTAATTCTTTTAGTCCTCTAACCATGATCACTGATAAGCACCACAGATATCTGCAGCTTGTCAAAGATTAAGTAATTAGTTATGTGGAGCTTCAAGTAGAGGAGCAATGAGAATAAAAAGGACAGTGGCAGAAAAGGGAAGGTCTTTACAACCTCAACATTAAAAACACACCATGGATGGAAAAAAGAGTTTCTTAAGGATTCTTGGTACGTAACGTGACAATCTAAGTCATAAAATCTTTAAAAGCTATTTAAAGGTCAGTGGATTCCAGTAAATTTGACATTAGTGCTTTGAGGTTTTGAAATTAATGCACTTATTGAAACATTTTATTACCCTTTTTCTTCTAGTCAGTAGATAAAGTAGAATTTTGTGATCTACTTCTTCCAGCTGCCATTATGTCAATCAAAAATACATCTAGTGAACAAATTATTTTGGCAAGTAAATGAAATGCTTTTATGGTTAGTTTAGTGTTTTCCTAAAACCCCAGCACAGTCCAGGAAGCATTCTGCCTTCTCTCTTAACTAGACTTACTGATTGCTGCATGTTGGCCACAGGCAGTCTCTAATATTGTTTTTGCCTTGCCCTTATAATCTTACTAAGATGCATCTTAACCCACACTGGCCTAAAAACAAATGCAGGGGGCAGTGGTTGCTTTTAAAATTATTACCGCAACCATTTCCCTGGTGAAACATAAACACATATTAAATAACGTGACATTAATAACTGCATAAAAGGGATGTTAAAAAAATAGTTTCAGGAAAGAGAATAAACCATTAATGAATCACTACATTAGTGAAGTAGTTTGGGCGATAGTTGAGATGTTTGTACTAAGTTGATAAATGCTGTGCAAGTAAATCACTTGCATATATCTTCTTTTCTAGCCATAGTTCAGAGTCCTTTAGATCTCCAAAGGTTGTAAGATAATTTTTGCACTCACTTAGTCAATGACTGGCAATGCGGCATGGAGCCGCAGTCATTCATTCTGTCAGTCAGCAGCCCTTGATAATGTGCCTGTCAATATAATTCAGTGCCTGTTCAAGGAAAGTGACACTTTGAATAGTGGACACTTTTCAAAAGCATTCATACAGGGTCAGTTCCATGATAAATAAATATATTTTGTGTTTGGATCAAATAGGCAGTACATAGGAGCTGGAGTCAGAGAAGAAATAGACAACCAGTCTGCAGGACACAGTAAACTGCAATGAACAGTGGATATCATAAATGTATCTTTGGGTTTTTGATGTTGTATTAATGATGGGATAATAGATAATAAAGTCTTCAGGATATTACTTGGGTTGACTGAGCCCTGATCCATGACCAGGGGCACTATGCTCTGGTACACTACAAATGAGATATTAGAATAATAGTATCAATAGTTCTTTAAACCCTATTAAAAGGAGTGAATATTTTCATTGCTGAATGAGAAACACAGGCAGAACTCTTTAATTACCACTAACAGTATGTTAAAGAAAGTATTTATATGGCATACAGTGTTTAGTTTCTAGTTTCTATTAATATAGGCTGAGGAAGAAATATATGATAGTGACAGGATTTTTAATGGTACCTCACCTTAAATGCATTTTAAAATATGTAAATCAATAAAAAAATTATTTGTAATAGCAGACTAAGAGTGCTGGTTAGCCTTACTGCTGAATGAAATGTATGCTACAAGCCCTATTACCATACATCGTGGGAGCTGTAGTTAGGATTAATCTGTCAAAAGGGATGGTTTAGTGTTGATGAATATGACATGTGACCATTAATGATGTTGATTTTATCTCCTGAGATTAGCATGATTTACTTCGGATGGATAATAATGTCATTTGCTTGATGCAGTAGATCTGTTTACGAGCTGATTAAATTGTAAGGCCTTGCTTCATTTCATGCTATTTGGTTTACAGCTTCATTACTGCAATCACAAAAGCTGTGGAAATGTCCCACATCCCATGTCACAATAAATCATTGTTTAAGATTGCAGCTATGTATTTTAGCATTTCAGTTTTGCATGGACCATGCATTCCTTAACAAATATGTGATTGGGAATACATTAACAAGATATTCTGGAGCATACTGCTGCAGAAATGTAGAAAATCAGCCTGAATCTTTTAATTGAGATTAAGGAAGCACTTGAGTAATTAGCTGTAACAAATTACCTTATTATTTAGACAGTGAAGTAAACGTTTTTGTTGCAAGAATGATTATCATAAATCTGCAGAAAAGTGACAGTCAAACAATCATAAAGGAAACTTTTAAGCAAACTACATTTTCTGCCTATTATCTTTTATATTTAAATAAAATTTATCAGAGACATACTCCAAAAAGAATGTATTTGTTGTTCAGGGATAGTATATGTTACAAGCTATACCATCTGTAATTACTGCACTGGGAAGAATATATGCATGTAAATCACAAAGGAAAAAAAAGAATCTGTTAATTATAATGGCAAATGCTAATGTTGCCATAGTTAAGGCTGTGTTAACGTTTTCATTATAAACTCAGTTATAAAGGAAGGAGAGAGGGAGGGTGGTAATCAGCTATCAGAGATTGCTGTGTGCTAAAATTTTGTATACAAAAAGGCACACTCACACCATGCAAATCAGATGTAGTGGGGAGACCATGCTCACAGTCTCAGTGAGAGGAGGACCAGGGCCAAACTCTCAGCTTGGGAGCAAGGGTGACTGTTGCAATAATTTTTTCACATTTCACATTAAATGATATTGCTATTTTTATTGTCCAAATTTTTAAAATGTTGCATTTATCAGTCAAATGGGACCTTTCAGAGCTTGTGGCTAACCACTAGCTGAATTTGATAACTACAGTTGATTAAGTCTTGGTTCATGTGCTCAAAGTTTTTATATTTCTTTTGAAGAGCATGCTTAAATAATTAGCTTAAGTTGGGTATTTTATTGTAATAGAATGGAATTTCTTTTAGTCTTTTTATTCCCACCTTTTATTTTAAATCCCCCCAAGTTGGTTCTCAGTGGATTTCGTGGAAACCTCTCAAGTTCATTTATATGTGATTTGTGCTGAGTTATTATATGGTCAAATGTGACTGTGAACTTTATAGGAGACTTGTGAACCTTTTTCCCTTAGCAAAACTCCCCTCTCACCTCAAAGTATTTTAGCTGGCAGATGAAGAAGTGGGAACCCCAAGAGGAACTGTACTCATGTGTATGTATACATATATACCTATACACAGGCCTAGAGTCCCCAAGGATTTCCAAATGTATTGCAGCAACGGCTACAGTCAAAATTTCTTACAAATGATTCATGACTCAGCTTTTCTGGTTGGCCAATGTCAGGCATTTTGAAAAGCCAGGCTTTTTTTCTCATTTGCTTGTTTGTTTTTAATGGTTGATGCATGAAGCATTCTGGAAAGGGGACACTTCAGGAGAGTTCATGCTTTGGATTTGGAAAGAGGGTACAACTCTAATGCTTGCAACTCAGTTCTGTCTGGTTCTATTTGGGGACAGATTTACTGAGCTGATTTAGTTTTTCAATACATTGTGGCTGCTGGGCATAGATGAAAATGTTTCACATGTTGAAGTGTTGATTTTTCCAGCAACATTTCAACTAATCAAATTAAAACAGTGGTAAACATCTCCTGTTTTCTGAGTAGCTCTTGACCTGAGTTAACGAAAACATATCCTTGAAAATAGAGGGATGCATAAGTTTTTTTCACAAAAGAATAATTTAATTGCTGTGACAAAAAGAAAAGGCAAAAAGAGGAAACCACACTTTGAATCTTCATTGCTTCAGGAAAAATTTGGTAATATATTGCATCCCTGCTTAAGTTGGCTGAAATGTTTTTACTGCAATTTCACAGTTTTATAACTTTGAAATTAAACAAAACAAAGGCTCCCTCTTCTTGATGAGCTGCACCTTTTAAAAGCAGTTTGGTTTCGAGCCAAATGGAAATGCAACAGCAGAATTTTTCACGGTGGACATTCTTTCACTGCTATTCCTGTTGAAACAAAAAGAAAAATGCCCTTGAAAATCCCAACTGCTGGCTTCACTAAAAATATATAATTTTACCACTGACCTGCCAGGGATGGTTAATTTAGTGTAATTTATGCACAGAAGAAAATCCCTTGCTAGTGCTATGAGGTGGAGAGGCTATCAGCCAGGTTGATAGTAGTTTTATGGAAAAAGACACCTTTCACCTGCATAGCTGAAGTCAGCACCTTGAACTTTAGTAACTACTGTTTATATCAACATGGGAAAAAGCACTAAGGACATGTAATTTCTTAATTCCCATACAAGCTGTCCCCAGGCTGCCCTTTACCAGTCCTTAGACTCTGTGATGTTTGGGGAATCTATTTAAATAAAAATAATTTGTCCTAGTTGGTGCTTTGAGGTTGTTTTTCTGAAAATGGTGGCAACTGTGGAATGCATATGTGTCTACCTTACTGATAAAGCTGCTACTGCAATTTGAGTGAAGAGACTATTTGATCTCTGTGACTGAACCCTGAATAAACAATTTATACATTCTGAAAGTTGATGGCTGCTGGAAGATGATTCATCAATCTTCTCTGCAGGTGCCTTCAAGTATAACAATTATTGAACTTGGACAGGAAAAAAGGTAAAAGGTGGGTTTAAAATTATTCAGATGGATGCAATTAAGGAACAGAAGTTGATTCTCTTGGAAGAGAGGAAAACCTGTGCAGTATTTTGCCACTGGAGAATTTCTTTCGCTGCAGGTTTGTTCACTGTTAAAAGAAGGAAACTAACCTGAAAATAATAATTTAAAAAATAAAATTTGGTCTACAGTAGAAGGATCCTGGTCAGCTTTAGGCCAAAGAATTCTCCAGACTGGTGTTGAAACTCACATAGTAGATTACATTATTTCTCTGGCTTTGGATCTTATACTTTATGTCGAATATTCTTATAGCTAAGGCAAGGTCTGCAGATGCACTCACTGCATTTGAATATCTAAATTGTATATGCAGGGTCATCTACATAGCTGGATCTCTTGGGTACCAAGAAAACTGGTGTTTGGGAAGCCATCACTGCTGAGGAGGAATTCATTGGACTGCAGAATTTCTGTGAGTACTGAGTCCAGTGATGTGCTAGCATTTTTCTGTTAGAACACTAATCCTAATAGGGATAATTCCCCAAATTTAGGCCACTAAGAGAAAGCACTGAATTTTTCTTCAGCAAACAATTTATGTTCATGAAAAAACTTGCTGATGTCAGCAGAGTTGTGCAGGCATGTACTGGGTGCACATTTTCTTTGAGAGATTCCTAGGAACTGGCACATCCTAAATCTGTGGCTGTTCTAGAAGGCATCCAAATGGCTGCTGAGAAGGGTCAAAGTCACAAACAAATAAAATCTACAAGGCAGTGTGTGTGCACATACTTGCATTATGATGATTGTGAGCCTCAGTATAATATCTAGAGTCTGCTCAATGGCACTTAGAGCAGTGAGTTCTCAGTAGCTTTAGAAAACCATGTGTTTTCTGAAGAAATACAGATTCCTGAAAGATATCTTGTTAGATTTCAGGATGAGCAAAATCTCTGTGATGATGCAGTCTGATTTTCTTTATTACCAGGGCCACAGAATTTCATTGAGGAGCTCCTGCAATAAGTGCAGCTATGTTTGATTGAGCTAGCTAAAGAATATGAAGAGAAATTGGGGCAGATAATTTGTTATTTTCTCCCTTCATAGAGTTCAAAAATAGGTTTTGCAAAAAAGCAATTGTGCCTCCTTCAATTATTGAGACTGCTGTAGTCAAGCCTTTTAATGAACAAATTTTGTAGAATTTAGGGTCTCTGAAGTGCAAAGCCACAACAGAGTGTGGCTCTTAATGTACCATATGAGCATTATGTTGCTGGCTTTCTCTGTCAAAGCTGGCATGTATCAGAATGCAATAAAAGAAAAACTATTTCATTCAAAATTAAATGGCCACATCCAATTAAAGAAAAGACTGATGTCTGAAATGGTAAAATCCATTGAAACTTTCTTTCTGTTTCAGAGGAAGTATACCAATTGCTAATGGAAGTGTTACTCTAAACGACTGGCTACTAGTTAACTATTATGCGTTCTAGCAGGATTTGTGGTCAGATTTTTTTTTTGTCGTTCCTCCTCCTCAGAAGATTTAGGGGAAAGAACAGAAAACTATTGAAAAGATTTCCTTAGTCTTTTCTCTTTTGAATCAGTGTCATACTAACAAAAAGATGTTTTGAAGTCTTTAACCATTAATTGACTAACTGGTTTTCTTTAGATATAAAACTTGTCAAGGCCTTGATTGTTGTGAATCCATGGTGATAGATTCTGGCTGACTGCCTAAGTATAAGGTCTCTGAACACTAGGATAACACTTTCTGAAACAGTTGGGGCTTATCCCCCATAATGCCATTTAAACAAACTTAATTGACTAAAACTTTCACTTTTGTTCATTCTGTATGAGGTACTATTTGCAAGAAGAGGCCTTTTAGGAATAGACCCTAAGTGACAAAATCTGACCTCTACCTGGCCTTAGATTTCTCAATTCTTGTTTATTTACACAAAATAAGCCAATATGAACTGACTTAAAAATTCACTATAAGCAGAAAGCCTATTATATACCAAAATTTTTCTCTAGTGAATAACCTTAGAATTAGTCCAAATTTAGACTCTATGAGCAGCACAAAATTCACACACTTCCGCAGTAAGACTAATTGTTATTTCAGATAAGTGCCTATATGTCAGTCACTAGGCTTGTTCTATATGAAATGGATAAAAAGTTTCAGACAAAGCTAAGACCTGCCTTTTATTTTTTTTTTTCCAGTTGTTGTTGTTGCAGTGAAAATTTAGTAAAGAGATGCCCCGGGATGTTTTTCTTAAATTTTGAGTTCTGGGCATATGCAGAATTATACATCCATCTCTACAGGTTAATGATTTTCATTTTCCACTCTTCTTTCACTGGCAAAGTAACTTGGGTTTGAATGGAAGCAGTATGTCAGATTTAAATAATATACAGGAATGATGAAACTCTAACACTTTTTGCAGGGAACATGAAAACTCTGGGATAACTGTTTTATCTCTAGGAAGTCTTCAAACATCACAAGGTAAAATTCTTAGCATCTCTAAGGCATTTTGAATGGCCCACATGACACTAGTTGGTGACAGTACTCTACTCTGTAGTTGTCAGGGCCCTCACAGCTCAAAAACTTCACCTGTGGTCTCCCCCAGCCACTGTCCACAGGCTCTGGAGCTTCTTCAGTCCCTGCCTGGGCAAGACCATGGTCATGGGCCCCACTGATCCCAAGCCTGACCCATGGGCCGATGGCCTTGGCCTCACTCTGTCACCACAAACCTGCCCAGAGGTCACGATCCCAGCTGCACTCACTGGGTCTGATCCTGACCTGCAGATAGACTGCCAGCTTGACCTTCTATCTGCCTCATCACCACAAACTTATCTAATTGTGAGAACTCTTGGTTGAATATCAGCTGCCGTCTATGGTCATGCCCTGCTTCCTCACTGGGACAGCCAGGACCCTGCCCAGGTGACGTTGCCCTTGGTTCTCTATTCCCTGTCAGAGCAGCTGCCCTTGCTGCTTCCTGACAGTAGTGCAAAAGCTTTTATCTTATCAAAGCTGTATTGCAGGTCAGAACCAGATGCCAATCTTTACCCTGTGGTAGCCACAAGGTGATTTCCAGTGTTGGTGATTTTTGGGGGGGGATCGTGGGAAGGGGGAAGTATCACTAAGAAGCGCATCCAGTGAAGGGAGCTCCTGTTAACAGTGCACTTGTTTCGTAAGCGGAGGATTTCTGTCTCAATTATTTTCCCAGAATAGCCACAGAGCTTTAACATAAACATCCCATTTTCTTTTAATGTATCTTTGAAAAAATACTCCAAGAAAAGAGAATTTTAGCTTGAGCAGCTCTGTTAGGAGCTAAAAATCACATGGCTGAGTTGGGACTTGGCCTTAACAGGCTCATTTCACTACAAAGTCTAGGTGCAACCTGGAATAGAGTGGAATAGTCATTTTCTTCTCTTGAACTCATAGAGGTACTGCAAATTCAAGTCAAGCAGACATCATACAATCAATGTGCCAGTTGTTCCTCCTAAGAGAATGCAACTATTACTAGAGTTTTTGGTTAGTATGTAAATCTTTCCGATTTAAGGGATTTTCAATATATTTATTTCTTAACTGAGCTTGGTTTTGCTAACCAAAACAAAACAAATACCTACCCTCAAGTGTCAATTTCATTTAAAGGTAATTTTTAATGGAAAAATGTTGTTCCAGTTTTCAATTTATTGAACATGTGTTCAGAAGTAAATTCTATCTTTAAAAGTTTTGTGTATGTTTATATTGATATATAAAATCACCTTTTTGCTATGCAGAATTTGGTTTTCTTGACTTCTGCATTTAACTAAGTACTTTACTGTTAGAAGGCAAACACTGGTGATGTGGCAATGGTTTGTGAAGCAGCTATAAATGTGGTATATCCACAAACAGAATGTTTTTAAGATTTCTGAAATAATAATTCTGAGACTGTGTCAGCTTTGTTAAGTCCATTATCTCAATCAATAGCACTTATATATGTGATGTCTAAAAGGTATTATTTAATTATTATGTAGGTCTTATTTGACTGCAAAGGCACTGAGCACCTTTAAACATGAAGGTGCAGTGTCCTTAGGCCAACTTCTCAGGACAAGATGGGGCTCTCTGAACAACAGTGTGTCTTATCACTGTTTGACAGATTCAAGTCTACGGAGAGCATACTGCACAAAGCTTAACTACACAACTGCAGAACAGTAAAAGAAAGTGGTTTAGAGGGAAAAGTGTTGCTGCCAATAATGCTGGGATGCTGAAATGTACAGTGATTTGTATTTTGTTGTGCTGCATCCATACAGCTGGAAATTGGATGAAGAGCCAAAATTATGACTAAGAAAATGTTCAGTACTGGCAAGGAGAAAGCATCTGCCACCACTGAAAAAAGGATGTGTAATCCTTGCTGGGCTGTGTGCCCCATCTCCACAGTGAGTGGTAACCTGTATGAAGGAATAATAAGGGAATGTATTGTGCTCTTGTAGCATATGTTTATTTACTGGGGTTTTTTCCTAACGTTCTAAAATAGTTTGGACATTATGTAAGTTTTCTGGTATAACTCCATGACCCTCCCTTTTTCGCCATGAACTTGCACCTTAACAATTTATTAATAATAAAGACATATTTAAATACCAAATACTGTAATGAAAAACATTACAAGAATCCCTTCTGCCAGTAAAAAATGACAAAGTTGAAAAGGTATGTGTTAAAGGAACATTAATAACCAGCAACACAGTCTGACTAGTAGAGGTAGTGGAGAGTTGATGGTTGCATGGGAATTAGTGAGAAGCAGGAATAGCTGTTTGCTGCACAAGTTCATGGACTTGTTCCTCAGCTGTCAGTCACTGCCCGGCTGTGAGTATGAAGCACTGCCCACAGGTACCCAGAGATGTTAGAGCAGGGTTCAGCCACCTGAGTTAGTGGGGCAGTACGCTAATCCTCCTGCTGCCATCAGTTCTGCTCAGTCACCTCTGGCTCAGCATCCGAGAACAAAAGGGCTGCAGTTTCATCCCCATTTCCTCACTTCTCTCTTTCTCTTTTACAGTTCTCAGTTTTTTGCTGAATGATAGGTGCTGGTTCAATCTTCATTACAAGTCTTAAGGCCTTTCTTGCCATAGCTCATCCAAGAAAAATGTCCCTGTTGTTTCCCCATTGCTCTACAGTAACTGGGTGTTTGCCTCAGACCTACCTAAGGTACAAAGCCCCAGCAAAGCAAGGAAAGAACAAGGGGTTTTTATCCTTGGAAAGACAGAAAAAGTCCTTCTACTGCTAAGCAGCTTGCAAGGCCGAAAGTTGATAATTTTACATAATTAGTATTTCTTTATTTCATCTCTGATGATTCACTTGTCCAAAAGCTGTTTCAGGCCAGTTTACTAACTCATAGACAGACTAGTAATTATTGTAGATTTAAGACACCTAAACCCAAAATACTGTCAGATGTGACTATTGCACAAGAGGATCAGACTAAAAGCCTGAAACATTACTACTCTTTCAAATTAGCAAAGCCTTGGATGCAGGCTTCCCTCCATCATTCATAAAATAATGCTAATCCCTATACCTAACGTTTTGCAATTCTGTAGCTGGACAGCACCTATACTGAAAGGATTTTCCATTGCTGCTGTCTGCTTAGCAGATTAGTTATAGGAGGAGACTCTACAGAACAAGCCATGCTTGACCTGCACAGAATCTTCAGATGTCTTGACTTTTTCCTCTCTAAAAAATTCTCAAGCATTAAAAATTAGTAGTGGAGAAATATTAAAATTGTGTTTATATTTTACTAATGACATTGTCTCATTTTTTCCTTCTGAAAAGGGAAAGACCAGTGGTGCAAGACACTAAGGAATTTCTTAATTTAAGATTTAATTTAATCCACTGTGACACAGCATAGATTATGCCATAAAGATAGCACTACTAAAACTACATTTAGCAGTATAGCAGCAAGACAAAGTTATGCAGTGGAAGTGTATGAAGTATATACACATTTGTACTATAATTCCAGATTTGATTTTTTCAATTTTTTTTAGTTTTTTTTAAGTAATCAATTCAAGTATAGCTAGAAATAATAAGATGATATTAAAAATACTGATTTGCAGCCATCTGGGCCCACTTAAACTCGGTGGGCTTGGGGTTATGATACACGAAGAGTGGTGCCAAGGAAATAGAATGTTTTCTTCCCTCATGAAGTTAAGGTATTTTATATTGTGATACACCATAAACAATGATTCTGTGAGTCACATTCCAGAAAACCCTCTAATGTATAGATCATTGGTCCCTAGTTCTGCCGTGGACCAATCCTTTTATGTCCTAAAATTGACAGTGCTGTTAAAGACTTTTCACTGCAACTTCCATGCTGATTGAGAGGTGATGAAGGAGACGGTAGGACATTTACAGTCCTTTCCACAGAGATGGGATAATAGACACATTTTAGAACTGCTTTGATCTCTTTATCATGCAGGATTCAATACTGAAATTTTTAGTTCTTTCAGGATAAAGACTAGTAATTTATTTTATCATATCTTTTGCAGTTTTTTGTACAAACTTCTGCAGACCACAGTTGTGGATTGTGAAAAACGAGCACAACTCTCTTGCTGCGAGGTAGAAGATGNAAATAAACTTTTAAAATACAAAATAGTGATAGCAATACAAAGAACAATATAAATCAACATAAATTGGGGAGATTGGCTGCTGTCTAGGGGGTGTCTGTGTCTCGCTTGGTTTTGTAAGAAGCAACTAATTTTAATAACTTTTTAATTGTAAAACATGAAAACTTTGGGAAGAAATGGTTATTCCTCTGGGAATGTCTGGGGTCGACTGTGGCTTTAGGAATAACCTTAACAACTTTAACTATACTTTAACCAATTAATAACTGTGCAATTAATAACCAACAATTAACAAACATGTGATTAACATAATATATGAACTTAATCCTCGTCACAGGTAGGGCAAAATAATTATGCAAAAGATTAGCCATGATGTTTATATATGACATGGATGTCCCTTCTGAAATGGCACTTTCTGCTCTATTCACACCGGAAGGCAACTGGAACTTGTGTGATTCTCCATTCTCCTAGCACTTCATAGAGACATCTGACCAGAGACTGCTGATGCACAGGCAGCTGGAATATGTGCTGTCTTATACAGAGAAGGAGTGTGGGAATAAGTAAACAGAAGGGCCAGAAATCCTCACTCTTAGAGAACTGTGGAACTGATACTGGAAGACTATCAAGTCAGAATATCCCTAGAATGATAGGACGTGAGTTCAAGCCATGCATAAATCCAGATTTCAGAGTCTTGAGCTCAGGTAAGACTCAGGATTACATGAAGTTTGTAAGAAAAGTACAGGAAATCTACAGTGATCTCATGTATTTAAAACCTGTTCTCAGTCAAACTAAGACAAATTAGTTTCAACAGAAAAAAAAATCCTGGAAGGGATTCCCAGAATTTTGAATGAAGACATTTAAAAAAATTCAAATTTAAGAAATTACTTTACTTGAAAACTGTTTCAGGTTGAGGCAGGATCTGAATCTAATTGTAACAGCCCTACAAAATTATTCTACATATAGAAGCTTATCACATACGTAATTACCTTATTCCAGTTTGTATTCTAGAACAAACATGTCTGCATGAGATAGTTATTCAGTAAGAATGCTGCTTTTATTCTTGAATAATTCCACGTGCAGTCAAGCCCTCAGTCAAATCACCACAACTCTGTATGTATGAATTGTCAGTCTCTCTCTGCTTGCATTTACAGAAAATCTGTATCTCTGTTACTAAATGCAGCTGACAGATCTGAAAACGTCACATTTGTTTGTGGAGTGGGCATAGCTCTTACAAGCTCCCACCCTTATTAGCCTACTATTTCTGTGTCCTTTGGAGGTGTTATAAACTG
Organism: Aleadryas rufinucha; assembly: GCA_013397815.1. Lineage (NCBI taxonomy): Eukaryota > Metazoa > Chordata > Aves > Passeriformes > Aleadryas > Aleadryas rufinucha. Next base: position 287,843 of record VZTH01001814.1, read on the forward strand.
CATATCCTTCATATTCTGTGTTCAATGTCATTATCGAACTAATAAATGCTATGGAGAGAAGGAAAAGTTTTTTCTTCCCTTATTTTCCAAAAAGCAAGAGGTTTTTTTGCCAAAAGGAAGAGTTTTTGAGTGTGACACGTCCAACATCAACTTTATATATATAGAGTCCAGGAGAAAAAAACATTTGTTTTTCTTTGGGAAGGGGGAGGAAATAAATCTTCATTCTAGTTCAGTAAAAACCTCCTACATATTAGACCTTTTAACCATAAAGACTTTCTTTTCTTCGTGCTTGTATTTGTCACCTGTGTTTGCCTAATTCTGTCACAAGTATGATCTCAAAGCCTTAATAAAACATTAATGTCCAAGCCCCAGAACTTCCAGTTACATTTCTATCATTTATCTCTGTTACTGATTTTAGCTCTGGTTACTTTTAAGAAAAGTAAAATAGCAAGCTATACATTTCAAGGAAGGGACAAGATTAATGAATGTATATAACTGGGACCAGCTGCTCATGATGTAAAATATCAGTTGGAACTCTTAATATGTACTTAAAATAATTCGTTTTCTACTTTGTGTAGTTCTTGTGGCTCCATTTTAATATTCTTCTCTAATACAGGTTTTAACAATTCAAGTACAGACTGAATTGCCTTATTAGCATCATTTTAATGAGTAAATAAGTGTAGCTTTTAATTCAGGTGCACCTAAAAGTTGTCGCTATATGGCTACTTTCTAGCCCATAAGAAATTACATGGTGCTGGCTGTTCAGGCATTTTTAATGTGAACTTGTCCCAGTTATATTCTCAGCAGAGAGCAACTTCTGAAAAGCCTATGAAGATGGATCAGGGTTTTTTTCCCTCCTGTGTTTCCTCCAGCAGACCAGAAGGAAGAGATCAGTTCTGTTATCACTTCTACAGTTTATATGCTATGGGCAGGAGTCTGCATCCTTGTTTAATGTCACAGCAGACTGCAGATATCAGGTGTTACACAAACATTCACTGATACCCATTTCAGAATCAGAAGCCCAAGACCAGTTGATTTTCTTACTGGGGATATCATTCTAGATTTCCAAAATGGGATCAGTGAACAGAGTTCTTCATTTTTGAGATATGTTTTTGTTCATTAAATGTCATGAACCCCGAGCCACTGTCACCCTTGGGGGTTCTGGAAGGTTCCCTCACGCCTCCCGTCAGCAGTGAGGGCCCAAAGGCATGTGAGGCATCAGCCAGGGCTTCTGGAGAAGGGCACGGTGTGCATGTCCCCTCCCTGGTCACTGGTGGCAAGAAACCCAGCCTGGATGCAGCCACTGCAGGCATCTCCCAGAATTTACAGCTGCCTCACAGGAACCTGCCCAGCCACCAGCTCCGTCCCAGTACGGGGCACTGAGTAACGCTAATTGGGCAAACTGAGAGAACCTGTGCGCTTTGACTTCCTCACCTGGGGATGATCGGGCCTCGTCACAGCGGGCTCCGCGCCCCAAGGGCCGGCAGGAATGGCTGCCTGGGTGCTGTGGTGCAGGAAGTTTGGCTGCCGGGGAAGATGGAAGCAGCAGCCACGTTGTCCTTGGAGAAAGAAGGGCTGTGATGGGCAGGTGCTGCCCGGCCCTCGGCTCTCCCTGGCACCTGGGCCCTGTGGGAAGGGCCCTGCGCGAGAGCAGCAGCAGCAGCACCTGTGGGGATTGTGAGCAGGTCAGTGCCTCAGCTGAAATTCCATTACTTCTTTTCTCTCTGAGGAATGTTTGCCATCACATTAACTTCTTTTGGAGATTTTTGAAGTATATATCAAGAAAAATCTCTTTACAAATCATCATCTACTTAAGTCTTCATTGGTTCAAATGTTATTCCCTTTGCTATTGAAAGTAAACTTTCTTCATAAAGATCTGTTTTCATTTGAAACAAAGGACTTGAAATTTTATATTGGAGTGGCCTTTACATTGTTTGTTATTTGTGTATCTTGCATTATGGTATTTCATTTTGTGGAAGAACTCTTTTTGAGAGGTTTATTTTGTTCAAAAATTTAAAAGTTGCTGTGTTTGACTTGAGATTCTATGGGTTTTGTTAATAACTTGTTTTCCACAGGAAAAAGTAAGTTCTGTCATAATGGCTTTCCGCTTCAGAAGGGAATTCTGTAACTCTTTTAAGTGTAATGTGGTTGTCTCTACATCGTTGTTTTGCGACTTTTTTCTGTTGTTAAATAATAAGCTAGGGCTTCTTAAGTGTGAGAAGGAAAAATAGACAGCCCTTATACTATTATTTACCTTGTCATGGGTATTATACAGTTCTTTGCGTTATAAAAATGTTATTTAATCATGGTAGATTTAATCCTATCTCCCAACTCCTCCATTGTGCAAGGCTTTGGAACAGGACAACACTTGCTGGGTTGCTGAATCCTCTCCTCCTTACTGCAGCCATCACTTTGGATAATTTGTTTTTGAAGTGTGTTGTACTCTATCTTAACAACACTTGTGTGGTTTATTCCCACTATTCCCAGAGGATGGCTGTTACAGAATGTGATTGCTTTACAACATTGCTGGTGAGCCATTTGCCATTGGAACTGACTTGGGATACAGTCAAAACCAATGAGCTACCACCATACACTTAAAAAAAATTCATGGCCAGCTAAAGTCCATTTGGACTCATGCCAAAAGCCTCTTTTATTTTTTTTTTCCTCTCAGCTTTTTAACTAAAAGTTAGACAGCAATCTTGTCCTCTCTCAGCTTTTGTTATAGTAGAGTAAATAAATCAAGCTTGTTTAATCTCATTTTATAAAATAAGTTTTCCATTGCCCTCATCTACCTAGCAGTCCTCCTCTACCTGCTCTAATTCCAGTCAATCTGTCGAATGCAGGTGGCTAGATTGAATGCAGTATTTCAGGTGAGCTCTTCTCAGACCTTTACACAATGCTATTGCTTTTCCTTGGCTCTGTTGGAAATTGCACCAGCTGCCATATAGGGGTCATCCACAATCATTGTATTTTAGCAGTTATCCTGTTAATATTGAGGTATTATACCATTTATGCTTTTTAAAGACATAATACTGAGATTTGAGATTTGTTTTCAAGTCAGAGGAAGTTTAATATGTTATCATCTACTTTCAATAATCCTAGGCTATTTCTCTTAAATATTTTTATTAATTTTCTGTGCATTGTTGCTTTCAACTTGCTATTGTAAAGTTTTGGCTATTACTGGAAGCAAAATGAAAAAATATCCGTGTCAGACATCATATTTCAATTCTTATAATAGTCTTTATTTGGCTTGTGTCAGTTTTGTTTTGTTTAAGTTTGGTAGAAAGTCCTTGTTGCTGTTTTGGTCTCAAATCCTAGAGTTCTGAGTTGGAGTGGAGATTAACTAGACTCCTGTAGTTTGGGGCTACACCAGATTTGATTTCGTTTTCCCTTCCTGATTTTTATTCTCTAATGTCATTCCTAACAGTTGTTTGTTTCCCTTTCACCCCATGCTCTGTATTGCCCTTCTCATTTAAATGAATACAACATATCAATTTGAGGTTGGAACATGCCTGTATTATCTTTACTGCATTAGTTTCTTTCTTTCATTTATATAACTGAAAAAAGTATCTTCATCTATTTTAATATCCTTTGCAAAGCTGGCTCCTCTCTGGCAGTTTTCACTTCACCCCATGCTTCTCAGTTAAGGACCAACGAGCACACACAAGTGTTTTTCCCCATGCGTTCCTTTTGTTTCTCTTTTCACATCTAACACTTCTCGGGGTGGTAGTGCATCTGGTTAGGCCTGGAGTTTCTTTTTACTGTGTTTGGAATGTAGATTCTTGACTATTTAAACATTCTTGTCATGAAGTATTAGTAAGACTTTGCTCCCTATTCAACCTATTAGCTCCACAGTCCAGCTGATGTAACTACACCAGAGTTTGCCTTTCTGAAATTTAAATGTTTAGAGAACCACTTACTGAATTTGTTCTCCTGTTTTTAAAAAACTTTACACCAGTTTTATCTGACTTTGTTCAGAGCTGATTTCTACAACTGGCTAATTTCCAATGTTGTCACTATTTATCAGTAATATAGATATAATGCCTTGTCACCTCTTATTGTTCTGATGAGGATTTGATTAAATGTATTGTACATTGCATCCAAAAATAACTGAATGTTACTGCTAATATTATATAGATAACATTGACAGTCCATTTTGTCCCAAATTTTGTGGTTTTAAACAAATGCCCTTAGCCATCACTCCAGGAAAAGAATAACTGTGTCATGCTGCACACAATGGACCGAGATTTAGGGAATACCAGACTCTAAGGTAATGTTTCCCGTGCTTTCCTGTGCTGCAGTGAACCCTGCTAATAGTACCACCAGAGTTAGGCTGTTAGGTTTTTTAACAGACTTGAGCACCTGTAGTTCAGCTTCTCTGAAAATCAATTTCTGAGCCCATAAAATGGATTAGTCTCTAGCCAATCCTTAACCTGCTTTTGAGTAGGTATGCATATGTAACCCACTGTTCACTGTGCTATGCATCCCTCTCTGTGGCTGCATCTGGCCAACAGCGGATATGAATATGCTACAGCTGCTTGCTAGGATATTTAACTCGAGGTGTAAAGGTTTGTGAGTCAGCCCTGGAGGTCCCAGGTAATGAGAAAGATGGTGATTATTACACTTCCAGGATTGTATATATTTGCATTCCTAAGGACAGCTTGTGATGTGGGTGTGGAGAAGATAGTTTAATTCTGGGGGAAAAAAACCCCAACAAAATGTGTTGTGGGCTTTAGAACAGATAGAAGGAAACTATTACAAAATACATCAAAAGAGACTTCACAGAAATATGCCTGTCCTCATTTTAATGTCTGCAATACAAAAAACCCCTGGAAAAATGTTGCACAAATGAGTTTACCATTCAATAGCTGATGAAGTGACATGGTTACGCAATAATGGTTTTCAAGATGGGGATGCACAACTTGCTACATTATTCATCTAGTACTGAGGTTAGGGTGTAAACTAGTCTGTGTATCTACGCATACAAAAGCTGACCTAAATTACTTATGCAGTAATTAATTTTTATTGGTTTGCTTGATCCAAGATTATTAGCTATCAGAACAGATGTAGATATTTTCAGAGGTGCTCTGCATAACCAACCAACCAAACTTCTAGAACCTTTCACCGTCCTTTATTTTCTTACAAATATATAGGAACTAAGGGGTTTTTTTAGTTAAGTTAGAAGTATTTTTCTATTATTTTCTTGTCAAAGACCTAGACAAGACTCTTTTTGTGTAAATAACATACAAAAAGTAAAAGTGCACACATCTCACTCATCACTGAAATGAAACAATTTCTTGAGTTAAAACATGAGAGATGACTGGTCAGACACATGTGCTGATTAAATTCCCAATGCTCTTATTATTTTGACAGTCATCAGTTCCAAGTTGACTGTGTCTGTGATGCAATGGCTAAAACCTGCCCTTCTCTGTATAGGTGTTCAATGTTTTCTTTCTTACCTATTTACATGGATGTACCTTGCATGGCCTCTTCAGATTTTGTCCTCTAAACCTTCTCATCAAAGAGAGAAAACCAAAATTCCCATAGTTTTCTCCAAGGTATTCCCAAGCCCCTTCCCAAACTGTCGTGAACTGTATGACTGTGTTACATGTTCTTATGTTTGAAATAAGAATTTGTAAGCTTTAGGGTTTCTTTTGTCCCAGGAGAAATCCTGCCTTTCTCAGAATTGCTAGAAAACTTCTCCTGATTTCAGGCTGACTAGAATTTCACATTGTATTGTGGACTTAGGGTGTGTGCAAGTTTTAATAGCTTAAATGTATAAATGTAAATTGACACAATCCCTTTAACCAGCAAACACAATTAACCATGTGGAACACTGTTTATACAAGTTTAAGTGTTTTAGTTAGAATAAATATTTTCCCCCTTTACAGAGTTAGCTTTTTTCATAACCTGTGACCTGGTTTATACACAGCTATGATGATTCAAATAGGGATTAAACTATGCTGGTATAACTATCAGTAGGGGTAGAGTTAAGTAGTATTTTTGCTTGCTTTAACAGTATCTACATGCAGGAAATGGTACCATTTTTACTCGGTTGCTTTAGAAATAGGTACATTAAAATAGTATTAAAAGTGTTAACTGTTCATTGAAGAGGTGAGACCTGCTATAACACTTTCCCAGTTTATTTAATCTAAAACAAGATTGTGGCACTATGAGTAGCCAGTTTTCTCAGAGAATTTGTCAATACCTGTTCTGTAGATACATCAACAACCATTTGTTTCTCAACCAAATTACACAGTTAAACTAGAAAAATTAGTTGCTGCATCTGGTCTAAATTCCTTTCTGAATCTTTTTATAAACCTATTGATGGGATATCTGCTTTTGATCAAACAACATTTTACCTTAACTCCATAAACTCAGCCTGAAGACCATAATTATAAATGTGATCAGCTCTCTTCATAAAATGTTTGACACCTCTACTGAAATGTATTTAGCAGCTGTTTTTTCTTGAATAAGTAAATAAAACCAAAACAAAAAAAACCCCACACTTATTTCTACTTATTTATCTGGAACACATTCCTTGGGCCTGCTCGTGCAATATATATTTAAGAAAATTGTAATCTTGCAAAAGAAGGGGAACTGGAAGGGGAAGTAGGAAAAAAAAAATCTTATGAATGTTCTCAGACTCATGAGCTCAAGTATTTAATGGTGGAAATTGGCTATAAGGCAATTATTTTTCTCTTTAGAAGTTGACAAAATTAACTCTAATCTTGTTGTAAAAATAGGTAGGGACAAGTAAGATTTTGACTGGATTTGTTTTGGTCTCCACCAGTGAATTTCTGTGGTAGCCTGCTCTAGGCAGTGGTGAGCAGATTAGTGAGGATGGTCATCAGTGGTTCCATACAGTGTGGGACAAAGTAACAAAAATACAGGCCAAAGAGGAGAAATATTTTTACTCACACAGCTGGGAACTCTGTGACAAGAACAAGTTTTTCTTTGCTCTATAATCAGTGCATGCAGTGGGAAACCTTACGTTTTACTAAAGCCTTGTCAGCCAAAGCTCATTGTTACCTAACATGCCATGGTGGTTTCTACTTTCTTTGAAAAAATGGTGACTCAAAGGTGCCTATTCAGTTAGCTATTTATCTAATAACCTGATGGCTACAGATTTGGATTTTTTTCCTATTCCACTTGAGTAGAGTAGGAGACTCGTCTCTTCTAATTACCATCTAGGGTAAAAAGGGCATGTTGCAAATGTTACCTCTTCTGTACGGAACGTTTAAAGCTTTTTCTTGGGAAAGAGAGTGGGTAGGAGCATGATTAGGTCTGAGCACTGACTGGGACACCCAAGCTCTGGGCTTTGGTAAGCACCACAACCATAGCCTTGTTAACTCCTTCTCTTGCCCTCTGGCTCAGTGCACTTTTATGCAAAGTGAAGTGCCTTCAAAGGAGAGAATGAAGATTTTTCCCATATTAGAATAGGCAGGTGACTGGGGAACCCTAGTAAGAAGTGAGAATTGTGGGTTTGAAATCTCTCAGATCAGTGAATTGATGCATATTCCTCTGCCTCAAGACAAGTACTTCAAGCATGGAGAAAGAATGCAGCAGATGATGGTAGCAGTTGATCTTTCCTGATAGGAAAAAATACATCTCCACAAAGAGATTGAGGGCTGTGAATTGTACAAGTGGGGAGACATCTCCCTGCAACTGTAAGACAGATTGGCGTGCTTGAGAATCTGGGCTGATGCTTACTGACTTCAGTGAAACGTAACCATTACATTGCAGCTGCAGTTTCAGATCTTGTGATGGCTGAAAGGGTGCTAGTAGTGGGATCACTTCTCTTGTACAGAGTGTGAGTCCTCAGTGAGTCCCCACACCTGAGCTGTGTGTCCCAGTCCCAGCTGAACCGACCCCTCTAAAGCTGTGGCAGTGAAAGAACTGCAGAAGTGGTCTTTTCCAAACAGGACGCTTTGCCGTAAAAAAGCCGAATGGCTTCTCCCGGTCGTGCCGGCAGGACGCCGAGCTGCAGCGCTGCCCCATCGCGTCCCACGCAGAAGGAAGGCAAGGAGATGTTCCAGCCTTTCTCTCGTACGTCATCTCCAACGGGGGGCCCCGCGGAGGCGCCGCCGCAGGTCCTGGGGGCTGGCCCGGGGCTGGGGGGCCCTGAGCCCTTCCCTGCTCGCCCGCCGCCCGCGGGGGTCAGACGCAGGCAGGGGGCAGCTCCCTGGCTTTCTCTCCCTGTCCTACCCCTCCTCCTCCCAATGTAAGTAATGACCGCATCACTAACAACTGATGCGTTCACCTTTGCCAAACGTCTTCGTGGATAGCGGCTTGTCTGACTAAAAAGGCTGAGCGAGCCAAGGATAGGGTACAAACGCTGAACCTGTAATACGAAGGGTACGTTCATAATTACCGACATTATGCTGTCCTACCTAAAACAGGCAGTTCTGCACGTCTTCTGTGATCTGTAGTAATTATCCCTCTGCGTTTTACAAGACTCTTGAGTCACTGAAGTACCTCGAGGTGACTCCGTAGCACCGCCGATGGCGGGGACGCTGCCTCGTTAGGTCTGATGGAAACGGATGGCAATGGCCGTGCGAAGGCGCACCCGCCGGGCACAGGAGGGGGCTCGCTGCAGAGGGTGCCTGGGCGCAGCGCGGGACGGAACGAGAGCGCTCTAAACACCAGCGTTAGCTTTTAACGCTTTTAAATAATGATCACGGGGCTAGCGTGACAGGTAAAGGAACTGGAAATCAGATGATAATAAGTGAGAAATCATTTATCAATTTAAGGCTGGTTTGGTCCAATTTTCTTAAGCTGATTGAAGAAAAAGGGAGAAGGGTTTGAGAAACCTGGAGCCTGTGTACTCATTTCTAAATTGCACTGGACTTCTAGTTACACATCGAAAATCCTTTTCGAAAAACAACTGCTGTCCACCCAGTAACGTAGAAGATTCGCAGAGCGTTTCTTAGCGTGTTAGATCTCCATCGCCCAGTAGCATTTCATGCCTCCCCCCGTCTAAAAACAATGGAGAAAGGTGGTGTTTGGATCTAGACTAATTTTTCACCAGCGATAAAGGGGCTGTTTTCTGTAACAGCGTAGATTATTAGAAACTTGTAATTTGCAGATCGCATTTGCCATCAAGATCACAGCAGGGGGTGGGGAAGGGGGACTAGATCCTCTAGTAGCCTCAGTAATTCCCGTTCACGGGTTTGGTATGTCGATGAAAAAACCCAACGCTTTCAGAGAGAAGTTGCTTGAGTTTAATAAACAGTGACTTCAGAAAGTGCAATAAAATCAATTAATGTTGCAAAAGCATTGGCCAAAAATAAAGTGGCGAAAGGATTTATGGAAATGTAATGGATTTACAAGCATTTATCCTGCGACTTGATAAACAGCAATGGGAAGCCGAGATGGTGAAAATAATTAGTCCCGCAGCCTCAGTGAATATGGACAATTTATTATTATAATTTTATCCTTTCAGTGGTTATTCAAATTTATTTTTTAATTTTGTGAGCTGAAGCGCAGGGGGATTAATCTAAAGTTTGGTTCCCCCTTCCTCGGGGGCTCGGTTTCTTCTCACATTTTCTTTCTTCACAAAGCAAAGCGTGATCTGTCATTTGCCAGGGCTTCTCCATACAGAGAGCTCGTTCTTAGGTTTTCTGCATGTATTTTAAGAACTGTTATCGTTGGCCTTAGTAAATAATGTTACCCAGCGGGGGAAGGATCAGCTGTTTGTCTCCCTATGCGCCAGGCTTTTCTCTCCCTTTAGATTTTCAGATGCGTTTTCACGCAAACTTTGAAAGAGCCGCAGTTGGGAAGAGGCTGCAGGAGCATGCCCTGGCTCTTGAGCAACGCTAGCACCGAAAACTTTTCTGCTTGTTCTCAAGAGTTTGTAGCCGTAGTATTACATTACAAAAGAGACATCCAGCATGGAGTAGAGATTACAATTTCCAGAAGTCAGAATTTATTACAGTTAAACTGTGATAAGATCCCATCTGTTACGAACACATGTAGCACCAATTGTTTTTCATACAACTGCAATTTATTTACACTTCAGAGCGAATGAGATTACAAGCTTGATTAAAAAAAAAAAACAAACCCAAACCAAACCCCCCCGTGGTTTTTTTTTTTTTTTTTTTTTTAGTCCGGCCTATCTGTTTTTATCTGGGCAAATCCATTTGTACTGCCATGCTGCCCTCCGGAACTGGGGGCGATTCCCGGTGCCCGAACACGCGATGTCCGTCGGGTCCCGGCCGGGCCACGGCTCCGGGCGCTGCCGCTGCCCTGCGCTCCGCCGGGGCCCGCAGCGCCGCCTGGCGGCCGGGAGCGACACCGGCCCGCGGCCCGCGCAGACAAAGGGGAGCCGCTCCTCGCTCTTCCTCCCGGGAGCCGCTCCTCGCTCTTCCTCCCGGGAGCAGCTCCTCTTCCGCCGGGCAGCTGCGCGTAACGTGCCCGCCTGGGCCTCCGCGTAAAGCGTGCCCGCTCTGGCCTGCGCCTCAGGAGAGCAGTAACGTTTGTCATTAACTGGAACGTGAACCTGAAACGATGGAGGGGGAGGGGAGATATTTTTGTGCTCCCATTGGTCGTGGTAGTTTGGGAACGAGGAATGTGCCTGCTCGTCTTCTTGTCCCATCCCACAGAAGTAGTTTGGATCGAGTAGCACGCGCTTCACAAAATAAGGCAGGAAAGATGAACCGCTTATACACATACAGACGCACACGCAAAATCCCACACGTTCTTACCGCGATAGCCTAAGAGCTGTAATCTAATTTTGTTCTCTTTCAAACTGTTTCAAGGCATATATGTGTGTGTGTATATATATGTGTATATATATATCCTCCAGGTTTCAGTGGGCGTCCTTCTGCTGCTCTGTTATCATTATTTCTTGCCTTGATGTGACGTTGAAGACAGATGACAGCATTGTCAGGTTGTCTTTAATTCATTTGAAGATTAAAAAAAAAAATACACACACAAGGCTTCTTACAATATTCAAAGCCTGAACGGATTCACTTTTTTCACGTAGGGCATGGGGGGCTGGGAACAGGGGGAGTAGTTGATGAATTTCAGACATGAAGAGAGAACAAAGTCTGTGCATCGCTGTCCGTGCACACACGCACAGAGCAAGCAGCCGGAGGTGGGATTTTTGCAACAGCAGCACCTGGTTGATGTTGATGGAGAAATATCCAGCACTGGGACAGTCTTTTTGCATTTATGCACAAGCTCAAATGTATAATCTGCTCAAATTTCAACCACGTCTCTGCTGCCAAAGCATTCCACCTCCAAAGAGGTGAGAGCATACAGACTCAGGGTCCGTCTTTTTTCTTCTGACACCTCTGTGCTTCATCGCCACAAAATTTTACCTTAAAAAAGAAAAGGTAGTCTGCCCCGAATTTTCCAGGAGTGAGCTGAGAAAGAGATTTAGCAGGGATTAGACACCTCTGATCAGAACTGGTTGCTTGCCTGCGTCAGGTCTGTTTGTGAAGCAGTGTGGGCTGTGCTTCATGGTGCAGAAAGAATCAGGGGTGGCGGGGTGTCTCAACATGGGGTTAGAAATGTCCGAAATGATACCCAAAAATCTGTATAGAAAGGAGATTTGATGCTGGTAGCTCCAGTGATTTTCCACTTCAGATTAGTTCCTTAAAAAAACCCCCAAAAACCAACCAACCAAAAAACCCAAAAAACAACAAAAGAAAATACACAAACAAAATTAGGAAAAAAACAAAACAAAACAAAACAAAACAAAAAAAAAAAAACAAACAAAAAAAAAACAACAAACAAAAAAAAAAAAAAAAAAACNNNNAAAAAAAAAAAAAAAAAAAAAAAAAAAAAAAAAAAAAACCAAGAAAAAAAAACCCCAAAACCAAGAAACAACTGCCACAAAAAACCCCAAAACTGTGGTCTATTGAAAGCCTGTAATGAGAGCCAACAATACTAAAGCAAGGCAACATTGCACTCCATCTTTTCTAAGTATGGAAGAATGAAATTTGATCAATGTTTTTACAGAATAGGAATGCACATTTACTTTTGTTTCGGAAAGTTTGGGTCTTTCAGGATTCCCTTTGCCTGGGTGATTTCGACTGTAGGTGTGGGTAGATTATTACAAACCTCAGATTAGATACAGAGGAGGGTCAGCCCTAGTCACAGCCCTGCGTGTACCTTGCTGGCTGCTCTGAGGGTGGTTAAAAGGTGGTGAAATGGGCAGTGGGTGACTTCCCGGTCTTAGAAAATGGAGTCTCTTATCACTGAGGGAAATCTTGCCGTAATAAAGGCGTCCTTGTATTTTAGTTCTAGTATACATTTTGCATTCTAAAACCAGGCAAGCCTATGTACGTGCACGTGTTTGGTATGGGCTTGTGCACATAAGCCGAGATACATACGCCCATCTAGGGTCAGATATATTACAAACACTCCTTTTCTGTCTGTGGAGTCTGGTGTTTTATTGTTTCATAAAACTACCTTAATTACATTTCCCCACAGATAAGATAAACAGGACCCTTCTTTTCTAAGCGTTGCTTATCAGAAGTATTTTGTCGAAGTGGCATCCAGAGTAAGCTTTTGAGAGCGGATGGAAATGCATTAATTTTTATTTTGGTTCTTCAGTTGCACTTAGCATCTGACAAGAGTTGATTTAAATATTACATGAGTTTATCTTTAATGTTCAAAAAAGATTTGTACGAAAGACAAAACTGTTTAATTTAAACTAATATATGCCTGACTCTGGTCAGATTGATCACAGTTTCGGGTTTTGATGGGTTTTGCCCTTCTGTTGCTTGTCCTCTCAAGCTGGTTTTTCACTGTGAAATTATTTTAGTTCGGTGGCATGGACCAGCGGCTGCTGTCAAATCCACAACCCATCCAGTTACTAAGAACGGGAGGGAGTGGGGGGGTGGTGAGGAATAACAAATGCAGTCCTTTTACCTAAAAACATTAATGTCCATAAGTCAATCTCTATTAGAAAAAAGGGCGAATTTCATAGATTAATATCAAAATCCTAGGTGGCACTTGCCCGGTCATATACTTAACAAGCCTGGAAGAGAGACCTACTTAACACCACTCTACATATAAAATAAGGTATTTTAATTTTTCTTTAATCCCGGGGACAATATCTGAGCAAAACAGTGATAATAGCATTAAGTGTTCATTTCACCACTTGCATCAGCAATCTTTGTGTGTAACTTTTCAGAGCTGAAATCCCCAAAACTGCACTTAAGGTTCCAGGACACAAATGCCTCCCTTGCTCTTTTTAAATCGCCCCTGAAACACCTGATGGGCGATGGAGTTTGGCTAGCGAAGTCTGAGCTGCAGCTGTTAAAGACCCGTGATTGTAAAACACATAAGCAGGAGAGGAATGTGACGATGGTGGTATGTTTTAATCGCCGCAAAACTGTAATTGTTGCTTGCGTACCCAGATGGAGCCTGAAATGTAATTTTCCTCAAATTAAGAGTAGTTAAAATAGCGAAGCGGGGCAGGCAGTCTGGCCGGGCTGCAGGAGAGGGCGGGGGGCGTGCGGCGTAGAGAGAGGACTACGAGCTTGTTCTGCCTTTCTCGAGCTTGCTGGATGAATCCTCCGTCACCGTCACCCCCGACCCGAGAAGCCCTTTTTTCGATTACTTGCTGTGTTTGTATCGGCTTCTTATTTTATTACTAAAGTTTACTTGATGCAGTCAACAGCACTGCCCTCTCCTCCCTTTCTCTAACTCATCGGTTCATAACGAGAGCTCGTTTTACATTCCCTAAAGCAGAGATACGCAGAGGTCCCTTTCCCATTTAAGGCGGGTGGGGAGGAATACATTTGGTTAAAGCGCAAAGCATTTCCCGTGCGGCTTTCGCACAGCATCCCAAAAGAGCCGCAGCGCGGCCCTGCACCGGCCTCCCCATGCGTGTCCCGGCCCCGCCGCGGGCCCGGCCCGGCCCCAGCGAGCGAGCAGTGCGGGACGGCCAGGCGGCCGCTGGAGCTTCAGTAGCTTGCTGCTTTTCTCGCCTTTGCACATTAACGCTAACTTCCACTAATTATCTGGAGTAAATGTATTAGACTAATTAGCATCTGGGTACCACGGGAAACTCTGAACAGTAATTATATTGTGGGGGGATCCAGAACGAGGGAGAAAACCCAGTGATTTGTCAAGCACAGTCGCCGCTTGCAACTTTGCCCCCCCGCCAGCGCGTCGCGCCGGGGCGAGGGCGGCCGGGAGCGGGGGGAGCGGGGCCGAGTGAGGGGCAGCAGGTACTCGGCTTCGCCTGAGCCGCTGCCTGCAAGCGCCTGGCAGACCGCGGGGCAAAGCCCTTCGCTGGTATTGCTGTTACGGACTTAGGTATCGCTTTTCCGACTATCTCGGCGGCAACGAGAGTTTCCGCAGTTTCGGTAGCTGCTCCGGCTTTTCCGTCGCAGCCCCCGCTCCTACCTGAATGCAGGACGACGAGCCGGAGCTGGGCGGTGGCCCTTGGGTGCTAGGAAACCCGGGCTGGGGAGGCAGAGACGCGGCGCAGGCAGGGGCAGCCCCTCTCGGTATCACGTCGAGTTTGGCACTGCACTTCAGTAAAGAGCAAACTCGGCCCAAATAGCGGATGGCTTCTTTTTAATTTTCCCCGTCCCTTCCTTTTTAAAAGAAAATGAGTTTTCAGAGCTGTCCGATTTTTTTTTTTTTTAAACGTGATGATCTTTTGTGCTGCGGTGCGAACTGAAGAGAGAAATTGAAAATAACTGGATGAGCTCAAACAGCGCTTCTCTAATTACTTCTGAACTTCTCATTTAGAAAGAGATGAATAGTTATACATTACATTGTTTAAAAAAAAAAAGCTTTCAGATAATCATCTTGCAGTTTTACAAAACAGTCTTGCCTTCCCCGTTTCTTTCTAAAGAAAGAAAGAAAGTCTTCTATCTGAAAACTAGCTTTAAAAACCAGATATTTCACAGTAAAAACATTTTTTTAAAAATTGTAACTTCTTTAAGAAAGGGAAAGAGATTTAAGTGATTCTCAGTTTTCCCATTTCGTGCCAACAACTTCTATTGAAAAGGAAAAAAAACCCAACTGTTTCTGATTATTTTTTAAGAGAGCCTTGGGGTTACAAAAAAAAAAAAAAACTTTGGGGTTTGTTTTTTGTTTTGTTTTTTTTTTTTTTTTTTAATTTTTAATTAAAATTGAATAAACGCTTAAGGAGAAATTAGCAGTCACCTTCATCCAAGACCTACTCGGGTTTTATAACAGAATCAAAGCGTATAAAAAAAAAAAAGTAAAACCTTTTAATACATCAAATATACGGAATTTTAATCTTTAAAGCGATACATTGTCTATTTTAGTACATGACGTAAACCTTACTTAACCCTTTTTACAGGGTGGACTTAAAAATTAAAAATAGTTAAGTGTTCCTTTTAAAGAACAAAATAAGGCAAATGAGGTTTTTGGAATAGAATTGTTTTTGTTTTTCTTCCAGAATACATACAAAAAAATACCAATTCTCTTTCAAGGGTATACACCTTAAAAATAATTGCAATTTGAAATTATAACTGACAAATTGCGAGTTGTTTTTTAGTAACAAACATGCATGTAAATTTTTTTTGTTTCAATGAGACATTAAATAAGAACGTACAATACAATCATAGCAATTTTAAAGTAATATTAAAGAGAAGACCTCTATCTTTTTATTTATATTCTACAATGGGTGTTCCACTTTTACCTATTGAGCTCAGTTTAGTAATGCACTTTATGATTCGTTGTCCCGCTTGAAGCTAACATAAATAAATACAGTGCTCATGGATCCAGTCCTCAAATGAACACTATTTTATAAAAAGTCAGATTTTTTTTTTCTTTCCAACTTTTATAAAGTTTTGCAGGGCTTCCTTTCCTTACCGCTAGACTTTGTGTTGTGTGTCAAAGCCCCGCTGCCTGCACTCACTGGTACCCCAGGGCCGAGGCTGTGGTGAGTCTCTGCCCATAGAGTGCGTAAGGGGAGTAGTAGGGTCCGGTGGCAGCGGGCACGGGCACGGGGGCCCCGGGGGTGGGCAGGGGGCTCTTGGAGTAGGGGTGGTAGCGGCTGCCGAGTCCCAGCGCGTGGTGCGGGCTGCGCAAGGCCAGCGTGCCCGGGCTGCCCGGGGCGCCCGTCGTGGGGATGTGCATGTGGCACGCCATGGCTGCAGCCGCTGCGCTGGCCAGCGACGAGGAGCTGGGGTAGCTGGAGAGGAGTTTATCGGTGCCCGGGAAGGCAGTATGGGTCCGCAAGTGGCTAAGCAGCTCCTCCGAGGTGGCAAAGCGCTTGTCGCAGGGTCCGTTGGCCGACACCCAGTTGCAGATGTGTGGCTGGGGGTCATTGGGCAGCATGAAGCCGTAGGGGTACAAAGGGTGGCCGGCTAGCGAGGGCGGCGTGGCGCCGGTCAGCGAGGAGTGAACGCTGTGCAAAGGGTGGGTGGGGTAGACGAGGGGGTATCCGGACTTGAGGGCTTGGTCGTGGGCGCAGGAGGCTCCGGCGGCGCCTGCCAGATGGCTGGCGCAGTGGTAGCTCAGGCAGTAGGGGTCTCGGCACAGGCTCGCCGTCATCACCGACGGCGGCGACGCGCCCGCCAGCGGGCTCGACCCCGCCGGCTTGCTGCAGCCCAGGCTGCTGGCGGCGGCCAGCTGGGCCCCCACCAGGCTGGAGGATTTGGTGGGGTCCAGAGCCACTCCGTGCGGCAGGAACTGTGGCGGGTAGCCGGTGTAGGCTCCAGCCAGCGTCCCCGGGTAGCTCATGCCCGCCGGGGGCAGGGGGAAAACGGTCTGGCCCGGCTTGTAAGGGGAGACGGGGGCCACGAGGCCGGAGCCCAGAACGGAGGTGGAGGAGGTGGCGGTGGTGCTGCTGCAGGAGGAGGCGGAGTCCGATGCGATGGGCTTGGAGCCCGGCGTGCTCTCCTGGTGCTGGTTGACCTCCACGTTAATCCCGGCACAGCTCACGCTAATCCGGCTATGGCTGATGCTGGTGGTGCCCGGGCCTCCCTCCGAGCCGGCGCTGCCGCTCTTCCCGCAGCCCTCCGAGTCCTTCTTGTCCTCCCCGCCTTTTCCCTCGGCCGGCAGCAGCCCGGGCGAGCAGGCGGAGGCGCTGGAGTTGGGGCTGCCTGTCCTTGGGGTGAACGGCTGGCAGGTGGCGCTCGGCACCCGGAATCCCGATTTCTCCCCGGCCGCGACCCCCGCGGTGGGGGCGCCCGCGCAGCCCGCCGCCCCCGGCTCCTTCTTCTCCGCGCCCGGCTTGGAGTACGGCTTGAAACTCGACTTGTCCTCCACGCCGATGTCGCTGAGCTTCAAGGGGCCCGACTTGGAGTCCTTGTCGCCTCCGGAGCCATTTGAGGTGACCGAGGAGAGTTTGGAGGAAGGGGACGGGTCCGGCTTCCCTATCTGCGAGCAAGTTTGTGCCAAAAGGGCCAGGGGGCTCTTCTTTGCATCCAGCTGCGGAAATCAGAAGGACACACAAAGACAGAGATTTAATCGGGGTCTGAGAAAACCCTCGGTGCATACGTAGGACTCTTGTCCCGTAGGTTTTTGCAGAGTACAAAGTACTGGAAGTAACGAACAGTTTGTGCGCATTCATCAACTTGACAGCCCCCTCCCCTGAATGCACCATTTTCCATAAAGCCTTTAAAAAGGGCTGGGGATTTTCGTATCCCTGCGAGCCCGCCGCAGCCGCCTTCAACGCCCCTAGCCTCCCCGGCCGCGACCCGGGCAGTGGGGAGCTCGGCGTCTCGGCGTCGCTCGGGCCGTGCTGGCGCGCAAACCCGTCCGTGAACTATAGCGACTGCAGCATTTCTGCACCCTGACTGGTGGCACTATTTATAAACAGAGCCCGACTTAGCCGACGAGCAGGGCTCCCCGGGAGAAGGGTGTCCTCGCTCCACAGAGACCTTAATGAAATCATTCATTCCCACGGACACACCCTTCCCACCACCCGCTCCGTTTCGAGTTTCGGTCCCGCAAACAGCGAGCTATGCCGAGAGGGACCGGCAGCCTCTACAG
>VZTH01001815.1:0-62007 GCA_013397815.1 Aleadryas rufinucha
CCCCTTCCAGGGCAGTGTCATTCTATGATTCTGAGAATATAAGAAATATTATGTTTGAAGATCATCATTTCTAGTCATCATCAAGTAACCTAGCCAGATTTCATCTGTGAACACAATTTTTAATCTAGGATCTCTTTTAACCCTATTGACTTAAAAACATCCATCTGCTGAGATAAAATTCCTTAATAAGGATACTGGCAAAGTCTATAGATCCAAAAGCTTCAGTGCCACAGAACACAAACAATTATGCTTTTGGATGCCATTGGTGATTGAACCTTAAAGCAAATAGTTTGTCCTCCTGTAAAATCTCAAGCATATTCCAGATAGAACTAGGAAATTGGGCATATACACAAGGAGCATATTCTTGCTTTCTGTGACACTGTTTCATTCTAAAATTATTCATAGTCAGCATCTCCAAGAAATATTACAAAAAATATATTTAATGAGAGTAATAGCAATGGCTTAAGGAAAAGTTTTTAATATTTCCACTTCAATGTGAAAAATTAGTTTTGAAATATCTGAGTTTCTCATCTTAAAATGTTGCATTTGTCATCATTGTTAATAAAAGGCTATTTAAAAAGAGTAAGACATCTTTATTAAGGTCCTTCAAAATATACAACTCTAAATTTCAACTCAGCTGAACACTGATGTGTACTTAGCCACTTACAACAGTAAAGACACTGAAAGAGATACACACACATGAAGCTCACTCAGATCGGCCAAGGATGGCTTCCCAGTTTACGTTTTCACCCTCAAATCCTGCAGTAAAGCTATGCTTCCTGTAAGAATGTTGCTTCAGTTTCTGTGTGGTCAGGATTTTCTCCTATATTCTGTTACCTTTACATACATTTACAGTGCTGGCCTTATTTCAACAAAGCACTAAAGCATATATGTAAATTCATTCCTTCCACAAGTGTATGTGACTTTGTGCTTAACTGTAAACATATCCTTATGCTGCATTTCCTTCAGTGAAATGTAAGCACTTGTTGAGGTGCTGTTGTAGAACAAAGGAGCAGGGAAGGCACTGCTGGCCTTAGTGAGAGATTAAAATCAGGGCCTTAGCTAGGTTTTAAGAAATTAAAGTCAATATAGTTTCTGAAAACAATGAAAAGCACCAAGACCAAATTCTGCCTCAAACACTGTAATCCCGGTACTTTGCTTTTCATACCTGAAGGAAGAAAATTCAGACTGCTAAGTAAATACTTATAAATTAAGACTAAATTAAGATTTTTGAGCTAGCATTAAAAAATTCCATTCTGCATTGCAAGAGCTATAACTCTGGGTAAAAGTTGGTCTTTTCTTCTTCTGTGGCTCCAGATTTTGCCAGTACTCCAGATATTATTCATTCTTTTATTAATATTCATTTATGAATGTTTCCAACCACATTTTCATCCTACATTTCTATTAGAATCAGCCCAGAGACTGGATAAATTTTTAAATAGATTTGCATACCTGGGGTACAAAAATGCTTGTGTTTTCATCACTGCTCCTACTCATGCTTCAAAATACTGACTTGCTCACCTCCAGGGATTGCCAGAGAGCTTCAGTTCTTGTGGATGCACGATTTTCACAGCAGACATCCTGAAAACATTCAAGTTCATAGAAACCACAGAGCTGCTATGATTCCTTGAAGAGATGTGGCCAAACCACATTCCTTTGAGTGAAAAGTGGCTTCTGGTGAGACAAATATGGTCTCAGAATAACAAAACCAGTATTATAGAATTAAAAAAAAAAAAAAATTAACCAAAAAAACCTCCCAAAAGGCCCCAACTAAACAAAAACATAAACCCTCAGAAAACTATTTGTAAAAGTTGTGTTAGACACTGATTTTCAAATCACTCAGAGGAAAAGAAATAAAATTTATTTTGTGCAACACTGCCATTTATAACTTTTCAATAAGTAAACGAGTGGTCAGTGATAAATGCTGCCCATCTGCTCTCTGCTCCATTGGCCTTTGCTAACCTAAGAGTGGAACCAGGTGCTCAGATGAAAAGATGGGGGAGAAGGAAAGACATGAACAAATACAGCAAAAATGAATTTCTGTTCCAAATTAAACTCTGTAATTAGAGAAAAATATTTTAAAAATTTTTCAAGATATGAATATTTCCTTTAATTCCTAGGATTCACTGGCTTGACTGTACTGGACAAATAGCCTTAAGAGAGTATGCTGAAATTTTTCTGTAGTTTGTGTAGTGTCTGGAATTATTTTCTACATTTTGAAAAGGTTTCACTTCTGCATCCAGGAACAACATCTTTTGTTTCCTGAAACAACTACACCACAACTTGATCTGTCAGTCATAAGCTTATTTGGCTTCCCAGCCTAAGATTATTTTTGAACCCTTCCTTCACAAACATTCTTGTTCTTGATTCTTCCTCTATCATATCAAGAAATAAATGTTTACGATATCATAATTTATGTTTAAAGGCTTCATCTGAACAGTAATGCCTCCTTTTTTATCCAGCAATTGTCCCTGAGAGAGGATTAAAGTCTATGAATGTCAGACCTCCCTGGACACATAGTTGCAGTTATTTTCTGCAGAGAGGTCTTCAAATTAACATGCGCTTTTTCTGGGTAAGATGAGGTTTAGGACATGTCTAATTCAGAAAAAAACTTTTGAAAAGAAAATTACCTTTTCTTGAACAGTGCAAAGCCATTTGCACCCTTAATTTCTGTGATTTCATGTCTTTCGATATTTCTTAATAAATTAAAACTTAAACAGTTATAGCCAAGATCACTACGCATCAGAAAAAAATGCGAGCCATATTCTAATCCCAGAGGAAAACCTTGTTTACATGATGAAACCCTTGCAGTGGAAATCTTGGGAATCTTGGTGGGTGGAATCTCTCATTGTCAGAACTTTCAACAAAAGAGCAGCTGCAGATACTGAAAGCATTAAATAAAAATTACCAAGAAGCTGTCTTACCTGTGTGCACTCCACAGAAAGGAAGGGCAAACATGAGCAGGTAGTGCTTGTACATCAGTCAAAACTATGACAGCTACCGTGTAACATCTGACAACACTGACATGTGCTGCACTCCCTAAGATATTCCTCTAACTGAACCATAAAGAGACAAATAAATTAGTAATAGTACCTCGCCTGTCAATGTCCTTTCTTGCAGGCTTCTCACACTGTTGATTAGCATTGTTTGAAGTGGTTCATCAATACATTTACTTCCAGAGGAAAAAAGAAGGATGCTGCATTATTTTATTACTTTAAGAAAAAAACAGCAAAGTAAGGGGTACCTGATTCATTGTGATCACAAATTCATTTCTAGACAAAAATCACTACAATGCTTCCATAGTAGTCAAACAGATCAGATTTTGTCTTCATTCATCTGCTGTGTGGCAGATGAAGTTCTCTTAACTAAATCAGTATTCCCATTTAAGAAAAAAATCAGATGGTCAGCCAGTATCTGTCAGATTTTGCCCATATGCCTGCTGCCTGACACTAAGTCAGCACAATATTTTACCATAATACTTTACTTTTTATAAAATATATATACTTGGTAGTGATTTTTCTTGCTCTTTTTGCAGCTCGAGGCATAATTATTATGAAAAAGAAGGCGACTGGCAACAGCTGCAGGTGCTAATGAGCACTAATGGCCTTGACAAGCCCCACTCAGAGCCTCCACCCACAGCCTGACCCCTGGGCTCCATCTCAGTTCAGGTGTGGGCTGTGCAGATCAGAGAAAAAGAAATCTGTGCAGGTAGAGATGAATACTTGCACAAGTCTTCAAACCTTAATTGACATTTAGTTTTGATGGGAAAATAACGGAATAACCTGTGCTGGGCTTTTCAATTTCATTCAAGCCAAAGTTTGTCTTTGTCCTGATTTCACCTAGGGAAGAGCTAACTTCTCCCCAGTAGCTGTTGCAGTGCTATGTTTTGGATTCGGAATGGGAATGGTGTTGTTTTGCTAAGTCAACTTTATCTTAAATCAAGGACATTTTTTTCCCTTGTCTCATTCTCTTCCAGTGAGGAGGTTCACAAAAGAAACTGGGAGTGAGCATAGCTGGGACAGGTGACCTGAACTGACCAAAAGGATATTCCACACCATAGGTCTTCATGCCCAGTATATAAAATGAGGGGAGTTACCATGAAGAGTGGCCAGTCTGGGAAGGGGAGTCTGGCATCAGTCACCAGGTGGTGAGAAATTGTCTTATGCATGACTTTGGATTTTTTCCCTTTTTAATATCATGATTATTATTATTATTTACCATTACTATTGTATTTTAGAAAAAAAAAATAGAAGAAAGGCCTTGAATGGATTGGTCTTTTCTCAGGACATCTGCAAACATGGAGGCACAGCCTTTCATACAGACTGTGGCCCTAAAAATGTAGTTTATTGGCTAAAAAATTGTCCATGGAAATCGGGTGGTGCAGGCTTGGCTTTCAGCATAAAATACAGGCGTTGTGTCCTGGAATCGACACACAGCATATTATATATACATGGTTTACAGACATCCAGTACTTACCGATGTTTTATATCTGTATGTTATTCAGTGGCTCCAGGCCAACAGAAAAAAATTCTAATACCAGTGTGAATCTGAGGCTTTGTCAAAGACATTGTTTCCACATTTCCTTGTTCTACTTGGGAACACCAAACATAGGCAATTTTTTCCCTCTTTTCTTTTTTTTAAAGGCACAGCTTCTTCAAAATATATTGTTATTTCAATTATTTTTCTTCTGTGATATATTCAGTATTTGCTACATATCATCCTGTTTAATAACGAGTCAGGACACAAAAGTAGCTTTCTGCTTTCAGTTTTTCTGCTAATCTGTGGTTTACTTTTTTATAGTTGGACAAACCAAATAATCCTGATCTGCCTGGCTTATGCAGAAAAGAAAATTTTAAATGTTATGATATCTTCTAATTTTTATTCCGTTCTCTTTTACTTAGAATTGCAACATGAGGAATAGAAAATGTGATCACTAAATTCATTTGTTAACGGCTGGTGGATGAGGGGAAGGCTATGGATGTGTCTACCTGGACTTCAGCAAAGCCTTTGACACTGTCTTCCAGAGAACTCTCCTGGAAAAACTGGCAGCCCATGGCTTGGACAGGTGCACCCTTCACTGGGTTAAGAACTGGCTGGCTGGACGGACCCAGAGAGGGGTGGTGAATGGTACTGCATCCAGTAGTCAGCCAGTCACCAGCGGTGTCCCACAGGCATCAATGTTGGGTCTAGACTGGTTTAAGATCTTTACTGATGATCTGGATGAGGGTTTTGAGTCTACTATTAGCAAATTTGCAGATGACATGAGGTCGGGGGGAGTGTCAATCTGTTGGAGGGTAGGAGGCTCTGCAGAGGGACCTGGACAGGCCAGATTGATAGGCTGAATCAAACAATGTGAGGTTTAACAAGACCAGGTGCCAGGTCTTGCACTTTGGACACAATAATTCCATGCAGCACTACAGGCTGGGGACAGAGTGGCTGGACAGCAGCTAGACAGAAAAGAACCTGGGGGTACTTATCGACAGCAGCTGGAAATGAGCCGGCAGTGTGCCCAGGTGGCCAAGATGGCCAATGGCATCCTGGCCTGTATCAGGAATAGCGTGGCCAGGAGGACTAGAGAAGCGATTCTTCCTCTGGTGAGGTCACACCTTGAACTGTGTCCAGTTCTGGGCCCCCCAGTTTTGGAAGGATGTTGAGATTCTGAAGAGTGTCCAGAGAAGGGCAACAAGGCAGGTGGAGGATCTAGAGCACAAGTCTTATGAGGACTGACTGAGGGAGCTGGGGTTTAGCCTGGACCAGAGGAGGCTCAGGGTTGACCTTATCACTCTCTACAACTGCCTGAAAGGAGGGTGAAGCCAGGTGAGGGTTGGTCTCTTCTCCCCGGCAACCAGGGACAGGACAAGAGGACAGTCTCAAGCTGTGCCAGAGGAAGTTTTGCTGGGCATTAGGAAGAAGTTCTTCACAGAAAGGGTGGCTGGGCATTAGAATGGGCTGCCCAGGGTGGTGGTGAAGTCACTGTCCCTGAAAGTGTTTAAGAAAAGACTGGATGTGACACTCAGTGCCATGGTCTCTTGACAAGGTGGTGTTAGGGCATAGGCTGGACTCAGTGATCTCAAAGGTCTTTTCCAGCCTGATACTGTAATTCTGTAATTGTCTAATCATCATTGCAGAATTCTGCATCTTTGTGCTCCATGATTTAACTAGTACATCCTGAAAACTCAACTTTTTTTATCATTGATAAATATTGTTCAATATAGCATAATAAGATGAAAAATTAATCTGTCCACTGGGTTATGGAGTGCTGCTTGTGTGTTTAAGAGGTTGAGCTATTATTTAGTAAGACATTATTTAAGCAAAGATTATTCAGTAATTGCCTGCCTTTCTGAAGTTTTTGTACTTCATGTTCAAGACTGTATTTATTATATTTACAGAATCTTCATGAAGCCACACTAAAGGCACTAATGCAAAGGAATATCATAGCTGTGACTGAAAGCAGGAAGATCACAGTCAGAAAATACGGCTATTTATAGTTTCATGTGTACACTACTGACATTTACATGCCTCCTTGTTCACAGTCGTGTAGCTAACACTTCTACAGCCACAGCCCAAAACACGCATAATTTGCATTTGCCCATTTTGGTTGCTTATGGCTCTTCTATATTTTCCTTCCCTTTACTAAGTAACTCCTTTTCAATGTAAAGCAAGATGCAATGCACACTTAGGTTTTTCCATTATCTAAATTTGGTGAGAGCATTCATCTAGTTTCTTGAAATGGGAAGTGTTCCCAGATTTTCCTATCATGGGGAGTCTGTGTATCCAGTTCTTTCTTGGCTGTCTTATAAAATTTGGTTCCAGACTGTTGCATTATGAGATTTTAAAAGTTTCCCATGATTAACCACTGGTTATCGCAGTAATCAAAATGAACTTGAAGAGCAAGTGGAACACATTCCTAGCCATCACAAGGACATTTTAGGAACTTTTAAAACTTTATTTTCAGTTTAGTCTGATCTGCTTCTATTAGTGAACTAATCTGTCATTACCTTGTCTTACCAATATGATTTCTGAAGATAATATATATTAGTATCTTACAATCCCTCCAGGCTTTCCTCACTTAAACTCTCTTAAATTTATGATTAATATTCCACTAAGTAGCTATCTACTTTCAAAAGCCTCTGAATCTCAGTCTTATTTTTTCAGTAACTTACTTTTCTTTTCTGTTATTCTCATAAAATCTCAATTATTTTGGGCCTTCTTCTAAAATATTTCTTTACTCATGTTGAAAAATGCAGAAGAAAGTCTTCATTGTGAGTATAAAGCCTTAATAATGACTCACTGTCTTTATTTTTTATGCATCTAATAGAGTTTCATAAATCTTAGGACTGAGAAGTCTAAAGCTTCTAATTTGTCAAAGGAGTGTAGAAAAAGTGATAAATGTATTTCTGGTTTTATGGATGGTTTAGGTCATCGATATTTATAAATTGGAAAGTTTTGAAAGCCATTTGGTTACTTACGCTAAGAAGTATCAATATGTAAAAATAGGTTCTCCTTTCAAAGAAGCAACATTGAGGGATTTTGCATGTTGACCTTGTGATCAGCATTTACAACTTCTTTTTTTTGTCCTTATAAAGGCTTAAAAAAGCAATTTACAGAAGCCAAAATAAACAAAAAAACCAAACACATGAATGCACACATGTAAGAAATTCATTCCAGCCTACCTGCTAAGCACAACTACTTCATATTTGAAGTGGAAATAAAAGAGAACAGATGTACTGTTGTGGTGACATGACTACACCAGGCTTCTCCCCTTGCACTTCACTTGTCATTGGGGTTAGTAAGCATACTTCATGTTGCAGTCTTATCAAAAGGAAATATTATAATATGTTCTTGTTGAAAGATCCTCATTGGAAACTATGCAAAGAGCCAGCTCTATCTAGACCTTTTCACTATCATACGCTTATCTCAGAATGTTTCATAAGCTAGACCCTGCACAAAGGAAAAAGTCCATAGCCTTTTTAAAGTGGTTGATTTAAAAGTTTTCTTCTTGAAGCAATCTTTCAGTATTGTGATATTTAATATAGAGGTTTTGAAAATTTTGAAATTATTTTACTGAGCACTTAGTACAATCATAAAAAAATATTTTGTAAGTGGATGTGCAGTGGCTTAATAGGTGTGATTCATGTCTCATTTGTTAGATAGAATGGCTTTATATATCTTACCTGAGCCTATACCATGGGATTTTGCATGGCCCATAAATGAAGCTGAAGACACCTTCAAGTCAGCCATCATGCTCACCTAGACAAGAGTGTACAATGCCACAGGATTCAAAGAGAAAAATTAAGTACTCATTGAAGATGAAATAAAAGTTCTATTTTTTTGCCAGACACATAATGCAGGCGTAAAAATTATTGGCCACCTAGCACATGTAAAGAATTGTTGTGGTTTAACTCCAGCCAGCAACTAGGCCCCCATAGCTGCTTGCTTACCGTGCAGGGTTGGGGGGAGAGAACTGGAAGAGAAAAGTGAGAAAACCTGTGGGTTGATATCAAGATGGCTTAATAAATAAAGCAAAGTCTACACATGCAAGCAAAGCAAAACAAGAAATTCATTCACCACTTCCCATGGGCAGGCAGGTGTTCATTCACCTCACACATAAACACCACCACTTCGAGTGTGCCCCTGTTCACCATTCTTCCCCCAGCTCTATTTACTGAGCATGATGCCACAAGGTTTGGGATATCTCTTGGGTCATCTGTGGTCATCAGTCCCAGCTCTCTCCCCTGTCAACTTCTTGTACACCCCCAGCCTTGTTGCTGGTGGGGTGGAGTGAGAAGCTGAAAAGGTCTTGAATCTGTGCAAGCCCTGCTCAGCAGTAATAAAAGCATGTCTGAATTATTAGTGCTGCTTTGGTCATAAATCCAAAACATGGCCCCATGCTAGCTACTGTGAGGAAAATTAGCTCTATCTCAGCCAAATACAGTATAAGAATGTAATGCATAATAATACATCAGTGATATTTACTTTAGAAAGTGAGTTTATGATTGGGTATTACATTTAATTGATGTTCTTTTCAACTCTGCAATATGGTGACAATTCCAAAAAAAAAAAAAATCGAAAGGATAGTAGAAAAAACGCTGTACTCATTAGGCAGAAAGAGTAATTTCTAATGAAAATAACAACAAAAAAATTTTTGGGTGAGGAAGAAAAATGAAAACAGAAAGACTGAAAACTTCCTTTTTTTTTTTTACCTAATTTGAGATTTTTTCTGCCAAAATTTACAAAGATTGGACTGAAGAAAATGCTTGAAAGCCAGTTCAGAAAAATGGCTCTGTTCAACTCGTCTATGAATCTTTGTTTTATTTAATGAAGCATTGTTATTTACCTGACAAAACTGAACAGGAGCAATCAATTATTTGTGAAGCACATTTGATGGCCCTGAGGTTTCTTTGGATGATATTGGAGGCGACCCATTTTATCATATTAGTTGTGTAAATTTAATTAAAACTCAGCTACTTCACAAGACCAGTTTCATGCTGGTGGAACTCTTTATTTTTCATACCTGCTATAAGGAGCTTATGTCCTAACACCAGAAAAAAAGCAAAAAAAAAATTTGTCATTTATACTCCACATTACAAATTAATCAATTTTATATATATACATATATATATATATAGTGGTGTTAGTAACCAAGAATTTGCTTCTAATAGGCTAGCTTTGACACCATGATAAAACCAGACTGTCGGTGATGGATTTCTGCTGTAAAAATATGAATGACTGGGGGAAGAATTCAGAATAATTTTGGAAATAATAATTTTTCTGGTAGATTTATGTTCTTTTGCATCTGCTTGGGGGTATGCAGATATTTCTACGGTTTATTTTTTTGATACTTCAAAATCAAATGAAGATGCGTTCTCTATATTCAGGCTTCCATTTCTTTGTTGCTAAAATGCATGAAATGTTCTCCTGTCTCTTTAGAACAGATTTAAGACAGAGGATGATTAAATGGTTTCTCTGTGTCTTTGTGAGAGAAACTTACTTGTATCTGACTGAAAATCTAGAACCATTCAGTCTTGGTCTGCACGTAATGGACTTCTGTCACCTTCTACTTGAATTTAGGAAAGGTTAATCAAATAGATTTCTTCCATTATCATCTCACTAATAATTTAAAAAATATGAGCTCCTACTTGAGAAAAAAAATATATTTTCTTTGCCATTGTCTCAACAGTTCAGAAGAAATTTAGCTGTCCACTCCCTCAGGCATTCTTGAGTGCTAGGGAGTAACTCCACGACATCAGTTCAGCTTTCTGTGTGCCACACCTTAGCTCCCCTCAATAATCCTCCCAACCTGTTTTTCATCATGAACAGCAGGACAACAAACTTTTAAAGGAGAAACTAAGAGTGCAAGATTTTCAGCCCTGCCAGCTGGGATTTTCACATGATCCAGGGTTTTCCCTGAAAACATGCTTAACATGTTCAAGAAGTTCTGGGCTCTGAGGATTTATCCTAGTATGGGTTGAAAAGATCATTTCCAGTGTCTGAATCTTTGTAGTTCTAGATCATGTTAGTAGTAAGAATGTTTTGTCCAGAATAAAACACTGTTTTCTTCTTGTATGTTGTGCTATCAGCAGTTACCTCAGTAACTGTAATGATGAATAATAATTTTTGGTACCTTTTAATGGATATTCCCATACATCCTATGCATTAATTAACCATCAGACATGTCTGTATCAGAGGTTGTCACTAGCAGAAGAAAAATTGAAGCAGTGAGGCTTAGACTCACCCCTGTTAAATGCTGATGCAGTCATTTAAGTTAAAAGCAGTTATCTGCTACAGAGAGCAGAGAATTGGGTTCTTCTAGAGGTGATACAGTCCTTAACTGGCCTGAACTGCAGTTAGGTGCTTCAAAAGAAAGGAAGAATGAAATTGGGTACTAAATATTAGGTCACTTGACTATCCTTTAATTCTCAAAACACTACAGAAAATATGTAGCTAATCTCATTGTCTTCCTTTTTCTTTCGCAGATCATTCATTCAGAGGAAAAAGATTCAGACACGGATGGGACAGTCCTATCAAATCTGAGGCTTCCGTGTGGCAGTCAAGACACATTTTAATGATAGCCTTCCAAACCACAAATTTGAAGAATCTAAAATGACAATACATCTGGTAATGAAAAGTAAATCCCTCTTTACATCTAAAACTAATACCTAAGCAGCAAAAATAATTTCAAAAAGGACTTTTTAATTATTCTCCATAGTAACCTTTTCTTTTAGCATCACCATATGTAACCCATTAGCCAGTGATCTCACTTTAAATTTGTATGACATATTAAGGTCTTACCATTCTGGATCGCAAAGGGATACATTAAAATGCCACGTATTTTACTATTTATGTTTCCTTGGCAATTAAAAAAACAACAACACACCATGCCATAAACAGTGATTAGTACTAAGGTCACTTAAAATAAAATGCAGCTCAGAAGTGTAACTGGGTAGAAGTTTGCAAAATTCAGACCTATTGGCTGCTGCCATCTTAGCATTAATTAAATGATCACTTACTAAGACAATACCAGAAATACTGTCTTCTGTTTGCCATTAAGTTCCTTCATCTTCCACTTAACTTGTGATTATAGGCTTTAATATCTGACATTAGTTAGGATTTTGGTCAATCTATACAACACCAATACTTGAAGACAAGGTCCCTGGGTTAATCAGATAGAAATAATTTCTGGAAGTTCCAGATAATCAAATTTGTACATGCAATCCGGTGATTATATTGCCACAGTAAGTTTTAGAGCAGATGTCTGATGCTTTAGAAACCTCTTTATAGCAGAATTTAAATCGCCCTTGTTCAGTAGTGACATAGGTTATTAAAACACAATTTTTGTGGTGGCCTAATTAAAGCATTCCATCAAAAACAATCAAAGCAGCCACCCTTCCACTGATGAGGTTTTCCAACGTCTAAGTGCAGCCCTGATGAAAGCACAGCATGAAAAATGGATAAAATTATGATTTCTGCTGAGAAATTAGCCTTTAGCACTTGTTAATAAAGGAAAATAGGAATTTACACATCAACACATAAACTTTGTAAGTGTGGACTCTCTTCTATTACCTTTTGCAGCAGGTAAAGTGCACTGTTATAATTATCACCCTGGAAATGTTCTTAAACAATTCCAGGGTGGTAATTACAAGATATTTTAGTTTTGGAAACCTAGGAGTTAGACCACAGGCTCTTACTAACCTACCTATCTGTCCCCTGGGTAACTAACCTAGCTGTCTGTCTCCTGGGTAAGCTGTGATTCCCTGCAGCCCTGTCAGAAGTTTGTTAAACACACTCTTAGTTTTTCTGCAGTTACAGAGTGCAGTTCTGAACTCTGCTACACAATGGAAGATTCACTATGCATCTAGAAGCAGCAGTAAGGTTTACTTTGTCCTTTCAGATTTGGATTTATTGCCCAGTGACACAAAATAGGATTTTTCTCACAATGCTTCAATAGAAGAGATCCTAGTCAATCCAAAAAGGTCACTGCAAGTTGTCATTAAGACTCTGCCTTTCAGACTATTTTCTGAAGCTGTATTTTCTTAAGTCAATCATCATTGCTAACAAGCCTAAGAGAAACTGTGGTACCCACTTTACTTTTTAAATCCAATTTAAAAAATGGGGCAGAATATTTGAAAATTAATTTACATTAGAGTACTGCAATTTAGAAATTGCAAAATTCCAGTTCACGTAATGGATCTTACTTGACACAATTATGTATAACATATAACATTGATTGTGGATAACACTGAATAACCTTTTTTCTATATTTCTTTCCCAATTTCATTCCCAAATTAGATAGTGAGGAAAAGATTTTTCAAGGCCTATGACCAAATATTTTGAACCTTTTAAAAATACTTGCACTACAGCAGGTAAATTTTAGTTTAAAATATGCTGTTGCTCTGAAATTTATCTATTCCATCTAAAAGATGTGTAGGAAACCAAAAAGAAAAACTAGTAGTGAAAAAAACTCCCATCATCATCCTTTTCTCAGAACATGTACTCTGTTCTTACACTTCAAAGGTCTCATAGTAATTTTACAGTCCTTCCTACTCTCCTTCTGTCTGATGCTAAATGATACATCTCAGTTTTCCTGTACATATCTAAACTGGGGTGTAAATTTACAACCCAACAGGGAGTGGTCTCATCCACACATCCTACCAGGGATGGACAATAACCCATGCTGCCCCTCAGATCATGAGCTAACATTATCTAGGAAAAAACTACCTGGCATGGAAAAGTAACATACCAGCCTGTGCGCTAATGCTTAAAGAACAGGGACAAGTGATGGCCAGTGCTCAGGCCTCTGCCTTCATTGTGCTTTATCTGCTCCCACAGACATAGCCACTAAGGCTATATAAGCCCTGGAAATATCTGAATGAAATAACCAGATTAATCTTTAGAGTTGCAAGGATTCATTCGCTCCCTAGAACACATGGTCTCTAAATACTTGCTTCACAGTAATAAAAGAACAAGCATGTCTGTCTAAGCCCAATGTGATCCCTCCAACCTAATATTCTGAGCTAATTTTTATTGTTCTTTTATTATTATTATTATTATTTTTAACTGACTGGTACTACTATACTGACTGGTCAGTGTTTCTATTTTGACACAGCTCTTACATTAACATGCTATTCTTTTATTATGATAAGAGACGGGTCTGTCTGGAGCCTTGGAGAGTAGAGCAACAACAAACCTCTGTAACTGAAATGCTAATCAACTCTTAAAGCATCTCATTTTTATTAAAATTAAAGAGAAAAGTAATTAATTAAATTGGAAAATTAGCGCAATTGGAAAACTGGAACTAACAAAAACTAGATTTTGGTTTTGAGAGAGGAGATAATTTTTACTGAGTTTATATTCAACACTGAACCAAAAAACCAGTTGAACGTATTTGCACACAAAGAGAAATAACTGCTTTGGCTGGACATGTATCTTACATTAGGTGAGCAGAGAGCAACTGAAGAGATTGTGCATGAGCTGCATGTTTGTAAGACACTGACATGTTGTTTAATTCTTCTATGACATCTTGTATAGATATTTCATAAACCACCACATCAATTGTGAGCTAGCTAACATCTCATTGAGAATTTTGTGAAAAAGTTCAAGGTCAAAAATAATTATTCTGCATATATCCATTTTTTCTACATGGTGGCTTCTCTTCTGACATAGCTTTTTAAAAGCCCCTTGTAAAACATCAATGCAAAGCTCAGGAGACATTCAAAATGCCAACTGGCCAAAAGTGTCGCTTTCTGACATCAGTTTTACATTAGACTTGAAAACCAGTTTAAGGGCATTTTTGTTTGTTTGGGGCTTGTTTTTTTGTTTCACAGAGAGGCAACCATACCGGTTTGTACTATAAAGTAACAGAGAAGATACTGAGAATCCAAACAGCATTCCCACTTGGGACTAATGGGAAAAATGCACGTTAGAATAAAAAGTTATGAACTTTCTGTCCATGTGTGCAAGAAATAAACATATGATAGTTAATCATTATTAGCAATATGCATATAATTTAAAACCCTCCACATTTTGTTGAAATTTAAGGAGAAGATCATTTTCAGTAAAGTCACTAATTTTTACAAGGACTAAAAATTTTGATGTCATGCTTCAACACTTCGATGTATAAAATTTCAGTTTTCCAGTCCAAAACAAGCTTTAGCTTTGAAAACAGTCAATTAGATTAGAACAAATATCTTTGTAGAACTTTATGGAGTTCTTCCTTTTTTTTTTTCCCCCATTCTTGAGTCCCATGCAAGGATGTTAATGAAAACAGGAGACATGAAGAACTGGGGAATCTCCTTCAAGGTCTCCAGTTAGCATCCAACATTTTAAAGCTCTGTTAGTAGAACATCATGGTTTGCTAATGGCTAATAATTATATGAAAAATTATTGCAGCTATTCTGTAAAATAACTTCAAAGGTTTTAATCTCTAGTGAACAGAGTCTTCTCGAGATGGATTTTTATAATCAATTTGCACATACATACATGGAAAAAATCTAGAGCAAAATCTACTGAAGCTATTTAGCTTATAATTGTAAAATGTTTGTATGATGCAGAATATCTGTTCTTATAGGTACAGAATAGTCCTTCCTCATACTTGCTCTTAAGTCTTGTAGATTGTGCATGAGAAAAGCTGTGCAATTAAGTTGTTAGGCCCTCTTCCCTGATGTTATTAATTCAAGTTAGTTGAGAAGCAAATGATGCATCTCTTTTTTTCTCTGTCCACATTACAAATGGTCTGTATAGCACCTGTGTGCAAGTTTGGCATATGTATCTATCTGCTGATACACACCCACATAACATGTGCCTTGCACTACATAAATTATTAATAAATAGTAGGTTAGGTTGACCAATAAATTCCAGCTGCTTTGTACTGCCCTATTCAATATAAACCAGCTGTATGCAAGTCTCATCTGGCTGATTCAGATGGATTTACAGTTATTTTGGCTTTGCCATGCCACACAAATCAATCCACATACATTGATGAGACTTGGTCAATACCTCTTCTGAAATCACACGAAATGCATAAAAAAATCTAACCTTTCAACAATTATTTTAGACATCCACTTTAAGAATCAGAATCTGAAGAGATAAGGTCACATTAGTAAAGATAGCCAGTAAAGGTTAACCATTTAAATCATACATCTGTAAGAAGTTAAAGTACACTACAGCAATTAAACTCATGAATATAGGTCAGCACTCTTATGCCATGTCTGGTGTAATCTGATCTACAGAAAGGAAAACTTTTAAACATTTTTTTTCCCAGTGCAAGTTCAATGGGAAATCAAAATATCTGAAAAAAGGATGAAGTCCATTTTGCTAACAAAACAAACTTCATCAGAAACAATCTTGTAAATGATCTGTAGCTTAAAAACTTATTTCTGCCTATTCCTGGAAAGAAGCTTCATAAGATCAGAGGCCTTTTAAAAAGCAGAAATGTCCAACATCTGTTTCTGTGTTTCATGAAGGCAAGACAAAGATAAATTAATACCATATGTGGAGCAATATTATTCAAAACTCCAGATTTGTTGGAATTTCCAAAAATAGGTTGCCAGGTTAGTATAATAAATAAAATCAAAGATAAAGATTTTTTTTAGTACTTATCCTGAAAATTAAAAAATTCTGCACTCAAAAATTAGAAAAGTATGGTTTATATATAATATAAAATGTCTTTAACATTTAAGGAAGATAGTTATGGTGCAAAATAAAAGAGTCTTAAAAGAATCATGCAATCAAAGTATTTAGACTGAATGATGTCTTAGAAGAATCAAGACAAAATAACATTAGAATATTGCCATTTGCCTTTGGCGTTTGTATTTTTGTTCATTTTAGAGAGACCACAGTCTTTCAAAAACCTCTTCTGTCAGGAAAGATTATGTCCTAGGAAGGTTGTGTACTAGGCTGTGGCTTGTAAATTTTTCTTTTCTTTTGCAGAGGAGTCTTCATTTGACTATTCCCATGAAGAAAGAGACAATTCACATATCACGGGCTTCTGTCACTTTTCATGAGCAATCAGGCTACAGTGTGTACAAAAAGCAAGATGATGATGTAAGAGTCTCTCAAGTTCCATGCTGCAGTAGATACTGGATGTTTGAGATTGCTGATGGGCTGTTTTGTAGATAACTACCTTTGTAGCTTCACATTATGTCCCGATGTAGTGCTGCTTTCCAGATATTTTGTTTCAAAGATACCTCAGCCATTTATTTTTTCTTAGCTTTGGCTTCTTCCTGGAATTGTGTAGTCATTTATTTTCCCAATATTCTCCCAAGTGGGGGTTAGAATTTGCTCCAAGATATTTGTGGAGTAGGTTCTATAGTTCATACCAAAATGGTAGCCTCTTTCAATGGGACAGGTAGTTCAGGCTTAGTCTGTGGCTGAAAGAACAGCATCAACATCAACCATCAGTGTTGACTCTATGTAATCCTAAATGTAATGTCTAGCTGCTGTTAAGACAGAAGAGGTGCAGAAGAGGTGGTTTCCTCTATTTCTTTTAGCCACAGAGATTAAACAATCCAGCTGAAAGTGTTTATAGAATAAAGCAGTAACTAAAATATTGCCAAATTAAGGGAAAAACCCAAGATTTTGTCATAAGTTTAATTGATCTTGAAATTTGATGACATTCTAGGTAAAAAGAATGTTTGGCTCTCAAAAAATAGCACGGTTAGTAGATAAGCATACTCCTATGAAAATGGTGTTCAAAAGCCAAAGTTCACATAGAAAAGCAAAACAAAACCAAAACAAGCAACCCCCCGAAGAAAACAAACAAGCAAGCAAGCAACAAAAATCCCACAACTCCTCCCATAAAAGAAAATTAAAAAACAACCCCCAACCACCATCCTCTGATGTTGCTAACAGTCCCATGGGATCACTGCCGCTGTGTTTCCGCTTGACAAGTAAAGGATAAGTGGTTTTCACACCATATTGGTTTTCAAGCAGTGTTGCTTACAGGCCAGGGAAGAATGGAGATCACTGCTCTGGACTATACTGTCGCTGACCGCTTGGCCNGCACTGTCCTCCAACCCACCCTCCTGGGCGGGGAAATCCATCCCCTGGATGTCCTCATTAATATGCACCACTACACTATACCTTGAGACTTCTGCAGGGCTAGACTAAGCCTTTTCACCAGAAATAGGGCTAATAAATCTTGCTCAAAAAGACTAGTAATTTTCTAAGACTTTCCCTTCCCTTCCCTTTTAAACACAAGACCATGAAAAACAACTAAAAAATTCATCAGAGGCAAGTGGATTTTAATCATTTGTGCAGTATAAAATGTGGAGAGGTGAGCTGTGAAGTTTTTCCTTCCTATCACTATACTTGTGTTTGATGCATTTCTGTACTTGTCCTGAAGAGTCCGCATATTAACTACTAAGTGACCCTGAGACAGGCTCAGTTGGTGAGAGCACGGTGTTAATATCAAGATCATGGGTGTGGTCCCCACACAGGCGGTTCACTTAAGAGCTGGACTCAACGATCCTAGTGGGTCCCTTCCAACTCAGAATATTCTGTGATTCTAGCAACTTTATATAATAATTTTGGACAAGAAGAGGTTAGGAGAAGGTGAGTAACTAGTGGAAGAGAAGACTCTCATGCCTTTCTCATTCATTTCAAAATGGATCCCTAACAATAAGTATCTCCAGAGGTGTCAGTCTGGACTTACTCACATGGATGTACCTGAGAGTGTTACATGATCCTCCCTCCTTTTTGAGAACTTGATGGAACGAACTCTTCTCAAAAGGTTTAAAGAAAGACTTGGGAACTTTGTGAACACATTTTTAACAGAATTCACCTGCCGTAATACTTGATGTTGCACTGAAAAGTTATTTTGAAATTGTTTGTTAAGCAGGCATCAAAATTAAACATTGAATTTTCATTTATAGGTGCTAGATGATTTTAATTTCAAATAATGCAGAATGTAATTGCAAACAAACTCTACATTCAGAGCTTGAAGATCAGACTGGGTCTTCAAAGAAAATTCATATGGTTTGGTTTACTGTTAATATATAGGTTTTGAATGAATTTCTAAACTCTCATTTCAAGATGGAAGTGCCCTTACTATGACCCTCTCCATCACAAAAATGTTCATTTGCAGTGAAACATATGGTTTTCTGACTTTTGGAAACAAAATGAAAATTAAACTTTCTCTAGTCATATTTTATTTTAATTTTTGAACTTCAGAGATGTGGAAATCTCATAGGAAGTCCCCTTTGGAATTTATGATACTACCTATATTTGAGGTTTTTTTGTGTGGCTGCAAAATATTTAAAAATATTCCCGATATAAATCAGGAAAAATAAGTGGGGAAAGTCAGGTTTTATATGCAAAGTATAACATCAGTGTCTATTGACAGATCATATTAGGAATTTTTATCAGGCTGTAGAGGACTTCAGGAAAGAAAATCTTAAGAAACAGCAAGAGAAGATGATATCATCCAAAGTCAATATTTTGGAAGGCTTTATTATTTTTGTTTAGTTTATATTTCATATTTAAATAATAGTACACTTACAATTTTTTGTCACTGAGAATTGACCCTCAGTATCATCTGATTTTAAAACATTAAATTCTCATCAGCAGTCTGAGGAAAAAGTGAAATTTAAATCATTCAAGTCAGAAGAGCAAAATATTTAAAACATTGATCTTGTAAATGTATGCCTTAAGTGTGCTGTTGATGATATCCGACTGTCACAATGGACATCACCAATAAAAATTTGCCTCTCTATCACAGACCCTTACCAAAGTAGGACATAAGGCAGTGTGACTGCAGTGAGTAGTTGAATGCCACTGTGATTCCTCTGCCTACATTTCTAGCTTTTCCACACCTGGAGGCTCCAGACTGCATCAATTGGCATGATCTCTGAGACTAAAACAACCGCTTTTCCAGTTTAGAGAAGATTATAAGGGGTAGAGAAAGTGACCCTTTTTGCATCACAAGGGAAGTGCCTGGAAAGGTGTACTATTTTATATGACAGATTAGTCCTTCTTTATCCATTTGTGCTCCATTGTACTCTTGCAACTTTGAATTAACCATCAAGTCTCTACAAAAATAAGGACAGAAAAAACCAAAATACTGAATAATCTCTTCTATTTTCTAGCATTAAATAAAGAGTAGAAAAAATAGTGGCAAAATTATCAATTCTAAGTTAATCACAAAATGTTGTGAGGAAAAGCCCAAGTGCTTAGCAACAAAGGAACACGTAAGAATAGGATCACATACATGGTGTATATATACTTAAGACTCTAGTATCAATCAAGAGATTGATTTCAGCAACTTCACTTTTCACTGAGGACATGGATCCTACCCTTCAGCTGGGCAAAAGCAGCAACACTGGAACTCAAGCTGCTGCTGCATACATGGGCATCACAACATATGCTAGTTGCTCACCTTTATCCACAATTAAATAGCTGCAAAGCACCTAATCTCACTCTACAGGGAGCAGCCATTAATGCCTACCCTTCATTATCCAGGACAACGATCTCCTTTCCTGACGGTTTATATGTGACAACTTAGTCATCTGAGTTCCATTCATTCTCACAGCACACATTCAAGTTACAGTACTTGAAGGTAAGTTGACTCCTAGGAATGATCCATAGATGGTTTGAATTCCTGCCAAAAATAATATATCTACTGAGGAAAAGAGGGAAAGAAAAAAACCAACACAGAAAAGCAATAAAAGAATGAGCTTTATGGGAAGAGCAGCCTCTTTTCCCATAAATGATGAATCAATCCATTATATTTGTGATAATCAATACCATGGATCCTCTTCATGTCAAGGTAAAAAAAACCCCAACCTGGTAAAGAGACAAATCATTATTAATTCATTCATTGCAATAACATTAATCACCTGAGCTAATGTGATATTAATGTGGCTGAAATATGTACTTCCATAGATAGGAATTTCACTGTAATATAGGAATTAACTACTGTACCATGGTTTTAAAGAGTTATGTAAATTGATAAATAACACCGAAAAGCTTTTTAAATAGGGGTAGGCATGAATCTATTGACATGCTACGTTCTGGTGGAGACAAGAGGGTGCCCACATCCTGCTCCCATGCCCACACTTGCAGGTACGCTAACTCTCTGCTTTGCATTTTCCATGAGTTATTGCCTACAGCAACAGCCAGTCAGCTTTTCAACATTGTGGTCCTGTTCCAGGAAATATTGATGTGGGAGATTAGTATTTCTGGGAATGGAATCAAAGCTGTGATGATGCTCACTGGTGCCTAGGAGGAGTTTGGGAGTCATGTGTACAAATGGTGCTCTGAACACCCTTGCACACCGAGAGAGGGGACAGCTTCCCAGACATGCCTCCCATAAGAACCTTCAGCACTGACTTCTGCCCTACAGTTATGTTATGGGTAAAAATTCAAAACAGACACATCCTACGTAACCAGTTGTTGAGCGTGGCGTGGGGGACTTAGACAATGGAGAGGGACCTCATCCTTATAGAGTCTTTCTCATTCAGCACAGCACTGATTTTAACAAGGTATTGCAGCCCTCTGCTGAGATTGTCAGCAGCACTCAAAAGCAGATGTTCATGGAGAACAGTCCAATGAAGGAGGTAGAAAACTGAAATATCAGAATGAATAAGAAAAACAATGAAACAAAAATAGTAAACCAATTTTCTACTTAAAGCACTGTAGAGATCCACTGTATCCCTAATCTCACCTAATATTTATATTCCATGGAAAGTTGTAAAACTCCAAGATAATGATGAAAATCTCACTCTGAACAGTAAATTGGCCTAAACTTCCAGTAGTTCCATTCAATCAATATTTCCAAGAGTGTATGATTCAAATTACTTGTAGAAAAGATACAATTTTCTAGTATAATCCACCTGCACATTTTTTTCTCTGAAGTGTTATCTGCACATTACCAGATATACTAAATATATTTGGGCTATAACTAGTATTTTTCCCAAGAAAAAAATACTGCTATTATGCTAAAAATTTTCAGTGTTCCATTAAAATATTTTCATTTTAATCTGTAACTTTAATAAATTTAACCTTCTAGAGATATCCATTATCAAAGCATTTCAGTGTTAGAAATTAAGTTAGTTCTGTAACTATACTTGGAAGCTCAAAACACCTAAGTTTTACTAAAGATTCGATATTTATGTTTCCTTTGAATGAGCAAGTTTCAGTGCAGTAACAAGCGTGTAGCAGCACAAACTATCTCTGGGTCTGCAGTTCTGCAATATTGTAATTGCAGTTCTGCAATATTTGTAGATCCCTTACATATACAGAGCACCCAGGTTGAATCAGTTTTTCTATAGTATATTAGTCTCAATACTTGTTATCCACACCAAAGTCTATTGT
Source organism: Aleadryas rufinucha (assembly GCA_013397815.1). Classification (NCBI taxonomy): domain Eukaryota; kingdom Metazoa; phylum Chordata; class Aves; order Passeriformes; genus Aleadryas; species Aleadryas rufinucha. The sequence continues at coordinate 21,811 of VZTH01001815.1, forward strand.
AGACTAAACTGAAATATTTTCACAGCAAACTAATATAACTATATTTAATATAAGCTATCAGATTTTGCATCTGACAGGTTGTTGCTCCATTCAATGCAGCAGCAATGCAGTTTGAACTGCTTTGGTAACTGGAAGCAAAAACTGTATTTTTAAAAATATTTTGGAAATTCTCTCTGCCATCCTGTAATTTAGGATAATTTTTCAGACTTCTGGATTTTTTTTATTCTTTAAAATCCAATTATGTACATAAATATGCAGATTCTTTTTATCTCATATGGGAAGGCAAGGGGGAAAACAACAGTTGCACAAAGTTAAATGTCATGAATATAGTTTTTAGCCATCAACAATGTCTGTACCCAATACTACAGCCTGTTACCACAAGGGATTCTTCCTACTGTACTTTTAATTAGCAAGACTATTAATGACTTCTGTACCTTAGCTGCTTATCATAAAACTGGTCAGTTAAAACTTCCTGACTTCCATCTTTTGTCTGTCTTGTCTGATAACCCTCTGAGAAAGCACTTTTTATAAGTGCATAATACAATAGGATCTAGATCATGGCTGACATCTTTACTGAGATCCTATCAAATGGCCATAAGCAATTACTCAAAAGGAGCTTTTTCAATGAATGAGATTTGTGATAAGCTGAGAAGGTTAATATTTCTGTCAAGAGCATAGATATCTATTCATTGCATAATCTGTATCACCACAGAAGTAGCTCAATATTCTTTATAAGAGAAAAAGAAGAGACTTTTGAAAGCATTTATGTGAAAAATCTCTGGTATGGGATTTTCTCCAAGCTTCTGAATGGTTTTGTAGCAGCAGAGAAAATGATACACCTGAAGGTAAAGGTGCACAGTGGGTATCCGATAAAATTTGGCTAGTCTTAAGTATCATTTTAGCTTCAAGAAATGTCACTTTTGTATGCCTGTGATATTAATTGAGAGTTGTTTTGACTTTATTACAAACCAAGAGAAAGACAACACAGTAATTTTAAGAATGTTCCATATTTTATCAGGGCTTGTTTAAATTGACAAGGGTAGCTTGAAATAATTCATTAATATTATAATGTAGATTTTATTTCTGTTACCTGACTATTTCTGTTCTTCTTTTAAAACCATGACAGGCACATGGAGATAATTATAACAATGGATAACTTATTGTTCTTTCACCTCAATTGTTTTAGTTTCAAGTATTTTAACAATAGACATGATTTTCAGAATGTTTCTGATACAGTGCTGGAATTGGAAAAAAAGAAACAGAGGATAAAGTGAAGGTCAGTAACCATTATTCTCATAATAAATCACAGGCATCTTATATTCTAACCATGTCTTGAATTTTCCCAGCAAATACATTGGAAATTTGCCTTTTTTTTTTTTGAGAAACAAGTCCAAAATATAACATTCCTGAAAGCACTCAGTAAGCCTCCAAATCTCTTGATGATACCCAGAAACATGGTGTTTCTTGGTTTGTTTTCTTTTTAGAAATGGAAAAATAATTATAAAACATATTGTGCTAATAAATCAAAAAAGGCGCTTGAAATAATCTCATAAAATGTTATGGCTTAAATAATGTCCTTCATCAGTATTCTTTGTTTAACATTTTATGTTTATTGATAAATGAAGATGCATTTAAATAATTCAAACAAAACATTAGCTGCAAGCAAGGAATTAATAATTGATAGGACTGGAAGGGCTTTTTTTCACTTGGGAAATAGATAATATTAGCTTAATGTGGGGTTGTAGGAACAGAGGAAATGTAATGGATCTGCCTGCTTTAAACTGATGATTGTTATTGTGGTCTGAAAGTTGCTACAAAGGCAAAAGCAGGACAGATCTGTAACTGCAACAGATTTCACTCATAGGAGCTGACAAGGCAAATTGTGGTTTGATATGCCAGATTTATACAGGGGAGGGGATCTAATAAACTTAACATACTCTAAAGGAAAAAAAATACATGCTGTTAAACTTACGTCTGAGAATTTTCAAAGGGAAAAACCAAAACAGTTTTTGAGTCTAAAAATGTTTGGGTTTCTTTTTCACCTCAGTTTTGTCTCTTATGATTACCTTCATCCAGAGTTTTCTCTAAGTCAGGGATCCACTAATAAGGATACTGTAACACAGAAGCAAATGCATTCTTGAGGATTCTCAGAGGAAGACCATTTAGTCTAGAAACACTCATCATAAGGTTTTATTTATGTTTCCCTGCAAAGATGCCAAACTCTTCCAGCTGTGCATTTGAACATGGAGATGTAGAGAAACAGCTTTGTCAGGTCCTCTCTTAGGAAGGAAATTTCTGTTGGTGGTCCTCAGGTTGTGTCTGATGATAGCAAAACCTACAGAGTTACTTTCAAATCAGTTGCATAACTCCCATTTCCATTTGCTCTTGGAGGTATAAGATTTACGGTGATTTGAAAGTTTACCAAATGATATTTTCATTTCTGTATGGAATTTGTGAATCTAAAATCCATATGTTCATTTTACACTCTAGCAGCCAGAATTTGCATTTGCACATGTAACCAACATTTCAGTTCATTAGTTTGATAGGCAGGACAAAATTTAAAATAAATTTAAAAATATATTATAACATATAACTATAATAACTTCATAGATGTTAATGGTCCAAAAACATAAGACTTTTTAGGTATTTTACTACTCAATCAGAAAATAATGTTCTTCTAATTAAAATCTCTTTGACAATCATAAACAGGAATATAAAATGTGTGATCTGATCTTAAAACCAATAGCATTTTTTGGGTTTTAAAAGTAAGTTCAAAAGATCACAGCCTTATTGTACTTGATCATGACTACTAGAAACCATGCCATTATGATACCAGGGTTTTAGCTAAAGGTACTGCTAGAACAGCCAAACACTTCTAATAAAAGTATTAAATAGAACATTCTTCATTACTTAAGCCGTTGTATCTTGTGTCATCACTTACAAAAGATGAATGTGCCATACTACTGAAAATGAACAGTTGTGTTTTCTACCTATTTTCTGCAGGGGTAAATGGTCATAAAGGGATCGAGGCAGTGAAGAATCAAGTTCTGTATCTCTAGTTGTGTGTGCCAAGTTCATACCTGAGTATCTCCCAGAATAGGTTTTCTGAAGCAGACAGATTGTAAGCCTGCACAAAATTGGTTTCAGAAATGCAAATGGGAGAAAGCAGCTTTGTTTTCCAGCCATTGCAACACTCGACATGACATTTAGATAGACTTGCTTGCATTGACAGTAGGCACATATGTCTACTATTTTGTTTTAAAATATATGTATTGCTTTTAATAACAACATTACAGCTGTTCACAAAATGACGCCTCTAGACAGAAGCACTACAATGAAAAAAGAGTATCAACAGAAGGACTGTATCTGCATGCAACTCTGCAGTTGCCAAGAAATGAAGATATAACATATGGTCATTTTGTAAAGGTGAGCTGAACAAAAAACAAGCAGCAACCTAGCCAATTTTTGTCATTTGAATTCTCCTGTTCAAAACTCAATTTACTTTCATATGACTCTTGCTAATTTGAATGATATATTTATTAAAATATGGTACAACCAGCCCTGCAACTGGGAAAACAATTTAAAAATAAATTTGTGGAATGGTATGTTGCCAATTTTTCACTTGTCTAGAGCTATCTTTTAAAAATTAATGTATAATTTTGCAGCAGAAGAATCGAATGCTATTAACAGCTTGCTAGTGTGAAGAGAGGAAGTTGTAACTTATATTAAATATCCCACTGTTGATATGCCTATGAATGTCTTCCCTTGATTTATCTGTTTATTGAACTGCCTTGGAAGGGCCACTTCTCATAGGAATGCATGGGGAAATGTTAACATAACCCAAGACACTTTGATAATCTTTCTGGACATCACCCAAAAAATGACAAGATTTAGGAAAAAACTGATAGGCTTGGAAATGTTTCATTTCCCACTGTGGCAATTTATAGACTCTGTAGGGAAAGTGTGGGCTCCAGACAAGCTGCTGTTTTAGGCAACATTACTGGTTTTGTACCCAAATAGCCAACAAAAATTCATAGTTGTGTGGGTTTTTTCATCAACAGAAAAAAAAAAAATTCAGATCCTTGATCTAATTCTGCTTACTGATAATGAACATATATATCTTTGGCTCCCTGAATGCCTTAGGAAAATAACAGGAAGGAAGATTTTTTTCACTTACAGCACTATATCCCAAGCAGCTCTTTCCTTTCTTTTTTTTTGCTATTTCAGATCTCTTTGCAGAGCACTGTAAAGACCCATTCATGCATGGTGTTTTCTCAACATTTCCTCTGTTATTGTCTAGTTCCCTATATTCTACTTGTCCACAAAGGCAGAACCTTTACAAACAGTAGCCTAAATTTATATATGTTTTTGGGACTATGAAATATGCCTGTGCTTAGAATAGAAGGCATCACTTTTCCAACTGCCTTAAGACTTTTGTTATTTAAACTATGTTAAACAGAGAAGTTACAGTTACTTGCTTTGTTTCCAATGCATTTCAGCTGTGTCCATACCAAGACTATTTATAGTGAAGGGCAACAATATATTGCAAAATTGTTTAATCCTAGCTAAGAGTTATGGTATTTGCTAGCAAGATGCAGTTGTTATTTGGCCAGCAGAGTTGGCTTAAACAACTCCTGTTGCCTTTATTGCACCTGAATTCTCAAATCTCAGATCCTGTAATACAGGTTTAAATGATAAAAACAATAAAGGAATTTAAAAAATAAAAAAGATTTAGAACTAGAAGAGCTGTGCATCCCGTTCCCCTAGCAAAACTGCCGCAGCCAGTGCTATTTGCACAAACTACTTGAGCACAAATGTTAACCTAACACATTAAACTGGGAAGAAATCTATCAGGCAGGAAAAATAATTGTCACTGCAGCTCTGTCGCCGTCCTGATGAAAGATGACAACCTGTGAGAGACAGGTTGCATTTCAGAGCAACTACCTAATTTCCAGGAACAAGTCAATGGCTGTGGTAGGGTTTCTGTCCCAACTACTATCACTGTTTCAGACTCCAGAGTCAATGCCCAAGTAAAACTCCAGATCATCACACTGGCTGATGGTCAGGGTGAGAATAAGATTTGTTAATACTGCTAACACTTGAGTCTGGGTCAATAGGACAAAGCAGTGGGAGGGCTGAGAAAAATCAGGACTCGCTAATTAGGACAGTTCTCAGTTATCCCCATCTAAGAAGCATCTTTTGGTTTAGGATAGATGTTATGGGGAATATCAAACAAAATATCCAGCAGTGCAATTTTTTGGTTGATCAGGTTAGCCACCACATTTTCAGTGAGTTCTGGAGGGAAATCAAATACCACAGTAGTTCCCCTACAGACACTGAAGAGAGCACAATGAGATCCTCTGTCACTATTAAGATCTTCCTAGAAGAGATTTTCAATTTAACTCACTGCTTTTCATTGCTGTAGGTTGAAGGAAATATCCTTTGAGCTACTAAATTTCAAATATTAAACCGAACCCATGGTACTTTCTGTCCATTTTCTGAGAAGAATATGATGTCCAGAGTCTACTGCACAGCCGTTGCAGGCATAGCTCTCTTCAACCCACAGCAACACCACTTTCCAACCTACCCACTCAAGTACAGTCACCAAAGTCAATGTACATCTGGTAATTAGGAAGAATGATGAGCCAGCCGTTTCTCTTCATGATAACAGGAAAAATAACTCATGCAATACAGCACTGTACATCGATCCTTTTTGATCAAGGGAAAAAGATTTTGCAGAGGCATCAGATCATCAGGAAAAGAGGCGAGTGTGTATCCCTATACAGCCTTGATGAAACAGTCCCTTGTGCATTAGATACTGTTCTTATCCCTTCAGTGCTCAAACATATAGACAAATAAAAGTGAGTACAGCACAAGCTGAAGAAATGAAAGTAATATTTAGAGCTGTGATCTCAATTTAAGAAAAGCTGAATGAAAGAATATATTTCCTCGAGTGAGGATGAAGTGATAATATGATAATTATCTTTCTATTTCTAAAGATTGCTTGGATTAAAAGAAAATATCTGTGGGGTTAAAAGGCCATACCAGAAATCATGACAAATTTTAGTAAGGGTAAATTTTTGCTGAATATCAGAAAATACTTGCTTAGCTTTCCATAGGCTATGAAATAGATTTTCTCACAGGAAATGCAGAAAGCCTGGGACTTTTCAGAACAAAACTAAATAAAGCGCAGAAATTTTTACTGCAGTGCTGCAGATGTGACCATCTTTTAGTTCCAGTTTTGTACATGAGTGTTACAAAATATTCATTGGGGCATCCAGGTTCTACTTAAGCTATTTTATGGTAGCTTTGTATAGTAGTTTCCTTATTCTTATTTCCCTTTCAAAAAAAAAAAAAACAAAAAACCAAACCTTCTCCTAGCAGATAATAGTTTTAAATACAACTTTTTCTGATAGATTATTTCTGGTCTGGAATAATGAAGGAATATACAAAAAAGTTTATGTTATGCATTATAAAAAAGGTTCATAGGTATTTATCATAAGAATGTTCATTCTTTGGAATGTAATATTTCCATGTAATTTTAATTCAGTAGACAAGAAGGATCTCAACAGAACATTTAATTTTGAAAATTTAAACCTGATGTTTCTCCTCAGAATTTAAAGTTACTTCAAATCTTTTCTTTACATTTTGTCTAATTTAGTCCCTACCCCATAACTTGTTAAACTTCCCAAGAAACAAAATAAACATTTCCTCTTCATCGTACTAGAAGCATACTTAATTATTCTACTTCATAAGGTGATGTTTGTGTTATGTTATTTATTCTGCTTCAGTGTATTCAGAGGCTTTCCAAGACACTCACTGTAGCTTCCTGATTTTGAAAGAATGTTCTGTTTCTCTGGTCTGCCTCCTTTCCAGCACTGAATAATGATAAACAGATCTTGCAAAAATCTTTTCACTGATGTTTAAACTGAGGAACAAAATTCAGAGAGAGATAAGGTATCACTTTTCACCAAACATGTTACTCTAGCTGTATATCCTACATCTTGACTTGCTGCAATGTTTATAACAACACATTTTATGTATAATGCCATGAAGTGATGACAATCTGCTCTACTGTCATAGTGTGATGTTGAATTAATAGGAAACAAGGTGAGGGCAGAGCAGGCAATCATTGTATGTGTTAACTTCATGATTAACCATTGGGTTCATAATAAAGTCTTACTCTACAGAACAGACTGCCAAATATTTTTGTCACTTCTACAATATTTTGTCAAAATATATGACCTTGAAAGTCACCTTTGAAGTTATCTTAATATTTCACGCAACTGAGACTAATGCAGCTTTTATGAACTTCAGTGAGAACACACCTGATGTGTAAAATAATCCCTAATAGTGATTGAAATTCCTAAAAATAGATCATATGCAGTGAAGTGTGTTGCAAGAGAATGCACTGCATTTCTCTTAATGCAAATAAACTTAGTTCGTGTTATTCATTAATTATGCTAGAATGTTTCTCCTTAAATAGAAAATAGAATAATTGGTAAATAGCTTTTCCATCACAGTTTATGAAATCTGTTTGGCAGACTACAGAGATCAAAAGCTCTTGCTCAGTTTCAAGATCATCAGCTGCCTACTGCAGAATCATTAGTTGCTTGTCTTGCTGCACTAGTTCAAGAACGTCACACATGCCCTCATTGCAGAGAAGACTTGTCATGACAAACCAGTCTGTACTTCTTATCTCTCGATGCAGCTACATAGACCTTATGCATCCATGGTGTATAAGATCATCAGCCATTCTTGCCTACAGACCAGACTTAATCTAAAAAACTCAGGCTGATTTTCAGTACTGGATATTGATATGACTTTTTTCTCTGTGATAAGGGAACTAAAGTCAAAACACAATATCACACTATGCCAGGTGAGATAAGAGAGCATAGCAAATAAAAAATTCCTGCCCCATGAAGCTTATGCACCAGGTATGAACAAGAGACAGAGAGAACAGACATATAATAATACCTGTTGCTTAACAGTTCATCATCTCAACAAAAGATTTTATTAAATTTTTATTAGACACGATGTGAAACAGAGTTGAAAGAACAGATTGATTGTAGACAGAAGAATAGTTTCACAGATATTGTTTTCAAGCACGGTGATTAGCCAGAAGGAAAGAAAAAAGGAGTTGACTTCAAATTTAACAAAATAAGAAATAAAGCTCTGAAAAGGAGGTTAGCTAGAAGCAGTTATTAATATATTGACAGTAATCCAAGGCGATAAAGTGGGATTAGGCTACAAAGAATCTGAAGAATCTCAATGGGCCATGCTCAATGGGATAAAGTTTTGTTCAGAGCTCTTTTATCAAGAAAATTTTGCCTGCTCATTCCTCCTGAATTTGGTTAGAAGACTGATGAGGGAGTAACGAGTGAAAGCACTCACCCTCAAAAAGGTGCAAGCAATACCTAACCAAGCTGTTAAATGTATAATTTCAATACATGTTTGACAGACTGTCCTAGATCAGAGTTATCGATAGTAATATAGTTTAGTGATACTGCAAGCCTTCAGTTTTGCATGTTTGGCAGATGCCTGTGCCTTAGTATCTGCATTTGCTTCATATGGCTGAATTTAGTCTTTGTCAACCAGCATTAGGAATACAATATCTAGAAAGTATATATTTATGTATTATATAAGTATATAATATATTTCAGATATATTTATTCTCAAGCCTTTCAGGTTCATTTTTGTTAGCTGCAGAAACATAGCATTTCAATAATACAGAAGCTGAATTTTGTCACAGCCCCGTTGCTATGGACCAAAGTTACCCACTTATTGTACCCCCAGAAGTGAATCAAACCAAATTTATGCCATTCTGAAAGAAAAGCTGCCAGTCACATGCAGAAGCCTACATTTTTAAAGGCTGCAAAACATCTGGTAAAAGGCAGATTTTCCTTGAGAAGGTTTTTACACTTATTTTTATAAAGCCTTTTATACATATATACATATACAGATATAAGTGAGACTCATGCTCGTATTCTCCAGGAATTTACACAGAGGAAAAATTTATAGTCAAGTTTTTATCTTTAGTAGAGGATATAGAGCATATATTGTAATTAACAGTCCGCAGCTACAAAACGAAGTTGAGATTACCTTTTAACCACTATGTAAAAGCTTTATTTCTTCAGTTTCTGCAGAGACTAAAATGTGAACCTTAATAATAGAAACCTTTTCCTTTTGGACATCACTTATTCACAAAATGCCCCTGGATTTTCTACAGCATGATTATAATGCCTACCCAAATTTATGGAATCAAGCCTTGAAATTCCAACCTGTCAAGTCCATCGCTCAGCCACTTTCTGTCTGAAGATGGTATCATATATTCACTAGCATTTATCTGTTGCAAATATTTGTTTTTTGCAATAGTTTATTTGTACTTGACCCTGTGAAACCACCACAGGTCTGTCTCACCTATTGATTCTATTGGCTGACAGACTGCTGATTTCAGGTGTGAGCAAGCAGGCAATCAGCAATCAAGTACCAGCTGGGAAACTTTATAGAAACTATGAGAGTGTGGGAGTCTGAAGGTTATTTGTACTGCAGCATGTTCTCTCTGTTTTACTAACAGTTTGATGTCAGGTTTCATTGTTTCTATGCAGGGAGACCAGTTTTCAGCTATCTGGCAAAGATAAATTATGCAAAATTCTGCAAAGAATGTAATTTTTACTGCTTCAGAAATTGTTTGAGGTCTTGTGACAAATAAGCTGAGCATTAGTAAGGCTGAGAGATCCTGGAACAAGACAGTCATATTGTTATAAAAGAAAAAGAGGCTTGACAAAAGATATTTGAAACTTTATATGTTGGATGATAGCTTGTTCAAATATTTTTATTACAAGTGGAACTGAGGTATGAAGTATTGTAATATCTTTTTTGAGGAAGTAGATGGGAAAAATCTCTATTTAGAGTCTCAATATTTTCAAAGGTTGGTCAGGATTTGTAAGATCAGGCTCTGTCTGAAGCTTCCATGATAAATAATCAATCTTATCTACCTCCTTTGTGACTTTCTTACCCTCCATTTTCTCTTTATTCCAGAATCTTATAGTGATGCTGGGTCTTGGGTTCTAAAATAATAGCCTAAATAGTACATATTCCTCTAATGCAATGAAATGTGCACTTATTAGACCATGTTGGCCAGAAAACCCACATTTTTATTAAATATTAAATATACCTGGTTTTATTCTGATGCTCACTTAATCTAAGGTTAATAGTTCTGAAATAAGCTGGCTAGTCTATTTTACAAACAAGACGTATTTTCGTCAAAATCCATTTAAATTCTCCATTTTAAAAAAATTATTTACATAAGCATTAACTACTACTTAACTCCAAGCCTGAAAACAAAAAACAATATTAAGACAATCACAATCTTTGTATTTCTCTCACTCCCAGAATGTCTCTACCTTCTAGCTTATTTCTTTAATTCTATAGTACATATTTATGTGTAAGAGAAAGCCAGAATAGTAAAAAAGTGCTGTCTGAGAAAACAAAGAACAATTAATGAAGAAAAAAAAAAATCTACAATGGAATGCCTGTTATTTTCCCTTAAGTGATACATTAGGTACAGGAAATCACATTACAGTTTGATGTATGTGTCACTTTAAGAGTGATTCTTGGATTGTGGAGGTAGCTTGTATGTCGTATGATGTAAGGACTTTTATTGAGTAGGTAAATGTGTAACAGCTAAAAGCCTCATAAATCAGCTAAATGTTCTCCCAATTTATAGAGAATATTTGGTCTGAGAACATTACTGTCTAGTGAGCTGCTGAGAAAAAGAGAAGACATGAAGAGTGATGGAGATGGATATCTTGGATAATTTTTTGGATATATGGTATCTGGGGCTGGCTCTTCATTGCTTGCATCATTTATACTCACTAACACCTGTGCAAGTGTAACATACCACCAAATTAAAGTCTTCTGCTTACTTACTTTTAACAATTTTGTAGCTGCTTCCTATAATAGTAGAGTCACACAGAATGAAACACAGGGTAGGTATTCAGTCCTAAGGTCTTTCTCTATTAAACAACAGTAGCAGTGAAGAAACCACATGTTTGAGGATTGTTTGAAACAAATCCAAATTCATCTAGCCATTGTTTTCAGCATTTCAGTCCACCCCTATTAAAGCAAAGAAGTGAAACTTTTTCTAATTTCCAGTACAAATGACCAGTGTTCAGTCTCTTTCTGCAGAATAATTCTTAGTGGAACAATGGGGGACTTTGAAAAACTGTATTTATAAATACATATATAAATATACATATAAACTAGATGTAAAAGAAACAATGTCATACGGATTCACTTTGATTCTCCTTTACAGGATTCTTTATGTAGTACTTAACAAGTGCATTAAAAGTATTTCATATTTAGCAGCATCTGTCAGTGGTATCATAATCTGTACACTATGATAAGTGTATGTATTGACTGAAGCTGAACTTTTGAACCTGTTGCAACATCAGACAGCAAAAAAGTGTTATCTATTTGCCATATTGCAGTTATAAAATTAAATAACTATTTTCTGTGGTTACTCAAGAACAGGTGTTGAACAAGTCTCTGATTGCTAAATGGATAGTTCAACATATTTTTGAAACTGTAATTTGTGAGGGCTCTGATGCTCTGAGGCATTGCTTGCTGGATTGTTCACCTATTCATATTTTATATAGCTGAATACCTTCCACTTTAAGTCTCATCAGAGGCCTTTAAAAACCTTGTTTCACACAAAGTCATTTTTCATCGGGCAAGTATGGAAGCAGGGACAGTCTACAGTTTCTTTTCCTTTCTGGGCCACACAAGTGGTATATAAGGCATCAGTCCCTGGAAACATAAGCTAGTGCAGAATTTATTGCCTGCATGAAATGGTTAAAATTTCTCCTATTTGAAGCAATTGTCTTTGCATGCGGATTCTTTTCTGGACTCTTCTCCCTGCAGTTTAGGACTGACCCATTGAATTGTTTGGGAGTTAAGAGCAAAAGATTGTCTGGCACACAGCTCTCTGATTAAAAAAAACCACTGCATCAAGTATCTTACCTTAGAATGCCCAAAGTTACTATTACCACAAAACAAGTTTAAAAAAAAAGTGGGTAGTTTGATATATCTCTCCATGAAGATCACAAGGTGAGGAAAAGATGTTAATCCTAACAGAGTTATGAAAATAGAGGCATCTTTTCTTCCTGAGCCAACTCTTTTGGGTTCATGTACTGCTGTTCATTTGAGCTATTTGGTGCAAAGACCATTCACATCTAACTCTGGTGTGAGACAGGCTGGCTCGAGCGTCAGCAGGCACAGCAGTAACACAGAGTTATGAGAATGTTTCTGTGTTTCTTTGCAGACTCTGTCTCTAGGCTCTAGCCCAGTCTTAAGAATTAGATCCAGGCTGCTAATGTGACACCCCAAGATACATTTCTATATGCCATCCCACTTGAATTCTATCTGACCACTTTACTGGCTCTGAATGACACTTAAGTTCAATCTGTACTGGTATATGATCTGCTTAGTAAGGTCTATAAAATGCTAACAAGGTTAGCAATTTCTGTTGAAGAATGGTCCTGTTCAATTATCCTAATAATTCCTCTTTGACATTAACCTCTCTAGAAAACAGAGCTCATACAACGTGCCTTAATTCTAGCGTTCCCTTCTTCAGAGTAGAACCCAACTCTTACAACTATATTTTTCCCTAAGCTTTTTCATGTTAAAATACACCTTCCTAAAAACACTTTTTCAGCCCTATTTAGCCAAACCAAACTGCCATTTTTTTCCTCAAGAAATCTTCACATGCTGGAACACACACACACAGTGAAAGCAGCAAAAAATTAAAGTGTGATTTCTAAAAGAAAGTCAAGTCTTAGATGTTCAAAATTTATAGAATTAGGAAATAAAAGGACAAGTGTCTGCCTCTATAAATATGATGTCAATTTCAAGACTGTGATCAATATGAAATTTCCCTCAAAATCAGATAAATAGCAATGGCAGGATATTCTAATGAAAAAAAAATCTTGCAGGTCATGTTGCTGTTTTTCTTTGTTGTATGTAGTCCTGATGAAAAATCTCAAGCACTCGTTGTGAAAAAATGCAAAATGCTGAAATGCAGACTAATAACTGCAACTGTCATGGTGATACCAGCTGTAAAAAATGCTAGTGTGATCCTTCTAATCTAGAAATGAGCTTAATCATAGTATAGATGTTTTGTCATCAGGCTGCTGTCGAGATAAATAATCTTTCTCTACTCTATCTACATGACAAATGTCAGTCAAAGCAAAATTGAATACTTTGAAGTGAAATTGTAATCTATAAAATATGTATCTTTGAGAAAGGATTGATTTGAACATCAAATGAAACCATTTGGCTTTGTATAGAAACAGTAAATTTTTTCTAAGTGATACTCTTGGGCAGTCTTATATAACTGAGGGACTTGAAGTTCTAGAAGTATGATTTCTATTTTTTTTTATATGATTGGCTAATGTAAGAGAAAAGATCATGCTTTAGGAAAAATCTTAGTTATTTGTCCTTGCATTTATGTCTTAGTTGTGCCCAGGGGTCTTCATCCAACTTCCAGTGAAATCAATGAGAGCTGGAAAAGGCAATCATAGCATAAACCTTGTGCCTGCAGGTTTTTTTCATCTTGATGTAAAAAGAATAGGCATATGGCTTTGAACATGTGAGAGGGAAAGTACTGCTGCTTCAGGAAAGGACTATGGGGATATTTTTTTAAGATATAAAAGGAGTTAGGCACCTAAATGTTACTTGTGCCTTTGAAAATACTTGCCTTGCTGTCTAATAAAGCAATGTTACCAGATGGAAGTATAGATTCTTTTTGGTGAGATGATCTTGAAAATAAGCTCTATTTTTTTTTCACTTATAATTCTTTGCCTATTTTTAGGATTTTTTTCTTCTTTTTTTAGTACTCATTAAATATTCAGTCCTGTTAGAAGTCCAATTTTTTTAAGGCCATTCTTATCTTAGCAACTAAAGATAGGAATGACACTAAATAAATAAAAAAAGGAAGAGAATGCTTCAGGACAGTTCACTGTGGCACCTTTGAGGGCAACAGAATACCTAGCATAGCACGAAAAATGCTGTGGTAGCTTTTTATTTCTTCCTCAATTGACCTCAGACATGACAGATGGACAGTTTTTCTCCTTGTATACATTGTTCTTCAGATAATAAATGGGAGCATACAAACATTAAAATAGTTTTGTATTTTTCATATCTATGGTCCTACTAAAGTCACATATCTAGAAAAAGTTTAGTTATTTTCAAAGACACTTAAAAAACGCTGAGCCTGTTTCAATACCAAACATATTTCACAAGACTTCCACTTTGCAAATAAATCCATTAATACAAATTAGGATAACTGGCTTGTGCAAAGATTTACAGCTTTCCAAAAGAAACAGTCCAGTTCTCTAATCTTCGTATAAAGATGTTGATTGTTAATGAATTCTGACATACTGTCTGCTTTTGCAGATAAAACCATCAAGCAATTGTGTTCATTGCAAGACTTCTAGGTTATACACGGATTGAAAAATCTTACTTCAGTTTTGATGAAAGCATCTATTTTGGAAAAAATAACTAGCATTTAAATTGGCATATGTGAGAACTAACGTCTAAAGATATCAATGAAACTTGAAGAAGAAACTGAATTTTTTGATAACAGCAAGTTATTTGGACTACAAGAAAAGCTGATCAGCTCCATACAGAAAAGCTTGTTTGGCACTTACAATTCTGAATTCTATTGTCTGCTTTAAATTTTTCTTCCTAAGGTCAAGTTTACTGGTCACAAGTCATCCATTTGCTGAGGAACCTTCAAACCCTTCACATTATTTCCTCCAGCTGTGCACACTGAAAAACTAATGTGCACACGCCTCTATTTCTTGGCTGAATAAAGTGCCTCTCCATATTTTGGTGGCATTTCTACATTCTCCTTTCAGGAAGCAAACGATCACAAAATATGGAAGGCAAACTCTGGCTGAGAGTCCTTGTAGATCACTTTTACACTGATGGATTTCTATTGCATCAACAGAAATTCTTAATGACTTTCAGCAAAATTTTTTTGTTTGATTGTGTGGTGTGGGTTTAGGGTTTTTTGGTTTAGTTTTTGGGGCATTTTGTTGTTAATTAGAGGTTGGTTGGTGGTAAAATAAAACATCTAGGAGACCCAGCTGGCTGCATATATGTACACCATTACTTAATATGTAAGTGTTTCTCTATGTCAATGAACCCTGAGATTTTCAGATGAATGCTGAAAGTCAGGCAGTGTTTTCTGTTCAGCCTTGTCCACCAGTATTTAGGAGGTCCTGAAATCATTGGGGAAGGGACCTTGAAAACAGTTGTTTTGAATTTCATTTGAAAATTCTTATTGGGTGTGGTCCATCACATGTTTAGCATGTTAACAGTTCTGGCAGGAATGAGTTCCACGAATAATGCTTTTGTTTGTTTTTACCACAGCATTTATCCTACTCAAACTCCAGGGAAAACACAGATTAGCATCCAAATTGCATTTGATTCATAACTGCAATACTGTCCTCCTTATTCTGAAACTTATCTAGTGACAGTAACTCCATTTAGTCTGAAAATATCACATATTACTCATCAAAAGATGGAAAATTACATATAATGATATATTCTTAGCTCATTGCAGAGAATTTTTTCCGCATTTAATAGCAGATCATAAAAGTAAAAAAGTTTCTAGACTTCTGTGACTTAATTTTTTTCTAATATGCTCTCAAGAAGCAACAGAAGAGAAATCAAACGCTCACATCTACAAATAATTTTCTCCTTAAGGATATTTAAATTATTTTTTAAATAAATGAAAGTGAGAATGCAAATTCTCTGTGGAGAATGTAAGGAACTTTCATGATTTGAACCATCTTCCAAAATCTCAGTCACAATGTTCACAAGAGTAACACCTATAGTCATATACACAAACAACTGTCTTAGTATTTTGTATACCCAATTACAGTTTTTCAGTCTGTAAATCTAGCAGTTACAGTGTTTAAGATATCTATGAAGTTGTGACTCTGTTAGACTGCAAGTAACTTTTAATCTGCTATTTCTGTCATCTTCCTCCTTTACTGCTCAGCTGCTTTAAACTATCAATTATCTCAGTTCCTCCATTTTTTAAACTATCTGGATGTAGCAAAATAGTAGAATTACTAGTTGCTTTTTATTATTCCCTCATACTGCCTGTCATATGTTATTATACTCCCCTTCAGCTCTGACATCTACTTTGTAGCCCACATTAATGAAAATGACAATTGACCCAAGTTCTCTTTTCTTCCTTCAGCAGTCCTACAGGGGAAAACAGTTCTTCAGAATAGAAGGGAAAAAAAATAAAACAACAGGAAAACATTCAGATTCACTATGAAATAAGTGAATTTAAAATCACTCATACATATCATTCACAAACAAAATACTTTTCCCTTCTATTTTTCTTAATTTATACCACAGGCAGACCAGATGTGCTAGGTTACAATGTGAGATGTAACCAAAAGTATGTATTCTATTATCATCTTCACAAGCTGTTAAAGCAGGTGGGGCAGTGTATGTTATCTCCTACCATGACTCATCCCTGATAACTCCCCCCAGGGGCTGTCTCTGTTAGTGAGCCATCAAGGACCCACCACACGACTCATGGAATTACATCATCTCATTATGAGATGCTCCACCTAGGGGGAGGAGCCAAGCATTCCCACCTGGACATTATCTGGGGTTTGGAACAGCAGTTAGCCCTACCTACTGGATTTCCAGGGGACAAGAGCTACCACTGGACCTTCAGGTGAAAAACCAGACATTTCTACAGGATCACTGCTTTAACAAAACCACTTCATCTGGACTGCTACCACCACCCTGACTAACAGGGTGTCAGGTTGTATCCTGACTCTGTCAGTGCTCTTGTACTATTGTATTTATTTTTAGTTTTGCTATTAAATTATAATTCTGACTTGCAATTTCCCACTGGTTTGTTTTCAAACTAGTACACCAGACAATGCAGTTCTCTACAACAGCAACCCTGAAGAATAGTTTTAAAATGCAGCCTTCCATAAATAAAGTGGTGAAAACCAGCCTGTGTCTGCCAGCACAGGGAATCAAAGGCAATTCCCCACCAGAGGACCCAGCACTTCAGTGCTCTGACTCATAATGCCTGAAATGCCACCCAGTTCACAATACTTGCAAACTTCCTTTCCTAGCATGTTCTTTGATGGTATTTTT
The DNA here is from genome assembly GCA_013397815.1 of Aleadryas rufinucha. NCBI lineage: Eukaryota > Metazoa > Chordata > Aves > Passeriformes > Aleadryas > Aleadryas rufinucha. Next base: position 39,013 of record VZTH01001815.1, read on the forward strand.
TAACAGGTCTTTTGTCTTTCTTCATCTGGAGTCTTTTAGATAATTCCACATTTTCTCAAAAAATTAGGGGAATGTAGCATCAAAACAGATTGTCTTCTACAGTGAATGAGTCCCTCTGAGGACCCATACTAACATGACTTAGTGAGCTCTGGCTGTAGTTTAAGTATATGTCACTTCAATTACTCTGGGAGGAAAAAAAGCCAGCCTATTTCATAGTACTTCTGTCTCATGGCATAAATGCTGTCTTTCTTAAAGGTTGCTTTTTGCATTGCCTGACACTGGTTTTCAATAAATAGTTTTCTGTTTACTCTGTTCAGCAAGTAACAAGATCTTAATACTGACAAAATAGCATGCTTGGTAATGACTTGTGATAATTATAAAACAATTATGGAATACTTCATTATTTCATGGCAGGACTAACTTTTTTTTTTTTTTTTTTTTTTTGATATTTCCAACTTAAAGCTCAGATTTAAAAACATAGGTAAAGTTACAACGCTGAATGTGCACCACTAGTTGGTTGCAAGTACCTCTGTAACCTATATCAACAGCGTTCACAGATTGCTACTGTGATAATGCCTTAAGTTGTTGTTCCAAATGGTCACATGAAAAGATTTTTCTCACTTTATTTGTAGTTGAGGTAAAAGAATAGAAAGAAGAAATTTGTACAATCACTCTTATTCATATAAGTTTTATAGAGAGACTAGTAGCTACCTTACATTTCTGCTTCCTCTGTATTAAATTCTAAGTGCAGCCAACATGAGATGTCAGAGGAAAAGTCCTGAATGTCTCCGTTTTTACGTCTTGTTTGAAAGACTGACCACAGTTCATGCTTCTCCTGTGTTTTATATAGGTGTCTCTTGGTATGAATTGCTTCCCTGAAGAGGACAATAGCAGTTTTTAATAGTGAAGCCTGTCAAGCCACTTGTTCTGTTCTTATGATTTGGGCAGCATGGCTCCCACCACATGTGTAATGTGAATTATTCAGTATTTACTGCAGTGTCATTCATTAGTAAGTTCATTCTGATGGCCAACCAGCCCACACTGGTGGCATTGCCTCAGTTCTGGATCCCTTTCTGTGATACTGACCTACTTTCAAAGGAAAATTCAGAAGTCAAAGAACTTCACTTAAAGAGGATTTCTGCTAGTGGAAAAAGGACAAAATTTATCCATCCACCTCTATAAATTCAGATTTCAAATACTGCAATGAATGCTTTACCATGCAGACAGCTGTGAGTTAAATGTTATGATAAACTATTTCTGTCTTTCTTCTGCAGTGGCAGAGGTCCATGCAGTGGGTGTCTCTGAGGTTCATGAATGGGAATTGTGGGAAACTGATGCACCCCCATCCCAGGCCTTCTCCTGAAGATGTGTCCCATCCTTTTGCTGGTAATTCCTGTCACCTCTAACTAGTGGCCCTGTGAAGCTCTCAGCTGGGTTCCAAGCCCCTGGATCTTCTTAGCTTTTTGGACTTTCTGCATGACCAATCTGAATGACATCTGGTAAGTATAATACTCTGCGTTAATCAGATACAAGGTAAATTTCCTTCATCCTAATAGCTAGTGTTTAGAATGGAGATCAAGGGCTGAAGAATAATGTTTTTAATTCATACCAGTCTGTTTGGTTTTTATATCTGTTGTTTATTTTAATTTCAGCCAAATTTTCGGTCTCAATGTTTCTTGGCCTCAGTGATGTCTTTTGCAATAAGTACTGAAGCGCAATTTTGTGTTGAAGAAGAAAGGTGTTTTGGAGCAACAGTTTTTTAACTGCTTCTTCCCACTTCTGAAGAACCTTGCTTTCATTTGTTCATGACAGAGAGACCCTCAGTCTGTATTCTCCATGCTCTTTAATAAAATATGCAACCTAATTACAGAAAAGATTCTTCTTTCAAAAATTAAAGCCCCCAAATAATTCTATTCTCTTTTATACAAGTCTTTTGCAAATTCCAAATTCTGTTTCTTGATCAAATCATGTCTAAATTCTCTAACTTTATAGAAATCATATGGTCTATGTATGGACAATATTCTAGATATGAGAAAAAACATGACATATATAAATGTGTTGCATAGTTTCACATTATTCTCTACCACCTACTTTCATCCAACATTTCATTTGCTCTTCAAATGCAAATCGAACTTACGTCTTCATTGAACTGTTTTTCAGTAATTCTGAGGTTCATTTCCTGAGCCGATATGACTAATTTAGAAGCACGTGAATGGTATAAGTGCTTAAGGTTTCTCCCTTCTTGTGTCAGCTCTTCTTCTCTATGGTACCACTGTTGATTTTCATCTATCACTGTGTTGTCTGTTCATTTTACATATATATATATATACACATATATTCAAAAAATTCTTTTTTTTTCTGATTAAAATTCTCATTTGCTTCTCTTTTCTCTGGTCTCACCCCCATCAGCATAGCATGTGCATATCTTCCTACGATGCTTTTTTTTTAGTAGCTTATAGTAACACATATTGTCAGATACATCTTAAAACACTAAACAAGTTGTATGTACTGATTTTCTCTTGCCCTCTCCTTTATTAGCACATTCAAAGAAATTGAACAGATTGATTCTCCATTGTCACAAATCATACTGATTTAACCACTCTTATTAGATGACCTTCCAGGTGTTTTATTATTCTGTTTTAAAATTTCATTTCAACATTTTCACCAGATACAGTTTTTATTCCTCTGCAATTCCCTTGATCACCTGTGGAGTATTTAAAAAACATATGAGTATGCTTTATGTTGTATTCTAACCTTTCATTATAGGAGCTAATTTATTATTCAGAATCACTTAACAATTACCTGAGTAAACCTGAGGAGGAGATGCTTATATGAATAGCCTCTGATTTCAGTGGAAATTTCATGTGAGTGAAGGGTGAGACCGTCACAGTTCCTCCATGTGGATATTCCCATGACTGAATTACACTGAGTAGTGCTTTGCACTACATACCGACTTATTCTGTACCATATCCGTTGGTATCAAAGTATTACTTGACAAAAGGAAGTAAACTAGTGCTTGTCTGGTAAGGTAACAATCAAGATGTGTGAGGGGCAAATTTTTGCCCTTAGGTATCAGCTGCTTTTTAATCTTATGCAGTCACTATTGTAAAATTTAAATTAAGAAATAGAAGACAATGTTCAAAGCTGGATAGCAATAGATGAAGGAAAAGTCTCTTAGCTGACGCTAGTCTTTGATGTGTGCTCATCTGAGAGAAAGTTGGTCCAGAACTGTATTTACATTTGTTCTGTAAGTATTACTGCAAGAGGGCTTATGAGTGTAGGGAACATATGGAGAGGTTGGCAGGCATGGATTCCCTGGTGTGGTGGTTAGAGTCTTTACTCTGAAAAGGCAAGCTTTTAAAATTCATTTGAACACTATAAAATACACGACTAGTATGTCAAGTAAGTCTGTATTTAAAGAAGTGTTATAATTGTGAAAAGGAACTAAATATTTAAAGATCTAATGCTACTTTAGACTTTAAATAATTATTCTATAAATCTATATGATAGCCTAACATTAAAAGCTAAATTAATTCTCAGCCCTGTCACACAATGACTATATCAAATCTAACAAATTTCTTTGAATTATTTTTTTTAGCATCCGGGCTCCCTCACCTTTACTTATTTATCATTTTTTGTAGTACTTGCTCTTTAAAATTCTGAAAATTTTTCTGGTTCCATAGGGACAGCAATTCCCTTCCTCAAGGGGTCTTTCCATTGCAAGATGTCCTTCAGTTAGACTGAGCTTCATCCACAATCCATCAAAATCACTAGGACAAATTTCAACACATTTCAGTGGACGTTACAGCATGTGTTGGAAATGTGTAGCTAACTTCTAGCTCCTCTGTCCTGATCATATTTAAACCATCAGTGCCATTTAAAATACCATTTACACTGAAATACTTGATGAATCTCAGACTGTGTATGTCTAGATTTCTTTATCAATGTAAAATATAAAATGACAGCTAAATATTTTTTATTGAACTAATATTAATATTTAGAACTAATATTGCAATATTTAGTCTAATATTGCAACTATTTCAACTATTTGATATAAAACTCAAGACTATTCTCTCTGTTAAACTTGTATATGTGTATGTATACTAGTACACATTATTATCAAAAGGAGGTCTAAGGAGAATCTCCATCCTTAGAATCATAGAATCACTAAGGTTTGAAAAGAACTCCAAGTTCATCAAGTCCAACCTTCAACCAAATACCATCATACACACTAAACTGTATCACTAAGTGCCACATCTACTCTTTTCCTGAATGCTTCCAGGAATGAGGACTCGACCACTTACTGGGGAGCCTGTTCCAATGCTTAACCACTCGTTCAGTGAATAAATTTTCCCAATATTCAATCTGAATCTCCCTTAGTACAACTTGAGGCCATTTCCCCTTATCCTGTCTCTAGGTGCCTGCATAGTGATAAAGGATTAGCAGCAGGCTGAGGAACTTAACATCTTTTTTGCCTCAGTCTTTAATAGTAATACCAGTCATTCTTTTGGTACCCAATCCCCTGAGATGGAAGAAGGGGTGGGGAGCAGAATAGAACTCCCCATAATCCAAGGAATGAGAATGTCCAGAGAAGGGCAACAAAGCTACAGAAGGGTCTTACAAGGACTGGCTGAGAGAGATGGGGAAAAGGAGGTTCAGGGGAGACTTTTATCACTCTCTACAGCTACCTGAAAGAAGGCTGTAGCAAGGTGGGGGTTGGTCTCCTCTCTAAATGAAGTTAGATATTTTTTACATACACTCAGAAAAAGTTATTTTATTCAGAAAAAAGTAAACTAGATGTAAACTGCAAGAAAAAAAATAATTATTTTTTAGAGATTGATCTTAATATAATTAACTTTGTATTCCAGAATAAAGGATGACCACATTTATGAATATTAGACTTCTAGAAGAAAACTGAAGCAAATGAAGTCATTAGTCATTTGAATATCTATTTCTGTATGGGTGGTCAGTTTATGCAAGCATGAGGAATACGTACATCACTGGAGAAGCACGGTATCTAGTGCTAGGGCTTCTACACAAGGATCAAAAAGAAATGGCTCCATTTCACTGTAGCAGTGACTCACAATGGACATAACAGACTGCACAGAAAGGACTATTACAAATAACTGTTACAAATTATCAGAATGGTACTACCCATAGGATTTCTCTTTTTGTATGTGTTATATTTCTTCCTTAGCACTCTGGAAAACAAACACCATCTATCACCCCCTCGTTATCAGAATGTTATTGTTGGCTTTATTTTAGAACACTTGTTAAAAATGTTTGAAGTTAATTTTGGTCAGCTGACCTGTTTCCTCTTACCTCCTTTTCTATTCTGTTCTGTTCTATTCTATGCTATTCTATTCTATTTTATTTTTACAACATCCTTTAAATGACTTTAGTATCTGACTGCCTTCCAAAAATGCACTAACTGATGTTACTAACATCTGTCACGTGTAGTTCATTTTCCCTCTCATCTTCTCTGCAGGGACAGGATGAGAAAGAAAATGAACCGCACATTGTGTGTGCAATGTAATGTTATATGCATATGCATTATGATAGAGTCTTTAATTACATACTCTCATCTTGTTTTCCCACGGGACCCCTGCCTCATTCAGCACACAGGACAGACACATGTGAGAGATTTGAGAGTGCATAGGCAACCACCAGTTTTAGCAGATTCTGATGCGTTTTTTTCATCTGATATAGTGCTTTTAACTGTATATTTCTTCTTCTCAGGGTCTTTTTTTCATCTTCACATATTATTGATATTTTCTATAGAAAGACTATCAAGGGAGTAATCATAAGAAAATTAAATAAAAATCAGGTATTAATTAGACCTGAAAACAATACGTAGTTAATTCTCCAAGCCTCAGGGCACCTTTACATATAATCCCAATGTGGGATTCAGGAAGAAAAAGCAGGTGATGTTTTCCCCACCTGCTCCACCCTCCCTGAAAATTGGGGTATGTAACTGTGAATCTGTGAAGTTGGAGGAAGCAAGAATGCTGGTAGTACCGAGGGTTTGAAAGAGATGCTCCTCTGTTTCCACTTGGCTTCACCTTTTAACATATCTGTGTCATCTGCAATCATACCTTTTGCGAGTAACCAGTTAGAGCTAATTTGGAGTCCTCTCTGTTATCATCTGGTACATGATATGTGCAGCTCTCTGAGTTACATTATATCATAAGCTTGCAAGTAAGTTATTCAAGGCACAAGTAATCTCTCAAAATGCTTATTAATTTGGAATCAAAATGCTAAGAAATATTATTTGTTATCTTGGAGCTTTTTCCCCCAAAGAAAAACTGACTTTTTTTCTTTTCTTTTATTCCTAATCAGTGAGCTGACATTTTTGTGGGTTGCATTTTTCTTTTCTTTTTTTTTTTCCCTTACACTGCATGAATGTGTAAGGACCATAACACTGCCTATCAAACATATGTATCATGCATTTTTTTTCCTTTTTCTGCATACCATCTTAGCTCCAATTCCTTTTAAATAAAATATGCTTTCATATTTTACAGCAGGTAACTATTTTGTCATCTTGGAATGCCTTCAAAACCCCTTTTGACTGAGTGTCATAAACATTTGTCTAAATGAAAGCAGACATGGTTTTCTTTTAATAAAATAATATTAAAATTTTATTTTTATCTGTTGATAGAAACCTTGTAGTTTCATTGATACTACTGCTACTTCAAAAAGGTAAAAATTTCCCCTCTGCTGCTGTGTGCAGTAGTTTTATACAAAAATGGGCACGGATGCTGGCTTGTGTGCGTGTTTTGCAAGTAGTTGCCTACAGTAGTAGATTAAGTCCATCTGTTTGTCCACAGGCAGGGCCATTTGAATTTCGCCTGTGAAGTCTGAACCCAGGCTAAAGAGTGAGCCTGAACTCAAGTCTTTTTTTAACTTCAGATTGTCTGAGCCAATATAAATGTATTGCTGTATGGAAAGAAGCCCTTTTAAATCCATTTCAGACCAAACTTGGAAATGTTTGAACAGCTTAAAGCTTTTAACCTTGAATCTCATTGTAGCTTAATGGGGTGTTTTTGTTTGTTTGGGGATATTTTTATTCTTAGTGGGTGAGGAAGGTATCCAGATTTTTCTTTTCAACTATGGATCTTTGATCTCTGCTTCTTTGCAGAGTGATTCCACTGCTTGTTCCAGCTGCAGTACACCTATCTTATGAAGCAAAGCACAAAATTGCACTGCTTGTACGTGTGACTCACTATAAACAAATTTTAAAAACTTATATTTGCACCGGAAGGTTTTCAGTTCATAAAAGAACAAGTGTAAATTTATAAAGCCACAATACATCTAAATCTAGGCCTTTGGGAGAAATATATTTACTACCTGGATTGTATATTTGTCTTCATACCAAGAAGCCTGAGTGTCCAGAATGTTTGGATGCACTGCAAACAACTATCAAAGCAAATATTACATGTCTGCTTATGAGCATTTTAAGAGCAGTTATGTGATGTTTGACAGGATTTTTCTCGTACTGAGTAAATCCCCTCCAAATGTTCATAAGCGTTAGCTTAGAAGTATATAGTGACATACATACCATAAACACAGCTGTTACAGGGAAAATGTATTTCACAGGTCCAACACTGAGGATTTCTGTTTGATATTAAAAAAAGTTTTAAAAAATGTTGATGATGCTATGAAGACCTCATTCCTGCTTTACAGAGAGTAAAGCTGCATGCCTGTTTGACAGCCATTTGTCTGAGATGAGCGAAGAGGAATTTTGGCTAACTGTAAAGAGAACAGAGGAGCCCTTTCTGCCTTTTGATGTGGTGTATATAGTGTCTAGAAGGGGGGCAGGCAGAGGGTAGGGGGAAGCTTTGCTATCCAGCCCTCTTTTTCATTCCCCAAAGCAATTTGGGATTTTCTATTTCTGTCACCACTCTTATCAGCGCGAATGTACACATATCAGCACTCTAACAAAGACTACAGACATGCATACTCCCTGCCAATCCCACAATCTCCCTGTCCAGTCTAATAATTACAAGGTATTCCAAAGAAATACCTGGATTACAAAGAAGCTGGTATATCATCCTGTATTATCTCTTGCTGCAGGATGTGAGTTTACGAGACAGCATTGCCATAGTTTTTTGATACTTTATTACTTGCATTCATTTTGGCCTATTTCAAATGTGATATGTGTCAGTAGTATGCCTACACTGCAGTTTTTACTGGAAGAGGAGTATGCTGCTATTGACAGGCATATCTGGTAGTGCAATAGATTTTATACTGAGTTCTTTTGTTTCCTTATTTCCTTTAAAAATTTTCTCTCTCAGTTTTGGTGGCTTAAAGTTCATCTTCGTGTAGACAGAAATAATTTCGCTAAAACCACATTTCTTTTACACATATCCCATAGATATGGAAAAAACCATACTGCATCCATTATTTTCAAGAAAATAGAATCTATTTCTACTGTACTCCTATTCTAGAAGTCTGGAGATCTACTTTATTTTAAGAAAGCAAAGACTTGCAGGTAAAAAGTTAGATTTTAAAATTATCTTCTGGATAATTGAATAGGTTCACAATGTTTAAATGTAATTTTTTGCTCAACAGCAGCATCATGTCATAGCACAGCCTCTTCTTTTCAGCCCCTTTAGTATAAACTATAAAATGCCTCTCTAGTACCTCTCAGTCTCATCATTCTAGTCAGTTTTTTGAGTTTAATGTCAGAAAAGGATAGAAAAGGAGAAAGTAAATTAAATAGCACAGAAAGGCTTAGCCAAGATTTCTGAAGTCACTAGAACTCCTAATACTTTCAGCATATATCCTGTTATACTGACAGGCATAATCCAATGTCACATACATCCTATCATTTAAATCATTACTAAAATTGACATGGCCTGATGTTGCTTCACCTGTCCAGGTATGTATGCATGTATCACTAAATAAATTCTAAGCTCATCTCTTATGTAGCGCTTTTCATCCCCAGAGCTCAAAAGCCCAGTTCACAAAATATGGTTGAGGTGGTTTTGGTTTTTTTCTTTTTAGCTGGAGTAAGAAGATAACTGATTTGCTCTAGTGACCCAGCAAATCAGTGACATAAGGTAGAATCGGACTTTAATTCAGACCCATGATGACCACATCAATTTATCTCACTGATTTGGTGGTAATACTGTTATGAGAGTTCGGTAATATTTATAAGTGTTTTATACATTTTATGTTGCTGGTTTTACTGCCTTTGTAAAGATTTACACGACTGTGTGACTTTTTTTGCCCCCCCCCTTTTTTTTTAATTTGAGAAAGTAACACATATTTAGAGAGCCCATATTTAGCCAAAGAAGTTTTTTAGTTTTGCAAGATTTTTGTAAAGTATTTTACTGCTTCATTCAATAATTTCTCAATTATTGTGTATGCTGCATCTTATCTGTTAATTTGAAATTTTGTCTTTTCTGGGTGTATATCTAAGGCATTGACTTGCAAACACTTGTTGTACCACTTTTATGCAGAATTTTAAATAGTTATTATTGTGTATTTCCTAGGTTTACTTACTCTAATGATGCCTTGATAATAAACTTTGCAATTCCAGTATTGTTAGATTAATTTCTTTTCAATGTGTTGCACATGGAAAATTTGTTGGTCTTTGTCTTTTCTAAATCTTAAATATATCACCAAAATTAATATTGGCTTGCAACACTTGAAATGATGAGTGAAGATACAGTTACAGATCTGGGATATATTGTGATCTTCATGTAGAGAGTTATACATCCAGTTTAATTTCTGAATCCCAGAAGTTATTTCTTGATTTTCTCTAGAGTAGCTGAAAACAGAGTAAGCCTGTTTATTAGCCTTAGGTAAACACTCTGTTAATACGCTCACTAAGTCATAGGTTGTCAACATTTTTATCTTACTGGTTTGATTTCTAAAATACATTTTAACAAAACCACACTCTTTTACAGATCAGCAAATATCTTCTACAATTAAATTTTATTGCTTCAACAAAGAATGCATCATGATTAAAGAAAGATACGAAATTTCAGTCTTCAAAGTTCACAGTATGACTAGTATTCAACCCACTCAACAAAGAATGCAGTTCTACAGCAATTCAAACTACAGTATTTTCTATTTAGATGGTCATGGTATTCAGACCAAGCTAAGGATGGAACTAAGGATGGAATTGGAACATCAATGCATGTAGCTTGGATCCTTTGTCCAACAAATTCAAAAGTTCAATATCTGTGCCACAGTACTGGTTAAAGGTGTTTTTTCACTCTTAAACACTGTTGAGAGGGAATTTTACTACTGTCTTCAGTTTCCTAAGGGGAGATTATAGAAAAGACCTACCAGACTCCTCTTAGAAGTGCAAAGTACAAGTGACAGATACAGGAAGCTCTGAATAAATATTAGTGAAAAAATTTGCAATTATAGTGGTTAAAGAAGGGGAGAGGTAGCTCAGATAGGTCTCTGGGTATTTTGTTTGCTTGTTTGGTTTTTGTTTATGTTTTTATTTAATGGCATGGAAAATTATGATTGTATCATTAAACATCATTGACATAAATATGCCTATTTATAGCAGCCAGCGAACAATTTAGCCTGAATGTGAATATTCTTCCCACACACATTCTGCTTCTGAAGACTAGGTCCCCAGCTTGTGATTTCATCTTTGAATGTGTTTATCCAGATGTAATAAAAATCACTTTCTGTTATTTTAACATCATAATTACCTAAAGCAGCAGTCCTTTAGGCTGTGCCAGTTTCTATCCAGAATAGATAATGTCCCTCTGTTTGAAGGATCTACTAATACTTTCCCATAATTTCAAGCAGAAAATTATCTTTGGTAGTTGTCAAGATATATAGATATAAAAAAACCCTCTCTGACATCAGTGGCCAAATTTGAAAGATGTTACTCAGCTGTACAAGTATTTACGGGAACCAGTTAGATATTTGATGTATGTTTCAGCATCCAGAACAGTAAAGAGAAGTTTTATTATTGATTTTTATTGAAAGAAGAATGAGAGCTTGAAGGGATGAGTTTGAACTAGTTAAATGACAAAAGAGGAACTTCTCTTTGCTCCCCCAAACAATGCTCTAATAAAACATTAGGTATTTCCAGATCAGGTGGTACAATAAGAAAGCAAATGAGTGGAAAAACACTTTAGATTTCAGAGCATTTTAAAATTATACTTCTTCTTTGACCTTGTTTTAATTCATTATTGAACACATCTTTTTAAACTACTCCGATTTCTGAAGAATACTGTAGGCATTTCCATTGCCATCCCAATGAGGAAAGGTGATATGCTTGTAGCACTCCACGCTCATTGACATAGATAGGATGAAATACTTTGAAATTCTCTAGCACTCCATTTTCAATTGTGTTTTCTGACATATTAAGTGATTAATTGAATTCCATTCACTGCACAAACATTTTATAGTTGAAAATGTACCAACAGAAACACGGCAACTAAAAAAAAAGAGATATAAAAAATAAATTGGAGTGCAAAATCACAGCTATTGGTGTCTTTACCATGTGTGTTAAACCTGTTCCTTCCCCCAGGAGGTCCATCCTGGCTCACAGGTTTCTAGAAGTTACATTTTTATTGCTACTTTCTTCTTCATTTGCCTGCACAGCACAGCTAGGTTGTTTGTCACAGTTTGGTTGGTTGCTTTCTTTGTTCGATTGGATTTTTTCATAGAAGTTTGGTTGTGTTGATAAAAACACGTATAATACAACTCTAGGAAGGGGATTGGTCATAAAATATTCCCCTCACCAACAGCTGAGATTCAATGGCACTTGGGTTGAGGTTGCAAATATTAAAAAAAGAAATCATTAAAATTGGGTCAGCTGACAAACAATGCATTCAGATGAATGATCCCGTTTGCTGAAGAAGAAAAAAAGTTTTCCACATACCTTTTGCAGGACAAGGGCTTCTAGAAGCATAGAAGGAACAGAACGTAGTTTGTGCATTTAAAATTAAGAAAGGGCATGTTTTTCTTTCCTTAATCAGTTCTCTCATGACTGTGTTTTATCTGACATTTTTTAACTCTGTGCTAATGAAAACATGTGCACGCTGTGCAGGAGTTCACTTCCATATCTTAAGAGTCTTCTCTCATCAAAGGCTGTTCTGCACTAGTAATATTGCAAGCACTCCATAGTATACATTGTATCATTATTTGTCAGCAACTCATCAAAAAATATGAACACTGTTTTTTCAGATGTAAATACTAATTAGTTGCCATTTCAATCTGTCTGCTCTGCATTACAAGGATTTCCTTGACAAGACAAGGAGCCACTGTTTCTACGGGCCTCCATGAGGTAGAACCTCCGTATATAATTAAAAAAAAAAATTATTTTAAGATATATAGTGTGTTAAGTGGGGATGCCTTATAGTGCCTTGGTTTTTAGAGACAAGATGGTGATGGAACTTGCCATTGTACTCAGCAACTAAGGGAGATTTCAGTAGTATAATAAAAGCAAGGCTTCTTATAAACCTCTTGATTTAACAAATGACACAAGGGATTTACTACTGCTAACCCATCTAAAGAAACAAAGCATGCTGTGGTCAGGGTTTGACAAACGAAAAAAAATTAAGCAGATAAAAATTCATGTCTAATTTGAATTTTCTATTCTGAGCTAAACTCTAATTCTACAAGGAAACAAGTTTTCAAACTTTCCTAACAGAGTCTGAGAGATAATAAGGTGTTGGGGCTTTATGTGTTATTCTTTAAATGATCCACCTCTAAAGAGTACAAAACCAGCATGCAATCTTAAACTTGAGATGTTATCTGTTCTTGGACTATGCTTATCATTAATTTTAATGGCAATTGCACATGCACATTAAGAGAAATATAGACCCCATCTCCTTCCATTTCTCATTTTGTAAAACAGTAAATGCCAAGCCATATGGTATTTTTTAATGGAACACACATTTGATCATCTCTGTTCATTTATATAGATTTCCTAAAATGTAGTTTAAAAGTGAACACGTCAGAATACATTTGTTAAAAAGGAAATTCACTACTAGTTCTAGGCATAAATTTAAGGAATGTTTTTAATGACTAAAATATTTATAAACTGTGCTATACTTATTTTATATAGTGAAACTGTGTTTGTTGCTAGATTCCTAATATTAGAAAGATCTCATTTGCATTTTAGTAGAAACACTAAAAGTACTTTTTTATGTTTCAAGTTTATTCTAAACTGCTGTTTTGGACTGCCATCCTTCATAATAGGCATGAACTAAAAAAGTCTTAGAAATATAGATATCATCTTTCTTTGAGAAATTGCTTTTAAACAGATAGGATGTGCCATCAGGATGAAGTACCACATGCCGTTAATTATACATGGTTCAAGTTCTAAAATTTAATCAGATACAGATTCAAACTCATGTCGTGGTATGCTATCACAAGAGAATACTTCTTAGGTGAATATGCACATTTCTTGTGCTTTTAAAGATATGCTTCACATAGTTGCCTTCACTGTGGGAGCTTTTGTGACTATTCAATGGCAATCATTTCTGCTTCACAGTAGAGTGGAAAAATATAGGGAAAGTTTAAGAGATCCTTCAGAAACAGCCTCTGCTGCCGCTGAGGCAGCAGCATAAGCTGCTCACAGCATAAGCTCACAGCATAAGCTCTTTGCTACAGAAAAAAACAATAATAAGACTATTATTGTCATAACAGTCACAAAGGTGTTGCCTTTAGCACTGGGGATCATTGAAGGCATTGTAAATGGCCTGAGAAAACATAGCTAGTGGAAACTTCCACAGAAATTTAGTCAGAATCCATGTAGCTTTCCTAGAAAATAAAAATCTCTCAAAAATCTTCCAAAATTGTTTTGAAACTGCGCCTAACATGTTTATGAACTGTATCATCAGACTTTAGATGTGAAATATCTTACCAAATTTCCTGTGTGTAACATATGTATTGTAAGCAAGTTACTACTTTTCATTCAAATACTCTGATTTCTCTCTGAGTCAATAAATCTTGATAAGATTAATGGATTCTGTCTAATGTCCTAAAGACAACCCCAGAGAAAACAAAACTGCACAACCTCTAAGAGGATACGCTGAAATATAAAGGCTGAACACTGAATTGTGCACACCTCTCTGTCAATTATCAGGGACAAAAATATCTGCTCCCTAGGAATTGTGCTTCTCACAGGGGTGAATATTAGATGATGAACATTTATTTTTCAAAAACAAGGAGCCATTTTCACTACCAAAACTGACTCATGTCAACATTTTTGAAAATATGATTTTCATTGTGGCTGATTACCTTAAAATACTGGACAAAACTCAAATGTGGCATTATCTTATTATCAAACACAGCTCATATTTAAAAAGAGTAGCTGTACTTTATTTAAAGAAAGGAAATATCTGTGAGAGAAAAAAAATTACCATGGTTATTTGAAAACAGCAGGTTAATGATATATACCTCTTAGGACTGCCTCATTTCTAGGACAGAAATTAATGTTTTTTGGCAAACTACTGAACTGAAATCATCATCAAAACGTCACTTAGAAGACAAGGTTTTCTGTGAAATAGGTGGGGTCATTTGGCAGAGAACTGCCTACAAAACCATGATATCAATACCAAAACATGCAGAGAGCAAACTCAGACAGCAGTTTACAGGAATTCTTTTTAGTTCTCACATATGAATAATGTATGTGTATAATCCTGCATCTTACAAACACATTGGTATTTTTTTCAGTATTGAAACCAATCTAAGATTTTAAGAACACCAGTACAGTGAGGAGTGTGTGCAATAAGGTGAACTACACTGATGGCTTCTGTAATGCACCACCTGAAGAATGGTGAGAGAAGACATGTAAAAGAAGTAGTTTTGAAAAGGTGTGGCCACAAATTTATTCTTAAAAAAGCCCCCCAAACCCAACACTTTATGGATGCCTTGTTTCCTACTCTAACAGTTTCTGCTCTTCATTTCATTGCAACCTTGGTACAATCATAGAATCATTTCGGTTAGAAAAGACCCTTTAAATCATGAGGTGCAACCATAAATCCTCTATTGCAAGTTCAGCTCTAAACCATGTCCCTAACCACCACATCTACGTGTCTTTTAAACACCTTCAGGGATGGTGACTCAACCGTCTCCTGGGCAGCCTTTTCCAATGCTTGATACTCCTTTCAGTGAAGAAATTTTTCCTAAGATCCAGTCTTTACCTCCCCTGGTGCAGCTTGAGGATACTTCTTCTCATTCACTTGCTGCTTGGAAGACCGCCACCTCACTACATCCACAAAAATATTAGCAGAAAACACCACACAGAGTTAGGTCATGAACTAATTAGGCCTCAGTTTTCCATTTACATGACTGAAATGGAGTCAAATTCCTAGCTAAGAAAAATGCTTCCAAACTACATACTCATGTAATTTTCAGTCAAAATATACTGAAAAAGCTCAGATGAAAATCTGACCCACAGTTTCCCTAGCTAATACAAAGAGTTCAAAAACCTGCAGTATATCTCCTCCACAGCAAAAAGAAGTGACTAAGAGCATGATAAGCAGTTGGAAAATATTAGAGTGCTTAAAAAGTCTCAGACAAAGTTATGTGAATTAGAGAAAGCTCAAAGGGAGCTGTACTAGTAAAGATAAAATCCAATCAAACTCCAAGTAAGAGTTTCAGCTGTGGATAAAAAGAAAATGGACTTGCAGGCATGGACTAGAGAAAAAAAAAAAGAAACACACGATAGGTAATCTGAGATTAGGAAGGACAGGAAACAAACAGAAGGTGCGAAACAAATACATGGAGAATGACACTGGAGACATGTTTAGAAATAGTCAATTTATGAAACTATCTCATTTGGTAAGGTAGGCAGTGAAAGTGACAGTGCTTACTGCTGTGTATTTCTTGGCTGAATTTAACAGGCAACTCTCTGATTAACAGCAGTTTGACATGGTGATTTCTATAGTGTGACAATATTTTCAGTAGAACAACAGATTTATGTTCTAAAATACTGCTATTCAAAGCAAGCTATCATATATGAAAAAGAGAAAGCTATTTTATTATGGGAGTGGTTTTTTATTGTCTTGCTGGATGCTTAATCGTAAAAAGTTAGCACAGCCTGAGTGTAAATCCACCCCTTTTCTTTTTTTTTGAGTTAACATTTAAATTGCCTATCACACAATTTCATGTGTTTTAAAACACTATTGTGATCAATCAGATGTACAAACATACGCTATTTAACATTACACACACTACTTCATATTTGCAACCAGTATTTTTAGGAGAAAAATTAAGGGATCCAGGAATAGACTATAATGAAACAAAATGCTCAGTGAAAACTAGGAGTGTTTTGCTTCTTGATTTACGGGTTTTGGTACAGGACTGCAAATGCTAGACATCTGTATTATATTAATTTCCCAAGAAGTAACTAAAATTGTTGATGAAGTTGAACTTCACATTCACTTTACATTTCCCAAAACAGTGAAACTCTGCCAGTTTCTGAATTTTAGCCAGATGTGATATGTGGCTTGCCCCCAGGATCTGATGGACTTCCCACTGGCTGGTTTAATACAGCCAAGAACCTATTTCTGTTACGTGTTTGGAGAATCCAACATGTTCCAATCCAGAACTGCAGCTGTAACTGAACAATTTATTGCTTGCATTATCTTTATCCTGCTCCTTACTCAGATAGAAGAGTGAGTGGGACAAGAAGAATGCCATCTCTCTTCACTTAAGGTAAAAAAGGGAGATGGAAAAGTGGGAGTAGGTTAGGTCAGCACACACTTGATACACTACCTCATTCATGGCTAAAATATTCTCAAACAGTTTATGTTTGTGTCACATGTCAACAGCAAAACACCTCAGCCTTTCTACTTAAAAGTACCTTGCAGTGCTGAAAGACAGACAAACCAAAACACTCTGTGCTTCCTGAGGTCTTAAGGATGTAGAAGGAACCGAGTGTCACAGCTTGAGAAACAAAAAATGTGTTGTCTCCTTTTTAAATGTTGTATGTGGTAAAGTCACTGGCCTGATACTGGAGTTGTTCAAAACTTTTCTGGTAGTCTTATCAGTCCTGGTAAGAGGTGGCCTGAAACATTTGTATTTTATTTGTGTGCCGTAACATCTAAGGACAGTAATCACAGAAAAGGATTTTGTTGTGCTAGACATCATTCTAGCATGGAACAAATGTGTAAAATGTTATTTTCCAGACTGTGATTCCTTTTGTTCCAAATCCTGATACACTGGCAAGTGATAACAAATCAATACCAACATACCACAGCCCTCGTTGTCATATAACATTTCATTTTTAGGATGATCCACAGCCCTAAAATGGAATAAATAGAAAGAGAATACATGGGAAAATGAATCCTTTATATCCATAAAAATCCTACATGCATTTTAAAAAGAAGATACAAACCATACATACCAGTTCAAATACATGTTAATATTAGCATTTTCTCTAGAGTCAGATCTATTGCAGCATCATTAAAATGTTTTCATGCATGTCATGGGGTTGTAGCCCAAAGATAATATTGTGCTGGGAGCCAGAAGGCAGAGGTTCCGTAACTAGGTGTTATCTTTCTGAGGCATTTTGTCAGAGGACGGAGAAATTGGCTAGAGTGATCCTACGACAGACAACATCATTCCAACTGGGAGACGGCTTCTTGGAAAAGTAGGCAGGTTTTGTAAGAACTGCTAAAGGGGCACAAAGGGGCTGAAAAGGAAAGAGAAAGTAACAGTGTATTCATGACTACTGTCTGCTTAGTAAAGAGAGGCTTAGTCAGCCTTAGTCAGCCATGTCTGCTGAAGGTGAACTTCATGGTCCTTCCCTGCATCATTCTTCCAGCTGGCGACAAAAACTTTTCCCAGAAAAGGAAAGACACAGAGTTTAGGCAATATGCTGATGACAAAACAGAACAAGTGAAGAGGCAGACTCAGTTACAGCTCATCAAGAGCGTTCTCTGTTTTCTCCTTTTCTTCTCAATATCATTCCGAAAATAGACCACAGACATGGTAGATTGCATGGTTTAGCTCTGCATGAGAAATTGTAGGCTCTTTGATTGTGTTATATAAAACAAACCATATGTTAGAGAAAGTAGTAGGAAAGGGAGGGAAGGCACCATAGAAAGCAGGCCAGACTCACTCAGCAATGTGTGTTCCATGAAAGACTTGCATCGGAAATGACAGAAAAGCATACATTAATCTGCAAACCTCTCTCACTATGAGGTCTAAAAAGCAACTTATTTTGCCTCAAAATAACATAATTCAAAGTCTAAACGAAATAGATTTGGTAGATTATCAACCACAAATATTTATATGTACAGAAGTCTGGTCTGCCAAAATATCATGGAAATTGTATATGATGAAAAACATTTTATAGACAGACAAAATTAGTTTTATGGTGCAGGGTTGCCATAATTACCCTTTATGGCAGTGGAAGTGCTGTTTAGGTAATTGGCAATAAGGACTAAATACGAGATAGTCTTAAGCTAAAAACAAGTTGTTCAAAGAGAAGTGCCTCACTGGATACTGCCTATGCCAGTAACATTTGTTAAAATATTAAAATAATCTCTGCCAGACAGAAAGATCATCTAATGGAAAGTCTGTTTGGACATAATACAAGAGCTGCAATTCATATCTTGAATAAGAATCAGAAATTAATTTTGATTCTGAAACGTTTTGCAAATTAGGCTCTAGCTATTCTGCTAGAAAACACCAAATGTTCTGTTCCTTGACATAAATAGCTTTATATTATTTTACTTATATTGACTGTTACTTTAATAACCAGTAACTTAAAAAAATAGCTAAATTGTTCAAACTAAGCAAAAAACTCTGTTTATGTAGTGATGGTTGAATAAGAAGCAGGACACCAAATACAAGAACCACACTGGCCTTTGCAAGTGGAAGATATTTAAGTCATAGAATCATAGAACACAGGCTGGAAGGGATCTTGGAAGATCTTCTGGTCTAACCTTTCACAGGAAACGGAGTCTAGATGAGATCATCTTGTAAACCTCTTGTGTTGGGAACTCTACCGTGTCCCTAGGGATGTTGTTGCAGGGAATGACTGTTATCGCTGTAAAAATGTTTCTCTTATATTGAGATGAAACCTCTCCCCATGCAACTTGTACCCACTGTGCCTTGTCTTCTCCTCTGTCCTCTTTGTAGCTGCCCTTTACAATCTAGGATACTGTGATGAGGTATCCCCAAACTTTCTCTTCTCCAGGGTGAGGTGATGAAGCTCCTTCAGTCTTTCCTCAAAGGGCAGGTTCTCCAGCCCTGTGGTCATCTTCATGGACTCCTCTGGACCCTTTCCAGTCTGTCCATGTCTTTCTTGAATTGTGGGGACCAGGACTGGACAGAGAACTCCAGGTGTGGCATGACAAGTACTGAGTAGAGTGGGAACATAAAGTTGGCAATTTTAGAAATTTGCATCATCATTCCAGAGGACGGAACTGAGACACAAAATGCATAGAGTTCATTATAGACATATCCACAGCTCCTAGCTTCATTCCTTTCTTTTTAAAGTCAGAAGGTCCATGAACAGACTTATCTGAATGGTAATCAAAATATATTCTTCTTTCATATATAGGACAACTCCTGCTCAGTGTAGTTTGAATGAACCTGTTCATCAAAATGCATCTTCACTGTTCAGGGAAGCAAAGACATCTCACAGGTACCTCATGACATCCACAAATACAGATTACCTGTGTTGCCTAACACACAATTTATGCTTGTTTGGTTTGCTTGTAAATTTTAAAACTTTTAAAAATCTTTTGTATTTTACCAGCAAGAGTAAAATTAATTATCCTTTGCATCTTTTCCTGAAAGATAAATTTCTAATTTGGACTGTGGCAAATTAGGCCTTTTTTTATTATTATTTCTTGCTTTTACTAGCTTTAAAATGCTGCCATTCACCAAACTTGGAAATTATCACAACAATTTAAACTTTTACATAGTAAAAATATTTATGCCTCGAGGCACAAAATATTTTGTCATTTGTTCAAAATCTCATTTAAATGATAAATATGATAAACATTTAATCATTTCTTTAGAAAATAACATTAAGACATGCCAAATTTTCGATGAACTTATTCATACTGATTCTAATAAGCTGAACAACTTGTTTTGGCTGCAGCTATCTTTTTTCCATATGGAAGTGCTTCTACTAGCTTTCTTCCAGATCATGTGGTTGAGAGGAGGATGTGGAGAAAAGTCCTATGCTGTTTTTTGTGGCACAAATTCATTTTGAGGACTGAAACATGCAATGTAAATTGCTCTCAGCAAGCCTGCACCCTGAGGGCACGTTTTGGCACTATCACAACCAAATCTGTACCTTAGCAGTCTGTGTCTAAATTCATGAAGTATCATAACAGGTTTAAGGATGCACACAGTTTACACTAAAGCATGTGTCTGCAGAGATGACATGCACCTTCTCTTAGGTGCATTGCACTACTGCCACTTCTTCAGTGGCGTGCATAAAAGGCAATTTTAGCAAGTTTAGGATGGAAGACAAAAGCCATACTACAGCAAAGAGACCACAGAGCAGTGTAATGAAAAGAAAAATTACTATCAAAGAAACAAAAAGCTTGTTTTCTAGTTACCTAAATGAAGAGGAAAAAATAGCTTTTACATCAAGTAAAAATAAAATTATTACCAAGAAAGACCCGTAGTTAAGGTGCCATATCACAAGCAGAATTTAAGTCCTCCTAAAACTCAGCTCTAGAAAAAGAATATTCCTTACTTCCCCATAGCTTTAAATACAAATTTCTGCAATTCCATTTTGTGCTAAACCAATGACATTATTGTGCACTCAGCTGTCAGCCTGAATGAGCCCCATGCTACTAGCTCTGTTCTCACCTTCCATCCAGGATATTGGTCCTCCCTTCACAGACTCAATGCATGATGGAGAAATTAGGACAGAAAATTTCCACTAATAAACTTTTACTGTTGAACAAAGAATTTTCTGTCCTATATGATGACATTTGCACAGACACCAGAAGAAATTGAGATTTGAGTTGATAAGACAAAATATAAATAATTTGCTTCCATAGCCATCCTGGAATATGGCATTACTGTGACATTTCCTTATTCTCTTCTTCAGATTTTGAATTATCAACTGTCACACTATAGGGAACAGAGTAAGCACCAGTAAAGGAAGGAGATCATCTGGAAAAGGCCAATCCTAAATATAATAAATGTTTGTGGAACAGAGATCTATAAGGAAAAGAACATCTTCCAGATGACCATGCTATATCTGGTATGCACAAATTTCTGACATATACATGGGAAAAATAGTTGTGGAACTGGGTAAGAGAAGCAAGCAATGAAGAAGTGAAAATAATTTCCTAAATGTCCCAAGGTATCTCAGTAGATGTTGTCATTGTTATAATAGTTATCTCAATGTATGGAATCATCCAGATTACACTGCACAATTGTTTTAACACGATGAATACAAAAATGAAGAAATTTTCAAGAACTGGAACAGACTTATTAGAAGTTTATGTGTGTTGAATCACAAAATGGAATATGAAAGAAATAGAAAAAAATTAGTAACAGACACAAAACCCAGTCTACTGAAGGAATCAACTTTTACAGACAAGAAGAAAATGAAAAGGAAAAAAAGGACAAACCACCCTTGCTAAAAATTAATTATTTTAAGTATTTTTCATGTGCATCACATCAAATTATACTTAACAGAATAGCATTCATATGTGTGTATGGAATAGAAACAGCTCTGTAACAAATGGTGGTAGAAGTGCAAAATCTTCAAAGACTAAGAACAATATCTTAAGCATTTGAATGTTAGCAAAAGCTTTTCTGAGCTATTTTGAGTTACTTTCAGATCTGTAACACTGATCAGGAAACCTCTGAAGAACAGCCTCTCTTGTGAGAATATCATATTCTTTTTTTGGTCAGCTTAAAACACTGGGATGGCTTTTCAAATGTCTTAATTTCTGTCCTGAACTCATGAACCTGGCAAGGTCAATGGAAAAACTCTCCTATTTACTTCAGTAGGAGGGACTGAGATCTTGTAGCAAGCATTTTAGAAAAGTTCTATGCATTGTGAGAATGTTTTTAAGGTATTTTGGCACTCTTTATAGCATTGGCCTTTTCTCTTCAGGTTTGATTTATTTTCCAAAACTACAAGAGGCACATAACTTTTCACTTGATCTAGGTCCC
The DNA here is from genome assembly GCA_013397815.1 of Aleadryas rufinucha. Classification (NCBI taxonomy): domain Eukaryota; kingdom Metazoa; phylum Chordata; class Aves; order Passeriformes; genus Aleadryas; species Aleadryas rufinucha. Next base: position 61,111 of record VZTH01001815.1, read on the forward strand.
AGTCTACTGAAAGCTGGCTAGCATTTTACCAGTTTTCAAGCAGGGTAAGAAGGATGACCCTGGAAACTGCAGGCCTGTCAGGTTCACTTCAGTGACTAGTAAAATTAAGGGAGATATTGAAAAACACCTGAAGGATAACACAGTTTTCAGTCACTGAAGGACAATGCAGTTTTCAGTCACAGACAGCACAGTTTCATGAGGGGAAAGTCCTGCTTGTCAAATCTGATTTTCTTGTACAGTAACCCACCTAGGTAACCCACCTAGCTGATCTAGGAAAGCCAGTAGATGTAATCTTTTTGGATTTCAGTAAAAATGTTGATACTGTGTCTCACAGTATCCTTTTGGATAAACTGTCCAGCACACAGCTGGATAAACACATCATGTGATGGGTGAGCAACAGGTTCATGGGTTGGGTGCAAAGGGTTGTAGTGAATAGGGTGACATCAGACTGGCAACCTGTAGGTCTCGCTGCAGAGCTCTATCCTAGGCCCTGTGCTCTTCAACATCTTCATTAACAACTTGGACACAGGACTGGAAGGGTTGCTAACTTGCACGTACTAACCTGGGAGGAGCTCTTGACTACCTCAAAGGCAGAGAGCCTCTACAGCGAGACCTAAACAAATTAGAGGGCTGGGCAGTCATCAACCATATGAAATCTAACAATCAAGTGCCAGATTCTGCACCTGGGATGGGACAACTCTGGATGTACGGACAGACTGGGGAACAAAACTGTGGAAAGCAGGAAAGGGACCTGGGGGTCCTGGTTGACAGAAAGTTGAACATGAGTCAGCAGTGCCCTGGCAGCCAGGAGGGCCACCCGTGTCCTGGGGTGCATCAGGCACAGCATCGCCAGCTGGGCAAGGGAGGGGATTGTCCTGCTCTGCTCTGCACTGGGGC
>VZTH01001815.1:66008-120753 GCA_013397815.1 Aleadryas rufinucha
TAGAAAGGAGCAGGGGAAGCCAATGGGCCAATAGGAGAGACAGAGCCAGGGAACATTTCTGTAACAGAACAGGGCATTCTGAGAACAACCTTTTTAGTCGCTTTAACCTGGGGAGAATTTCTCCACTTAGCCCCAGGGGGTTCTTATAATCCCCGGTACCATGGGACACCTGTCTACAACACTAAGTCCCTTTGGGGATCTATCTGTGCCAGAAACTTGGATGATGGACTCACCCATGGCTTGCAGTGGGCCTGTCAGGGAGCTGTCTGGAGCCAGCTGTGTCCAGCACGCAGCAGTACCCAACCTCCTCTCACAGCAGCCAGCCCTGTAATCCTCACTCCCTCCCAAAACCTTGCCATCTACACCCACTACAGCTATGTATCACTGTGCTATGTGGTTTGTCCATTTCTGTTTGCTGGTTTCCCTAAGCCCAAATAGATAGGGGAAAGAGAAATGCTCTTCAACACTTCTGAACCCTATCAGGAACTGGACAGTCCAGAATAATGAGTATTCAGTTTCATAATTTCCAAATGTAATACCCATGTACAGATGGAAATTTCACCTAGAAATCATAGCGTTCCTGTAGGGAAAGTTCCAGCCCATCTGACATACTGCTGTATTTTCTCATATCTTTAACCTGTCATAACTGCAATAAAAAACAATTTTCTGTGAAGGTTTTGAGGCTTCCCTGCACCATTAGTATAATGCTGTAAAACTCTGCTTAGTTTTACTATTGGCATTATCATAAACAATGTCACATCTCAGAGCATTCCCAATTCAAATCAGGGACTTATAAGAATGTTCTTATAACATGAAGTAATGGAAAAAGTCTTCCAAACAACCATGATTTTAACAAGCTGAATCACAATTATCCAAATCTCTGGACTTCTGAGATTCTGCCATCGATACAAGCCTGTTTCTGTAACACCTCTGATGATGATTCTTGGTTATTTAATTGCTACTGGGTTGCTATGCCTTGTATGCATTTTTGTATTAAAGCTTATTTTTGAGAGGAATGTACTTTATTGCAGTATAGGTAAATGACAATCAAAATCTTTAATGACAGTGAATACTATTCCCATTCAAAGACACAATACAGTTTATTGATTCAAAATATTAGAAACATCCCATTCTGCCTTTTCCTTCATGAGTTTTCTAGGAATCACAGTATATTTCATAGTCTCCCAATCGAACACTGTGATCCAACAATTTTTGTTATTTCCAGAACAAGGTTCCTCTGAGAATAATGTTCATAGTCTGTAGACAGTCCTGTCTGACAAGGTCATAAATAGAAAAGTTCTACTTTATACAAATAAGGAAGAAATCCATTTAATTGTTAATTCTGAGATTTAAAATACAAGAAAGGATTAGTACTTAAAAATTCTGTTTCTATACTGATCACATTCTCAAACACATGTAATTTAAGCCACAATTACATTAATATGCGGACACGGTTTTAGTTTAATATAAGCACACAGTTTGGCAAGGCAAAAGCGAATACACCATTTTTCAATAACCAGTGTTTTCTATTGAGAAAGTGATACAAATTATGTTATGTGGCATTATACAAGTACACAAATATATCAACTTGCAAATTACTAAAAATACGACTGATAAAATGGACGAAAACCAATATTGTCTTCTAATATAGACTTCCCAGTTTCAGAGGGAAGACACAGTACAAGAATAGGCTTGTGGTCATTTTAGGCCTAGAAATAACAGGGGACAGTTCTGCTCTTACCCCACAGTTCTTTTTAGATTACAGGGCAGTTGCAAAAGGCAGAATTTTCAGAATTAACTAGTGAGTTTTGCTTGTTCAACTAGAGTTTCCTGATAGTATCAGGCTTCATATCACAGTGATGTCAGAAAACCAAGTCCCTGAGAAGTATCTCAGCTACTGAAATACTCCATATCAATCACTTGAGAGTACATACTTCAGATCATTATCGTGTGAATAGTATTACTTCCTTTTTTCTTGCTTGTCAGCATCATCTTCCTATAAACTCCTTGGAGAGGAGTTATTTCTTACTGTATATTTTACACAGTTCCTGACACACTGGTACTCTGACCTTGCTTAGGTTTTGGCTTTCTTCAATATGATTAATTACAATTAACAGTTGGAACAATAATAGAAGCACTTTGATGTCCCTTTCAAGACAGATAGGCATTTTCATTTGGATTTGTAACGTGGGGTTTGATCAGTTAAAAAGTAATCTACAAAAATCCATCTGGAGGGTAAAATAAATTGGTTCCACATTTCTCCTGTCACATAAAACTGCTGTCATATGAAAAACAGTTCACATTTGTGTTAATTTCAGATTTGGCATAAGGCATCCTTGATTAGTCTTGATGATGGCATCTGAGAATTTTACACTATGAAATCACTAATTTAAGATATTTGTGATCTCTGAACCATAGAAAGGTACTCAGAAATTAATGCCATTTTATGCAGTTCAAATCCTGGATTCCTTTCAAATAACCATTCAAAAAATATATATTTATTCAATAATAAACAAAGCCACTGTAAGGTGTATATTTTATCATCTGTTAAAATGGCAATAAAATCTGCATTAGTCTGAGGAAATATATATACTACTAAGAACTTCCTATGAGCCACGGCATCTACTCTGACTTTCTCCAAAAATAGTCTGTATGAAAAATCTTAAACATTTTTTGACAGAATAGGATAAAATATGCAAATATTACAGTCTCTTGACCTATAATATACACTGTCTCTAACAGACATGGAATTTAATTTTGCCTAACAGGATTTTTTACCACTGACTTCAGTGGTAAAAATGAGAACAACTTTGTATTATCATGAAGATATATCATTGTATAAGTTATCTTGATTAACTACCTTAGTGATAATTTTGACAGAAACATTGTGGAGAAGGAAAAAGTCAGAGGCATATAACCATGAGAAATATTCATGTAGAGAAATTCCTTCCATGTTACTTTATGTATTGTGTCAGTAAAGTGTAATAATTTATAAACAGAAGTATGTTAATCTCCAATGTAATTTCTTTTAAAATGGTAACTACATATAAACAAGACAAACCAGTCTTTACTTTCCAGGAACATTTATTGCAAATAATGAGGCTTGAAAAATAATCAAATCCCCTAAAGAAGTTTACAGTTTTATTTTGCAAAGTATACATGCTAAACTAAAAGAATATTTTTTTCGTAAGAAACAAGTTCAAAGTGTTGCTTGCAGTAGCCTGTAAAAGAACATGATTCCTAACACATGTTTTCTGTGAGCTACCTCTAATAAAATATTAACGTTGCAGCTCATTGCAGCATCTTGTCATCATCCATTACAATATTCGTCTCAACATTTTAAATCCACGTTTCTCAAGCAATCTTCTACAGGGGGTTTTGCTATGATAGCTCATCAAAACCAAAAAAAGAAAGAGCTAAATACATGTTATGGTTTGTCTGTATGACTCCAGCTCAAATAAAATGTCATTGTAGATTGTACAAATCACTATGAACAAATGCAATCTTCAAGCCTGGTGTAAAACATCCCCAGATAAGACTCTAAGACTATCAAATGCAGCTTTGGGACACGCTTTTGTCCCCTTCATCTTTAAGCTCATAGCTCAATCCAATTATCCACAATTTAGACACTGCCAGCGATTTGTGTACACTTGTATTGCAGAGGAGGATTTTTTTGTATGACTCAAGTGTAAAACTTCAGCTTACAAGCCAAAAACATCTTCAAAAGAAACCCATGAAATGAAGCAGTAAAAACATGGGACAGGGCTCTATGATACAAAAAAAATTTACAACTTTCCCACTTTCTAATCATATATTAACTATCACCTCAATTCCTTCTTTTAAATGAAATCTTAAAAACACAATTTCCTTATTTTGGTCATCAGTTGAAGAAAAAAAAAAAAAAAAAAAGGATTGTATATAAAAAATTCCTTCCGAATATAACAGGAGTGAGGGATATTTGGGGTAGAGCTATATAAAATTCTGAATTCCAAGACAGAAACCACTAGGACTTAAAACAAATCAGCATTTTTCCAGAAGTTAAGTACTTGTTTGTGCATTACTTTTTGACATTATTTCCACATCCAGTGGAGATAGAAACACAGAATCAGATCTTTGGTTCTATCCAGCTGAAGCTTTCTAGAATATTAGTCTTGTCCTTTGGATATAAATATTTTCAGGTTTTCATTAAACATATTACAACAAGAAATTATTCTGGCAGCTGAGGACTAAGAACCTTTCTCTAGCCCTCTATATATTCTAAATGTCCAACAAAGTGAGAAGGCCAAGTGAATTTCTGTCTACTAGATTCTGTGTGAGGATTCCTCAAAATACACTGGCCTTAAATATCTGCAGACCACCATAGAACAATACAGTTTTGTTTAGCAGTTGGAATCCTTTCGGAATTTCAAGTTCTGACTTGCCACATGATTTTAGTCACATGATACCCAAAGCATTTTGAAGTCACATTTATTCTAATAATTTATTCCATGGAAAAAATATCCTAAGAAATATCACAGTATTTTCTACTAGCAATTATTCTACTTTTCAGTGCAATGTGTCTGAACAGAGGTTGGAATCTCTTTTTGAGACAGAAATTATGTACAAGATTTTATTAATAACATTTAATCTTGCATAGCATTTGAATACATAGGCAGCAAAAGGAGGTTTCTACTAAAAAAATCAGATTTCAACTGAAGTACTAAGTTATTTGATAAGACAACACTTGAGGGGCTAAATGATTTTGTTAGGATCACCTATGCAAAAGATATAAAATTGGTGGACTTCAATAGTAATATCTTAGCATTCTATTACTACTTCAGGGAAAAATACAACTCTGTCTAGGAAAAAGGGACCTAACAAAGATTACAGTGACACACTAACCTCTGGCTGATGTCAGAGTATATCAAAGCTGTTAAAAACATTGTATATTAGAGTATACAAGTATACAGTACGTCAAGGGGCCTTAACCTGGTGCTGGACACCACAAGGACACTGTATAGAAAAATGTTTAAATCACAAGCCACAGTGATAAAATCCTAGCACACATGACATGCCACCTGAATGTTTTCTGTTCCACTGATCTGTTTATGTGGGGTCTGTTTCTATTCTAATCAGTTTGAGAACATAACTTCTAACAATGCATGACAAAACCACAATGTTTTAGAGTAAAACTTAGAAGGTATACTTATTTATGTAAAATAATTGTGTTTAGTGTGACATTTAGTAAAATGATAGGCTACACTCATCTCTTGTATTACATATCCCATTCCAGAATTGAAGAAGTCATAATCCTAAATCCTAACAAGCAAACATAATACATGCACAGCCTTCAGGCCCAAGGTAAAATGTAGTACCTAAACACAACTGAAATATTCGTATTGTTCTCCCAGCTGAGTGCTTTACATCAACTTGTTATACTTTTACCATCTCTGAGTTACCATTGTGAAATGATTTCATGACTTATCAAGTCATGGTCATGCATGTTTGCCAGCTTTCAGATATGTAGTACAAATGGTAATTATAACCATTGCAAATGATACATCTTCCCAGCGCTTCAGATTCAGTGAGTTAACCTTAAATGCAAGGCTGATTTAAAGATGAACAATTTACTTAGATAAAGGAAAACAGAAAATATAATTAATCATTTGCCTATCCTTCAACCCTAGTTTACAAAACCATGGTGCAACTTTATTGAGCTCAAAATTGAAGGGTGACAAGGTTAATGCATAGCTTTAGACCTCATGGTTTCATTAGCAAACACATTACAGAGTGCAAAGCTGAGCTGACAGTAATGCTAGGCCCAAACAAAGTAAATAATTATTGGCTTGGCAAATGAGGAAGCACTTGCAGAGTTTGTTTACATTTAGGTTTTGGAAAATTCATGTTGGCAACAAGTCAAACACAGTTTGACTAGTAACTGTGACAATTGCTCACAGATGCAGCTGGAAGAACAACAAAAGAATGGATTTATGGTTCTTTTCTCCCATGCATTTTTCCCCTTTGTTGCCTTTTTTTCTTGTGCTGTTTCTTCTTTCTCTTTTTTCTCTGTCTTTTTTTTTTCTTTTTTTTCTTACCATTTTGGATCAATAACAAACTTGTAGCCACAAAGATAAGTGGGTTTTCATGGCAGATGGGCCTTGGAATGTATAAAAATCTCATGTTGCATTTTGTCTTTTGGCCATATATTGGAAAAGACACAGCTGTGCTCAAGCTGTACTCATAAAAGCTTTGCTCCCTGACAAAACATATGAGTGCCTTTAATTCTTATAGGTCTGCGCTCAATTTTCAGGAGAAATACATCACTTCAGTGCTGGTGCACTGTTAACAAACTTTATCAGATGACAAGAGTATGGAATTATGCCTCACCTCAATTTCTTTCATGCATTTCATTGTTTGGTTACAGAAAAGAACATATTGCTGAAATTCAACTAATAAGGCAATCCATGAAAATTAAAAGAATTCAATATCCTGTAGCTGATGTAGAAAAATTGTGAAACCGCAATTCCCTTTCTAATATTTTATACAGAATGCAACTATCCTAAACAATTAATATTTTCAACATCCTAATATGCAGTAGTATCACAGGATTAAGAATCAGTAAGAATAAAGCATTAAAAAAGAAAGTTCACATAGAATCTGACAATTATGTAACTTATAGGCAACAAATGCACAGGAGAGGATTATTCATTTAAACTCAAGAAAAGTTTGCAGCAGAAAACAGCAGTAATTGCTATAGCTCACTTTCAGTCTGAGTAAGCTGAAAGAGTTTGGTCAATTCATGTCAGATCAGCTCATTTAAGTGTATTTCACACAGAAAAATTAAGAGTCCTAGTCTGATCAACAGAAACCTATTTTATCTTCCCCAGCTTAGTGAACCACCAAACTGAAGTCTCATTAACCCATGCTTCTGAAAACTGGTAACACAACCAAAATATTTTGAAATTATTCATACAAACTAGAAACAGAAACTTTAGTAATCATTTGTGTATCTTAGCTATTTTTCAGTTGTTTACACTGCATTGCTTATATTATGCTAATGTCGCTACATTTTTGTTAGTTCGAAAAGAATTAGAATACAAACTGTGAAAAATTACATTTTTACATTTCACAGACCAACTATAAAATAACATCATAATTTTAAATGCTCACTGCATTCGTCTTAGGAAAACAGAATGAGCAGGAAATGTCCTCTGAAGAATGATAAGGCCAGGATATAATAGGCATAAATACTCCTCCGAGATCTTGGGTAGATGACAAGATTTTCTCAGCTTGCTGGCATTCACTGATTAAGGATCAAAAAGGGCCATATGTGCTGTCTTTCCAAGCTATAGATGCATTGACATAGCAATCTTGCATAAGAGATCATTCTATGCTGAAGATACAGAGGTATTTTTTAACTGATCTTTATTCTCTGTGCAGGAGAGTGTGTATGAGCAGAGACAAAATATCTGTTGAAAGCCACAACAGATAAGTATTCTCAATTGAAAAAAATGAAGCTATTCAGTAAAATTGAGCATTGTTAATTGATATAATTATCACTAAATTTTCTGGTAAAATGTTGGAAGTGAGATAAAAACGGTTTAGAGAGATTAAATTCTCAATAGATGCAGAAAAAAGAATATTTGTAAATACAAATCTAACCGGAGAAAAATCCATAACAAGAAAAAACAGTGAGAAAATGGCATAGTGGAAAGTACTTCCAGTGGGTGTATAAACAGAGAGCAGTATTGATTAAGGTGTATTCTAATCAATACGCAGATACTTCAATGCTTTAAATGCAGTGGCTTTGACAACCTAAAGAGAACATTGTTCCACTGAGTGCAAAGGTTAGATACTTATGCTCTAACAACTGTGGAGGTGTGACACTGTCTAATTATTATGGGGAATCAGATTCTTACACAAAATGCCAGAAGTTCTAAGCATCAAGGAGGTAGGCAACACTGGCAGAAATGTGTTGTTTCTTTGATTTTAACATAAACATTGCAGTTAACCTTATAGGGACAGTTCAACTATAGGGCATTTATCACCTTGATATTAGTAAGTGTCCTCTAAGTTTATCTCTGCTAATATTAGTGAACAGTAGAGAATCTTGGATAACGACATGGAAGTCTGAATTTCTTTGCACCATCTTTTCTTTTTTTTTTACACCATCATTACACACAGTGTATTTTATAAAAAATACTTGGTTTTCCTTACCTTTTATCCAAAACCTATCAATATTGTTTGGACGTCAAAAAGTTTTCCTTATTATGAGCACTTTACTGAGAAAAAAAGCTCCTCCATTGTTCTGCTGATGCCCAAGAGAAGATTCCTGCGTAGAATAAGTGGCTCTGACTCAGTGCATGACACCTGCATCAGCTTTACCTCTCCTCTTCCCTGGCGTAGGGATTGAGTGTGAAATAGCACCTTCTAAATCTGTACATTTCTTAAAAAACATGTCTGCCACGAGCTAAACTACCTTTGATGGTCTGCAACTGCCTCTCCAGGTTTGATGGCAGTCTCAGCAACTTGGCAGAAAGGTGATGCCAGTTTTCACAACCAGTGTCAATGTTCAGGAATTTCCAGCTGCCCTATTCTCTACAGACCAAAACTTGTTTGATGTCAGCCTTTACCATCTGCTACTGCTATCTCATAAGCAAACCAGAGGAGTCATTTCCCTAACTAAGTAATCATCATCTACGATAATACAGGTCTGGGTTGGTACACCCCAAGAGCATTTTAATCTTCCCAGGGATCTGAAGATATACTGTACAATATATAAAAGACAAGGTTTTGTAGCTTATTCTTCTACACTGACTTTATTTTCTGGAAGATGAAAATTGAAATGTCTTGGTATAAACAAAAGCCATAGAGCTCTATCTGCCCTATATATGAGCTGAGCAGAGTTTAAAATGGTCATCAACATCACTACTGTATTACTTTGTGCTGTGCAGACTTCATTGGTTGAATTCAGTGGTAACTAGAGATGCTCAACCTCTCTTACTATCAGGCACATAAAGATACATCTTCTGAACAAGCTATGCATAAAAATACATATATCTGATAGAAATACAAGATTGCCTCAATAATATGCAACGCGTTACACTAATCCCTTCATGTGATACATCTCAGCAAACATTAATAAACAACTTTATGCATCACAACATAATTTTTCATTTTTAGAAGAGCTTTAGAGTTTAGAGCTAGCTTTTTTCCCAAATTGAAAAATATTCACAAAAATTGCTTTAGAGTAAATCTGAGCAGTTTATGTGTTCATCAGCAATTGATAGTTGCAACCGCATGAGAAACAGTTTTTCAGGACTGGCATCTGATTTTGTAGACTTACCTTGAGATGTCAGATAAATATACTGTATTAGAAGATCCAAATTCAAGTTGCAAGCTCAAACAGGTAAAACATAACTAAGAATGACTAAAAGCAGTACCTCTGTCTTTGCTAATATAATGCATCAGTCCAGTGTAACAAAATACTAACAAAAACATTGTCATGGCACTGATAGACAGATTTCACATTTACTCTAGGTTAACACTAACAATTATCACCAAGGTCCAGGCTCAACATGCCCTGAATCATCTGGAATGCCTGACTGTTAAAAGTTTTTACACACCAGAAGACTTTCCTAACTAGAATAAAGAAAATAACTTAGGATGGTAAGAGACTGTTAATTGTTTTAATACATCAGGATGGTCTTAGAGCTATCCTACCTAACGCTCTGGGGCTGACTGTATGTAAAGTATTGAGACTTGGAGTAAAGCCCACTGATCCAAGGGGAGTGCAGTGGAAATAAATGCTTTGCTCAAGGGAAAAAAGAATGACATTTGCTCCCACTTCTCTGTATTGAGGGCCTCAGAAGGAGCATTTCCAAAAGAGAGCAAGTACCAAGGGTACTTCTTGTGCCTTGGTGAAATCTTAGTAGAGTTTATCTGAGATTAATTCATTTTAAGATGAGTGGGAATGAAAATTATCTTCAAGTGTACAAAATATCCATATATGTAGTACTGCTTGGAGACAGAATAAAAAGTTCTGTTGCCTGTATATGTCTGGTAGATTGGTTGGTTGCTCTAAAGATTTTTTAATGGATTTACGAAAATAGGTCTGAGTTAAATCAAATTTGGCACAGACAATTTTTTAAGAAACACAATGTATAAATTAAAATTAAAATTTGAGAATTCTATACAGTTGCAGCTAAGTACCAAACCCACAAAAGGCGTAGGAAGTTAATCAAATAATTAGGATTCAGACTGCTGAATTTTAAAGTACTAAAATTTAAGTCTACAGGCTATGACACTGCCAGTCAAAGCAGGAAACAACCTGGAAAAGAAAGCAAACTATTCAATTTGTCCATTCTTTTAACTTAAAATGTAGTTCAATATATCTCTATAATGGGATCACATCTTTGCACATTTATAGTACTCATCGGGATTTTGAAGTCTAATTTGAATTTTCAGATATTCAGTTGTATATTTAAATAATATAAAAACTCAAGCAATGTGATCTTGAAATACTAATTTCTCTTTTAAATATGTTTTCAAAGTCTAATGTTGGAGTCCCGGCCGGTGTCCCTGACACCGGCCGGGCTGGTCCAACATGCCCGGCGGTAGGAACGGAGAGGACTTCGTGCAGGTTCCAGGAGAGCTTTATTCCATCCGAGGGGCTGATGCGAAAGAGAGCTGTGCCCGGGCAGATTTTGCTTTTCCCGGGACACCAGCAGTGAATTCTGGGCAGGGGGGCGGGACATAGGCGGGGCCCCAGAACACAGGGGAGAGGGGGGCAGGGGATCCTGCCAGCCAGGGGAACAGAACCGAGGGTCTGTCCCTTTGGGGGACTCTGTTATGGATCCTACAGTCTAAAACATAAGAACCACAGTTTTGTTTCTTCTTGCTAGGGAAAATTACCAAATGGAATAAGTTCAAACAGCTATCTTATACCAAAATATAGATGAAAAATATCCTGACACATACAAAACTAAACCAATTTACTGTTATCAAGACCCACTTTTGCTGTGACTCTTGCATGTCCTCACTTTGTAAGTCAATAATCTTTCTTTAATATCATCACCACTCTCCCTTCTTTGGCCTTTTGTTTTCCTGTTGCTTCTGCATTTTCCTATGAAGGATTAGACCAAAATATCTTTGAGACAGGGACCTCACTCTGCTTCTGAATACAATAAGCTGCCTTGCCCAAACGGAGGGAAGTGTGAAATAATAAACAAGCCAGCCAACCAGACCTCACACTTCATCATCTCACAGTGGCTTACAATATTTGAATGCCTTGTTCCATCTCATAAAATCTGACCATAATACAGGACTTTGGGGAATCAGGAAATAATGAAATTTTTGTCACTGTTGGCTCTCCCTACATTATACTGGGGCTGAGTCTGATGTGGCTAATGGACACAGATACCATGACTGCTGTTTCCACAAATTAAAGCAGAAAAGGCAGGTCACAGATGATATTTCTCACAGATCTCTGTGATCTTACCCCTTACTCTTCAGCAGACTAAAGGCCTAACTAGCCAGTCAACCAGACTCTTGCATTCTCTTGGTTTTTTTGTCAGAATAAAAAAAAGCAAACTAACTAAACAGAAATTCTGTTTTCTAGGACATTTTAATAATAACAAAATCTCCACTCAACTAATCCTTCTCCCTCTCTCTCAAGTTATGCCTCAATAATTTTTATTCTTCTTTTGTAGGCTCCTCCTTCTTTCTTAAAGCAGTAATAAATCACAATATGTATTGATTTATTTTTCTCACATAGAGGAGTTTCTGAGCACACTTTTAAGTGGCATATTTTTAAAGAAACATATCTTCATTATGTTGTTCTTTTCTAACCGTGCTAGAGGCATCAGTGGAGTTACTCATTTGTTAAGAGCCCAGTTTGGTTCCACCAGACAACAGAGAAACTATTTCAGCTACACCATGTTTCCTTTTTTCCTTTGTAGTCCCTCTGGGCTGCTTAGAGACACAGCAGAACACTACACTGCCTCTTTACCCTCACTCTCTGCATCCCGAAAGGCCAAAACACAGATATATAAATGACACCCACTTTGACTTCCTAATGAGCAAATTTATCTAGTAGAAATGTCTGCAAATACAACATTAAAGAATGAAGAGCACCTCATGTATAAATAAACAATAGGTTTCTCTTTACATAATCATGTAATTATGCATGGAGGAATCAAAATACAAATATAGCAAAGCTAGCAAAACATGAAAAAAAAAAGGTCATCAAAATCTTTCCATTCCACCCCATCCCCCACCCCGACTTTTTTAAATATAGACAAAGCTAATTCATGACCAAAAGCTTTTCCGTAGTATTTTAATGCTGCTTGTATCGGACACCAGGTCTTAGTTTGCATTTCAGTGTTTCTGGCCCATATTTCAGTTTTACCATGACAGCACATACAATTTTCCACAACATTGATAGTTTAAACTTGTTTACACAGATTACAGTATTTTGCACATTTTACCTGTATGACTATGTAAGTCTGATTTTCACAATCTTGTAATTTATATTTTAAATTGTTTGAAGCACATAATTTATATGTTTATACGTAGTTCTACATTATATATAGATTCTGTGTACCTCTGGATTCCATCTGTGGACATGCTTAGACTAGCCATTTATTATGAAAACTTTCACCTAGCATAATATTAGGAGCCCTAAATCATACATCAAGAGCAAGGCTGTACTTGCTTGCTATCTATATCTTTATACAAAAAGACAAGAATTTTGATGTCTCCTTACAGACATTCACCTAGATGATCACATTTTGCCAAAATCAGTAGATTTTTCTCAGTTCCATAAAGAAAGTAAAGAATTGCAAATAATCTTATTGCAAATTTTAAGCACCCTGCTGTCAACTGCTTTGAACATGAGAAGCCAAAATTTCAGCCTTGATTAATCTCTCTTATCCATTGTGATGGGTCACTTCTACAGAAAAATCTATACTTTTCCCAGTAAAGATACCCAAAGCCATGTCACAACGGGATACACCACTTGTCATGTTCAGATTTAAGATTAGGCATAGCTAGCAAAATAATACCATGTAACAATACCACACCTGAGTTATGTTTATGGTCAGCTACGGTCTGTTCCTAAGGAGGAAAACCAGTTGTAGACTCTTGTTTCTTAATATGCTGTGCTATGAACCTTCAGCCAGACAGGATCGAAGTGCAGCTTTGCTCTGCAGGTACAAAGTAGCCTTTTACAGAACACTAGTATTATTCACTTCTATCTTAAAATACAACATGAACAATCTAGCAAGCTCCTAATCTGTTTACTAGACTCCAGATGCAGAGGATTTATTTAACATTTATCTTTAAGCTGACCTGCCTTATAATGACACATCATATTGCAGGAAATGAAAAGATTGCATTCCCCTGCTTTCTCCTGTGAAAATAGAAATTTATATTCAAAGATTCTACTTTTCTCTACTTGCTAGGTGTAAATATGTCAGAGATACATTAAAATGGCATTCAATATAGACTGCTATTTTAAAAACAAACTTGTCATTCTTCTCCTGCTGAATTGCTCATAAATTCAAGTATGAATAAAGATATCAGATTACATTAAATGCATTTTGGTATCTGTAACTTTCTGCAATGAATTAAAACTGGCTGATCATGTCTCAAGTGCATTTCATTTTCCATTGATTCATGTACTGCAATATAACCTTCAAAATTCCCTTATGCCAACAAACTCATTCAGATATGCTGAGTGCAGGAGCAGATTAAAGTGGCTATAAGACTGAAAACTGCATCAAGACATCAGAGAATGCAGTAGAGGTATAATGAAAGTGTAAACAAAACCTGTAGATGTACAAATTGCGTTTCATATAACCCACTACTGAATTCAGTGGAGAGTTTTGGTGTAAGGAGAAGATGTATTAAACCAGAACAAATTGGTACCATCACTATATTGAGACTGTTTCATTCTGCTCCATTTAAGAATTTTCGCTTCAGGACTCAGACTGAAAAATATTTATTCTTCTGTTCTCTGAAAATAAACTATCCCAAAGTAAAATTTTAAGCTAAGGTGTTTTAAAGGTAGAACTAAGAAAGCATTGTATCTTTGCCACCTGATTGGTTTTGAAGTTGCTTTCAAAAATAACCTTTCTTACTTTCCTTCTATATGAGCTTTTTGCTGCTGAGTTGTGAAATCCAATCCATTCTTTAAAGCCTTTATAAGCAAAAGTGCATTATTACTGACTTAGCACCTTCTATTTTTTCAGTGGTAGCTATGGTTATGGATGAATGCTTTTACCAGGAGTTAAAAGAGAAAATGAGTCACTAATGATACCAAACCAGAGCCTTCTGTGCTTAGTGAAGCCTGAAATGATCTTCAGGTTTCAGTTAGCAAGGAGAGCTTACAAGTATCTTAGTTTTCCACAGTGCAAATATCCACAAAAATGTTTTCCTGCATAACTTTTATCTCCAAGATTCTATCAGCAGAAGTTACCTATGACACTAAACAGTTAAATTACATGAATGGGGGGCGGGTGGAGGAGAGAAGGAAAAAAAAAAAGACACATCTGGCAGCAAGGAAAATACAACAGTTTTTGTAATTCAATATCTCTGGTTATGGACCTTTTGTTGTCATCCTCATTTCCTGTGGACTTCTCCTCCCCAAAGATTGCATTCATCTAACACACCCAGACAGCAACACTTACACACCTAGTAAAGGATATGTTTAAAGAACTGGTTGTTCTTAAACTGTGTATTCGTTGTAAACTGTGATAAAATACCTTTGCTGTGTAGTTGTGTGGATCCTTTGATTTTATCCAGGTTGGTTTCACATGCGTGCAGATGATTTGCAAGTGGGAGATTGGGTATTCAGAGCAATGCATCTGCACCAACTGCTGGGTTGGGGCAACTCTAATTCCCATGCATTTGACCAGTTTCATGCCTCTGTATTTCTGAATTGGTATAGCAATGTGTTGAATCAAATCCGCCAAGAAAGGCACAGGATCAAAGGAGGAAATACTTGTACCACTCACCCAAGTGCCTGCCCTTTATATAGCTTACCTCTTGCACCAAGTAGATTAGCGCTGATAAATAGCTGGAGTGCAGTTTCAGTCCTAGTAACATGCTATGAAAACATCTTGCATTCAGTGGCTAATCCAGACTTCTCCCTTCTCTGCCAGACCACAAACCTTTCATCATAAACTTCTCCATTCATCTTCCATTGGCATGAAGAGGCGACCCATATTGGATACATCTACAGATGTTTTATTAGTAGCACATGTTTTGGATGCTGGAATTATATGAGAATATACTGTGATCCAGCTGCAGGTGTTTACTAAATAGGAAATAAGTAGAAATATCATGGAGGCAGTCTAGGAATGAAGCAATGCAATATTAATTTAATTTACTCAGTGTTTATGTTAGCTGATTTAAATCTAAATCTGCTGCTCTTCTGAGTTTCATTCCTATTCCCAAGACACACATTTCCCTAGATATGGTTACGTCAGTCCCCTGGCCACCCCCTTCTGAACCGTCATTGTGAGTAAGGAAATACTAGCTCCATATGGAAGGATGCTGATATGGGGGTCCTGGGAGCCCCAGGGGAGACCAGGGACGGTCACGGCTGTGCATGTCCTCAGACCTCTGGCAGACGTTGTGCAGAAGTTTAGATGATTCTATATTTAGATTTATGGAAGTAATATCCGTTTCCTAATTTTTTTTTCTTATAAATGGTCTCTACATACTGCACAGAAAGATAAAATCAGGTGAGGTGGTGTGGGGGGAGAGGGGAGTGAAAAGAAGTGTTTTAATGCCATTAAGAGCTTATTGAGTTATGATTGTTTCTGTTTCAACAACCCAAGTGATAGAAAGGTTTTTTCAAGTGAATTGTCATGTAATTAGTACAGAGAAGTATTAATTTCCTCTTATCACTCATAGCAGTAATAGCTTTATCCTTTCTCCATGTAACTTTTGTCTTCTAAAACACAGCTGTTATCCTGAAGGAAGAATAAAACAGAACCTTTGTAAATTTATTAACAAAAAGCCATGAATAAATATCACATCTCTTCTGGAATGGATACTTTAATTCAAGAAAGACAACTATAAGCTCTTTAATAGCTGGTATCTGGGGTAACCAGATAGGATATAGTGAAGAATCAAATACCGTGTTCAGACTCAGAGCCATGTTCAGATACAGCACGAGAAAACCCACAGATAAGAAATCAAAGAATGAAAGACAGCATTTCTTTTTATTTAATACTTTTGAACTTGAAAATCAGGTTATTTTCAGCAACTAAAATGGCCCTTAATAGTTAGCAAAAGGAAAACATTTGTTTAATATGCTCATAATAGAGGGTTTATGTTTTCGTTCACTAACAACATCGTTAAACACAGTTAATTTCTGTCACACTGCAAGTTCAAGGAACATATATTAAGAAAAACAGGCAATTTAAAATTAGACTTATTCTTATTACAAGGTGCATCCTGTAAGCTGCCAAGACTTGTAAAAATGTGACAAAACATAGATCAGTGCAAGGAGATATGTCAGAAGTTTAACAAAAACAATTTTCCCAGGGTTAAGAAGTGCTTAAACTGCTGTTATTAATAATAATTTCTGATTATTTTATGAACACATAATAAGCATCTGTACTATGATTCCTGCCATTGTGGTGGAATTGCACACAATATTCAAAACATGGATATACCAATTACACTATGGTAATGATATTTGAGGTTTATTTCTATTAAGACAACTTACAACACTCTATTTACCTTTTTTACACCATGTATTGAGCTGATGTGAGCTGAGAAACTACTCCAGAATGTCTAGAGGTGCTACAGGTATTTTATATTCTATCACTTTTATCCATAATTAGGTTATATATTTTTATGTGAACTGTTTTTAACACAATTATTTTTAAATTCTTCTGCAGCTCTTTGAGGTTTATCAATAATTGTCTGGCTTGCTTAGTTTGATATCCATTTGTCTCTTTCAGCATATGTTTTCCCAGTTGTATGCAAAAAAATTAAACACAGCAGAGCTTGAGAACCCTCTTTTCATTTTGAACTGCTAATGAATTTCTAGTCTCTGCTTCCTAAATTTAGAATGTTGTCAATCTGGAAGATGACCTTCCTTCTTATGATAACTTATTTTCTGCAAAAATTTGTAGTGAGATATTTTATCTAAAGGTGTTTGTTTTTTTAAAAACAAACAAACAAACAAACAAACAAATTAAACAACCCTGTTATTCTTAACTGTCTTCTCATTCTTTTCTCAAATATTTAACGATAGCCTAAGGTGTGACACCTCTTTACAAAAGCTGTGTTGGATTTTTACTGGTACATATTAATCAATGTATTTTAATCCTTTTCTAATTATACTCTCCATGCTTTACTTATGACCAAAGATTTGTTAGTCAATGGCTCACCATATCGTCTTGTAATGCTGTTTAAGATCATCTGCCATCTTCTATTCCTGTCATAAGGTACATTGTTTCTGAGAGACAACAAACAAAGTCACATTTCATCACATTGCAACTTTAACCTAACAACACCTAGTGGTTTTGGGATTCAAAAGAAATATTCAGTTCACGTTGTTCTACACGCAGAAAAATATTTATCTGTTCAGCAAGGTTGAATAGATACACATTGCTCTTTTGAGGACATCACCTATACATGTTGTCAGAAATACAAAATATTATCTACCATAACTCTTTCGTAAATCTCAGTACACCTGCAGTTCAAGACTGAACAAAGTATGTTTAACATTAATGTAAAGATGCTGTATGTGTATTTCAGGTGGGCTTCTCTTGTCTATATTTTCAGGTGACAGATTAAGAACTATTTCCAAAGTATCAGTATTTTTGGTTGAGGAATAGAATGTAACTTTTTATTCATAAAAACAGTGGGCCAGCTTCTGTAGTGATATTTTTACACTGAGAACTAGAATGTATTGCACAAGAGTGTTCAAACAGGCCAATTTCATGTATCTAATGCGTAGTAAACGTACACAGTAGATTGGTGCACGCTAGTACCCTCATGTTAGAGATACAATCTCAGGTAAAATGCAGAAGCCAAGAGTTTCTTCTTACTAAAATCGAAATATGTGTCAAACAAGTCCTTTGTTCCATGACCAAGAAAACTCTTGACTTTGTTCTTCTATGTGACTGTCTTTTCATTTTATGGTCTTCATTTTGTTTTTTCTAATAAATGAAAGAAGAGACTGACTCATCATGGAAAATTGTGTAAAAATAGGACAAAGAAAGAGATAAATCCAGGAGATGTGGATGAAGGAAAGAAAATTGATTTATTTGCCTAAAGTTTTCTGTGGAGTAAGCCTGGAAATGAGAATATGTTGTGAAATGTGGAGGGCGTTAAATCATCTCTAAACCTAAGCTAAAACATCCAATACACTAAACTGTTTTAAGTGAATCACAAAAATTATAGATGAAATTACAGTGCTAAAAAATACAGGCAAAATTAATGTGTGAGGACCAAATATATGGTGACTGCACTGGAGTGGGAATGGTACCACTTCAAACTCTTTTGTCTTTAATTATTTCCAAAGTTTTACTGTTGAATTGTATAGCTTGAAAAACTGCTGACATCCTGCAAATCTCTAATGCAGTCTGTATACTTTTCCTTGAATCCAAGGAAAATATGTATTGTGCCAGAGGTCATTTAACAAAATTTGATAAAGTCAATATTTGGGGGAAAAAATGCTCTAAAATCTTCCTGTCCAGGATAGAGAGATAGATAGATTAGACAGATAGAGAGATAGATAGGTGATAGATAGATAATTGGAACAGATTGCAAGGCTTTGCTTACCTTTTGATATCCCTTTTGTGTTGAAATTAGAAAAGTATTCCTCCTTTTTCTTTCTTTTCTTTTTCTGATCAATGGAATCTTGTTTGCAAAGGCACAAAACAGTGACCTTCATCAGTCATGTAGAGTACAATGTTCAGTATTTAGTGTCATCAAATTACTTTTTCTTTTATACACATCACCCTAACTTATCTGGTTTCCCCTTGGGCAATCAATCATGTCCTGTGTAAATTTACAAGCTGTGAGGGGAAAATTTCACTGTGCTTAACAGTGTTCTACTCAAAGCTTTCACTACAATAAGATATTGTAGGTTAAACTCAGTAAAATTTTAAGTTGCATGTACAATCAGTTGGCTATGTACTATTAAATTCATAATGGTTACATGTGAATGGCATTTTCTTAATATATAACCATTTAATTTCTCCATACAAATGCTTTTTTTCTTCACAAGAAAGACATTTTCTGTATAAACAGAAAGAATTTCTCTTGTATTAAACACTGTGACCAGAATACTCATATACTGGGAAAACAAAACCTCTGGAGTTTTTTGCCACACAGTTTATAATTATATTGGCTAAATAAAGTTGTTGTGAAATAAAGTAAAAGATAACCCTTCACAAGGATAAATCCACATGATGTGAATGCGAGAGAGTATTTTATTTTCTTGCAGCTCCTTTTGCACATTGACTGTATATACACTACTTAGGACGAGAACATGACAGTACTACTGCGATTTTTGTGTGTGTGTGTGTGAAAATAGGCATGAAGAATATTTAATTTAAAAATAAAAGTTTCTTAAGAATATTATGAAAATTAATACTGACCTTTTATCCATCAATACTAGGCTTTCTTTTTTTACATTTACATTTTTTACATTCTAAAATATTTCATTTGTACTCTCAGACACAAATACCAAAACTAATTATATTTGTGTATTTTATATAATATTGAAGCAAACAGTAACAACAAGAGCAATATGATAATATGAGGAAAAAATATTTGTTTTTTGATTTAGAGTACCTTTTAGGTGGCAGTGAGGGCAGTTAGGACAGCTGTTGTACCTAAAATATCTACCTCTGTTGAAGGCACCTACATATCCTCTGTAGGTGCCTATCCTCTATTCCAACAGAGGATAGGCACCTACATATCCTCTGGTCAAACACCTAGCCTTGCAGTGTCTGCCAGTTCTTAGGGAGATGATTGCAGTGGACTTGACTGGGCTGTCAGCCTTAATCTGGAGAAATCACTTTTGAGGGTATGTAACCCTACACAGCAGAGACCTAGCTTGGGTAATTATTTGGAAAAGACTAAAAATTGGAATCTTATCTAACTCACATTGAAAATAAATTAAATAAATCAGTGTTAACCACAATAAATATTAAATAGTACCACAGTAAAATAGTAATTGATTTAACAACTCAAATCTCAAATGGAAAATCATTCTTTCAGTGTGTCATTCTGCCCTTTCATCCTCTTTGGACAATGGAACAAAGTCTATTACTGTTCAGTCTGAATTTATACAGATTATAGAATAAACCTAGAAGCCAATGCTTGAATAAATTAATTCAATTTCTTTGCTTTCAACATGACTAATGGAAAATATTTATCAATATAGGTACTTCTGTACTGTGATGTACCTGGAAAACTGGAAGAAAGTTACGTTGACTGTGATTCATGACTTTAGACATTATTCTGTGGAGCAGAGAAGTTTGGATTTACTTCCCTGAACATCCAAGATTCAGAAAATGACTGCAGAAAAAGCTAAGGTGTTTTTTGGTTTTTGGTGGGTTTTTTTGGTTTGTTTGTTTGTTTGTTTGTTTGTTTGTTTGTTTTGTTGTGGGTTTTTTGTTGTTGTTGTTTTTTGGTGGGGTTTTCTTGGTTGTTTTTTTTTTTTGCTAAGAAAAATTACAGGTTCTTTTTGCAATTTCTGTCGAAAGCATGATTCATAGCATGTCTAGGTTTGGAATAAAGAAGAATCTTAAGAATGCTAAGAATATTAGCTCAGGAGCTTAAAATCCTTTGTTCATCTCTAAAAAGGTACACCTTCATCTCCTTGCTCTCCCTCTTTTCTGTCTTGTGGAAAGCAATCTCTTTGCAACACTGGAGTAATAGATTAGTCCCGTAGGTGGTTTTTAGCTTTTTTGTTGTTGTTTTCCATTTCCCTGCTATGTCGTAGTTCAAGCCAGCTCTAGTGGTATAATGCCGTTGATACAGAGCCAGTATGACCAACACAGAGCTCCTAGTTTAGTCACTTCAACAGTGAGGAGACAGAAGAATAGAAAGCATATTCCTCCCAAGTTAAATGAGTATCTAAAAGAAACCAGTGATTCTAATAGCCTCAAAAGACTTATCCACACTGTCTAAACTAGCTGGGTATATGATAAAACGTAAACTTTTTATTCTCATTTTAGTGCTGCTCCAGATATATCCATTCCAACTATATCTAAATTTACATGGAGAAATGCCATAGGTAATGACTTCAGGCTCAGTAACTGAGGGAAAAAAAACTCATGCAGTGGTAGATATGAATTAATTAATGGTCCTGGAAGATAGCAGAAGTGATTCAAACAGGGTGGAAGCCTCAGCTGACTTCATTTGCATTAAAAAACCAAACTGAGCGAATTATGCAATTGAAGCAAATTATACTATTTGTAGAGAGACTTGGATTAAGGACACATGGTGCATGGGAGCTGAAATGAAATTCCAAGGGTCAAGAAAAATGGCAACTTTAAAATAATTCAGCTCTATCTTTGGAGTCAGACCTCTTTATCCTAGACATGTGCAGAAAACCTGTGGATCTAACTATACTGATATGTGGTTTGAAAGCCCCAGCCTTTTTCTTCGTTGTTTTTCTTGTTGTTGTTAAAAGTATTACGTTAAATAAAGACAAACTTGCTTATGAAGAATGATCCTGGCCTATTATGAGAGGACCCTAAAAGGGTTGGAATTTTGGGCTTTTTTATAATGCTGGCCTAAATATTGCCCATGCTGCATTAAGACATATTACAGTGCCTAACTTCTGTTCAGCAAGAATTACTCTAGAGACTTTGCTTGATATTAGCTATAAAAATTTAATCTTTGTAGAATTTGAACTGCTAATACTTACATGATGAAACAAAACTTGAAATACTTTCTTAGAATAGGTTATTTTTACAAATCAGGCATTAAGGCATTTCCAAATGACACCATAAATTAATAGCTGTCAAAGATGTGCCAAAGATTTGGAACAAACATCAATAGAAGTATTTATTAACCACTTATGAGTCTTGAAACAGTAACCATACTATGACAACGTGGAAGCTGTTTTATGTCGCTATTGTACCGCAGACAGTAGAAATCACGACACAAGATTCAAGTCCAGGAAGAAGATGAGAAAAGGATTTATTTAATAATATACAGACTCGTTTTATACCTTAGTATTCTTAAATGGTGTAAGGTCATTGGTCCTTTGGCCACCCACCCCTCAGGGTGATTGGCTGAGTCCTACACCTATTTCAAAATATTTCTCTAGTTAGTATCACAACAATACTACATAACAAGCTGCAGATGTAGATAGAAAGAAATCGTTTACAAAACTATAGCACTGTTTTTAATAACTTCGGTGGGAAAAGCAGGGCCCTCACAGAATGCTGCAGAAAGCTAGAAAATTTCTCAGCTGAAAGCTTTTCAGCATCCACAGTTTTAGATCTTCAGATTTGCTTTATAAAACTGAAATCACACCTTTAGAGCATATATGTAGCATGTATAAAAAGGGCTTAAATTATGCTGCACAAGCTCCCACAAGTGACAGACCCAGGATATGCAAAGGGACTGTTAGTCACTTTACCTGATCTTCATGTAGTTTTAAAAGCTGTAAAAATTAGTCATACACCTATACCATTTAACAAGTGATGATGAAACAAATGAAATGTAGAGTTAGTCAACAGGCCATGCATTTGTCACATGTGTCAATGCAAACAGTAATAATGTGTGCAAAGTGTGAATCCAGGTGTACGTACAATTTTCTAGTTCTCTGGATTTTTTGTGAGTTCAGATCAGGTCAGGAGAGACAATCCTGTGACCAAAAAGCAGCACAGTCTGACAAAGGAAGTTGACTAGAACTAGGCTAATTCCATTTCCAGGTCCCACTGATTTTCTACAGGCTCAGTCTGGTTGGTTCTCCCTACCAGTAAAGTCCAGAAGTCAAAGTAGCAAATCTTCTCTTTGTCAGTTCTGATTCTATGAACAGTGAAGAACAAACTGGCAAAAATTCTGCAATAGTGACTGCACACAAAATTCTGTTTGTGTAAAAGAATATCTCTATACAGGCTTATGTAACACTCTGGATTGTGCCAGCAGGTACATTCATCAGTTTAGAATTTTAGACATTTTAAGTCCATTTGAACTATTGAGCACTGGAAAAGTGTGACATCTAAATTGAACATGAAATCTAAGTTTCCTTTATGAGTGATGGCAAAGTGCTCCAAAATAGCGATGGTATCAGAAATAATACTGGGAATCCTTGTACTTGACCTCCCCTTTGACAAAAATGGGCAGCATTATACAACAGTACTTTATACCAGAAAGTCTGCAGATCTCTGAAATTGTAACATAATTTCACAGACTTTTCAAATGAAATATAGGACTTATAAGTGCTGCTTTGGATTGCCAGTAATCCCAAAATGTATCTAAATGTTATCTAAATCTAAATGCATCTAAATCTTATATTTCATTATGCTATTTAATGTAAGCTATAGACCTTAAGTCAGAAACTACTTTAAATAAAGGCATCATTTGACATATCAAACTTTTTCAAGGTAGTATAAAACTTCATTTTATACTGGAATTTTTTTCCCTATCTCTTCTTTTGCCTTTTTTGTTGTTTTGTTTTGGTTTTTTTTAATTGGCATAACGTCTATGCTAACAATGGATAGTACTGTCTCATTCTCCTTATGTTTTATCCAAATTAATTTTTTTTCTGTTTCCCTGTTGTTTTCTTGCTGTTGCCTTCTTTACCATCTTAGCATGGCTAAATCAGAATTCTTATCTCTTCCTTTCAATGTGTGTATACTTATGCATAATACTGGAGTTTCTTCCTCTGGAATTCATCATTCCTTTCCACCTATACAATCAATCTGTGCACCATCTGAGGTATCAATGAATACACCTGTGCTTGTGTTTCGTCTTAGTGCACATCATCTTGCATCATTCTACACTAGCCAGTGTTACCTCTCAAGGCTTTTAGTAAAAGTGCTTAGGCTGGCAATACATTTCAAAAATTAAAATTTAACATGAGCTATTTCTGGTACTAAGTGACTAACACATGCTGCCTTCAGGATTGTTTTATTTACTACCACTAGAAAGCAATAACCAAAATTTTCCCATTCTCCATTTACCTTTATGATGCTGACACTATCCGAAAATATCAAGGAAGCCATTTAAAAATAGGTACAAATCTGTAATAATGCTCTATAATGCATAACCCAAATGGATGACTTTTTCTAGTCTATGACTTGCTACAAAAACAGTACACATTAAATAATGCATTCTTTTGGGAAAATGTGATTATGAAGTTTAAGACAAATATGTAAAAAGAGAGCTAGCAAAAAATAGCACATTTCAAATTTCAGATAAAATTTGGGTAAGATAGGTTGAAATTTTCTTCCCAGAGGAAAATAACCAAGAAAATTTGACTAATAACCATAGAAAACTATAAGAAAAGACCACTGAGAGCCATTATTTAGATCTGTGCTATTTTCGTACAAGTTATGGAAAAGTGAAGCATGGGAAAAAGGCAGAGTTACATATTTTTAGCATTTACTACTCTATTGCTCTTTCTGCCTTTCACTGTAATGTGTTAATGCACATTTTAAAATACACATTTTAAGATGCCTCTTATGTATACAGAGGCATCATATGTTGGTTTGGTGCATAATGGAAGCTTTATAGTCTGTATATAATGGAAAATTATTAAAAATAATTTCCTTATGTGATCTCTTTATAATGTCTGAAAGAAGCACTTCAGGAAGAGCACTTCCATGAGTTTTCTCACCTTCAACAGGATAGTTGTTGGTTGAAAAATGCAGTGAGTGGGAAGAATGCAATACAATCAATGTGATTGGTGATGCAAACTCTCATTTATTTCTAAAAGCACATATATTTATACCCTTTACATCATACAATTTCTATTAGCTTTTCTCATTGGCTCTGAGCATCGTGCGTCAATCAATCAATTGTATCATTTCTTCTGTTTCTTCTTCTCAGGGTTCTTCCTCGTCCCGCNGGTACTGTTCTTTGTTAGTTCTGAACATCAGTATTGTTCTTTGTTAGTTTGAGAGCATCAGTCTTGGTTGTGCAGGCCTTGCAGACCCTGCAGACCCTCTAGGGATTCTGAATGCCCTCGAGAGACAAGCCATTCTTCTACAGAAAAAAAAACCCAAACCATAAACAGTTTTGAAGTTATTTATTTGAAGATGTATACAAATGGAGACACAGGCTTTAGTAACAACAAACACTGTAATCTCTGATACTTGCAGTTACCACTCCAGCTGTGCAATTCTGTCCCAACTGAAATAAAATCAGGAATGCATCCTGTCCACTGATACGTGTTTGAAGCTCTGCAAAGACACGAATATTTTACACAAATCTGTAACCTTTACATTTGAAGTTTTGTTCAGGTGTTGACATTATGTATCCAGGTAAAATGGCATCGCTTGACCTCAATGAAATAGTTAATTCTGAAATTGTAAATGTACAAGGTACAGGGAGAGAATTGTGTCACTTATTTCTTTCTGAAATATCCCACCTTAGCTTAGGTTAGGCAACATTCAAATTAAACAGCATCCTTGTTCAGGCAAAACTGTTTTCCTGTGAAACAAGTGAGATTCTTTGTGATGGAAAACCCTAAAATGTTGCACCAGTGGTACAAAAAGGCTTTGATCTTTGAACGCCATACATCCTCATGCCTCCACGGAATACAGGCAATGCATCCCATAGTACTCTTAAACACTCTGGTATCTTCTTACATTATTTCAGGCATTTTCAAATGTGTGAAAAATAACTCACATTTTGCATTATTTCTCCTGAAAATCATTTAGATGCAAAGAAGATATAGAACCAGAAATAGTGTGTCAGTGATGTGCTCTTTTCTGTTCAGAGGGTTAAATTTTTGCCTATTGTTGATTTTGAAAAAAAAAATAGATCATATTAGCACTGCATATATTCACTTAAATCTTTTCATGTACTCTCCAGCTCACACTGCTCCCAATCCCCAGCATTTCAAGTTTGTGATTTTTTTTCTGCTGTAGGAGCATTTATAACAAACTGAATGAAGTTTTTTATTCAGGGAGCAGCATTTTTATTTGTTTTATCTAAGCCTTATAGTAAGATCTCACAGTGCCTTTTAAGAAATTGAAATGTGAAGTGAAAATGCTTGATTTTTGTCACACATTTATGTGACCTGCTTGTCTAAAACCATTGCTGTAATTATTAGCACCACTGAAAGTCTTTCCTTTTAGGTTCATGTTTCTCTGTGCGTAGCAGCTGTAAACCACAAGTGAAGTTTCTTATGTTAGACAAGGTGTAGCCATTAGTTCCGCTATAAAGCTCTAGCCACCAGTGCTCATTGATTTCTAGTTTCATATATCTTTAATGAGGAGATTAAATACTTGTTTAGGAAGCAGAGTCTTGCTTAAGTGGTGTTTGCTCATATAGCATGGACAGTCAAAGACCTCCCTAATATTTCCCTTTGGTAATAGAGGTTAAAAAAATCTTTATTGCCCCAAATATAAACCATTTTGCTTGTTCTGCAGCAGCATGGGATGTCTTATTATGGAAAAAATAATTAGAGATTAAATGCTGCAGAAAAAAAAGCATTTTCTAATTGATAATAGACCTTTTCTCCCTGTTCCTTTAATTCTTTATGAACACCACAGAGTATTCTAAATTACCATTTCAAATCAATAAAAGTAAAAAAACAAAAAAAACCCCAAAAAACAAACAAACAAACAAAAAACCAACCACTCAGGTAAGTTTCATTTTCTGATCAGTCATTAGAAAGCATAAATGCTCTCTCCCAGCAAATGAAGTTTGATGCAGTTAAAGAAGTGTGGAGATGCATCAACTAGTTCTCACTGAGCACTTAGAGTGAGAAGAGTAAGGAAAGGTGGGACAGACACTGCAGTAGCAAATACTTCTGGAGTGAGTGTCAAATGACAAGATTTGAAAAAAGCACAGAATCTCACTCTATGGAAAAAAGCTATGAAAACATTCAGAGTCTGATAGGGATGCATAGAGAAAATAAGTAGGGCTGTTCTGATTGGTTTTCCTCAGCGAATTCACATGCAGTTCTTTTGCTTGGGGTATCACAAAGCTTTGGTAGTGACAAAAAAACCCCCAACAAAATAACAGAATCCAAATATTCCTTTTGTCAGTATTTGCCCCATATCACAGCGATTTTCAAATAAGATCAAGAGGTAGAAAATTGATAGGGGAGAGGACGAACCTTGGAAATCAGCATGCCTCTAAATTGATACCATGTAAACACCATATAGTATTGGAAAACCACTGCTGGGGGTAAATGAAATGAATTCACTGGGGCATCTAATCCTATTTCTGGAACACTTAAAGTGTTTAAATGCACTGGAAAGCA
This sequence comes from Aleadryas rufinucha, assembly GCA_013397815.1. Taxonomy (NCBI): domain Eukaryota; kingdom Metazoa; phylum Chordata; class Aves; order Passeriformes; genus Aleadryas; species Aleadryas rufinucha. The sequence continues at coordinate 93,424 of VZTH01001815.1, forward strand.
AACAAACTTCAAAGTGATCATTATACCCCTGACACTAGTACTTGTGTGGCTGAAATCTTTATGAGATTAAGCCCCTACAGAGAAAGGAGTTGAACACAGTCAAAACCACTTTGAAACTGTCAGGAGGATACCAGTTTGAAAGCTCAGTGTTAGTCAGAAATGCAGCTAAATGTTGAATATTAAAGACAGTTCAATATGCTGCGTGGAGCTCCCTAATACACCTACAAGAGCCATGAACATAAAGTGAGTCACCTCCATGTCCACATTTTGTTCCTTACTGGTTCTGTAAATGCTAACATCAACAAATGCTGATCTAACATCAACAATTTCCTGCTAAGCAAGAAAGCTGGGTGACTCAATCACAGTTCAGACTAAACACGTATATGAGTTACCCCACTGCAGTTCAACACTCTTTCTTGATGAAAAAGCTCAAAAACATACAGCCACCTCAGTTGAAAAGAAACTACTAAAACACTTTAAAATCTTTTCATGACATTAGAATTACAATGGTAAAAACATTTCCACTGAAGGCATAAATAGATTTAAATACTGAGTGTGTGGATTATATGTTTTTAGCATGTGTACGTATGTGTGTATGTGCTAAAAAATCTACTACAGTTGTGAATAAAAGATTTGTTTGCATCTTGAAAAACAACAAAACACTAGTTTATTTATTACTAGAAATCATGCTTCACGCATTTTTCCCAGCTTTTTAATGAACTGCACTTAATGTTCCTTCTGTTTTGAAGAGAGTGCTCTTTTTTTGCTTTTCAGTCTGAACTCTTATCAATATTTGCCACTCCAGCAAAAAGTTTTACACAAATGAACGGGTGAAATGGAATGTTAGCCTATAATAAAAGTCTGTCACAAAACAGTCACACTGGAGGAGACCCACCATTGATTTTTCAACATATACAGTGAACAGTGAAAAATACAGCACACGTTCCTCAGCAGTAAATATCTTGGTGACTGTTTTTCTTTTCTGCTCTTTTCAGTTCTTTTGTCTTCTGGCAATACTTAATAAAATATGGTTTCTTTAAATATAACTTCTGCAATGTGACAACCAGTTGGGAGCTGTATGGCAAGAGGATAATTACCAAACTACTCTTACTGCAGGGATGTTTTGCACTTACATTCATTGGCAAAGCAAAAACTAACAGATTATCAGTGATGTGAATGGAAAGCAAAAACAGAAAAATCATATTAACTATTCTAAAAAGGTAATTTAATTGTGAAAAACGATTGAAAAATTTTAACTCTGATATAACAGGTTTATACTTCTGAAAACTGCATATATGTGTTTTTAAACATTTGGGACCATCTTCACTGATACACTATAGAAATAGTTTTATATGTGGTTTTTTTCTTTTCCTGTTGCACTGACTGCTGAGATTTTGGGGTCCAGATCCAAAACTCATTGAATCAATGAAAGATGGACTAAGACACTTAGACACCTCACTGAGCTGCAGATGTTACTGCAGGCAGCCCCCAGTCCAGCTTCCAGTGCTTGGCCCCATAACATATCCGACTGCCCCTGGCCTCTTAGTCTCTGCAGCCTTGAAGAGATCAGGAGCTCTAGAGGGCTTTTCCTGTTCCTGAAACTTGTACTGTCAATGCAAATTATAAATTCTGCAGGATGCTTCTGGCCCTGATTATTTTCAAGGTGTAAATATTTGTGTAGATAATGTGCATGGTGGGGCCATAGCAAATACATTTTAAAGTGACAACTACATCCCTCTATATGCATGCATAACCACCTGTGTACACACTGCTCTTGTGCACACTACTCCATAGATCCTTAGTAATCATACAGTTGAAGCTTATTTGAAGGCCTTCCAAAGTGGATAAAAAAGTAATTCTTTTAAAATATATATAAATGTGTAATTAGCATGTATTATTAAAGGTCCCAGTGTACACTATGGTGTAATGCTGCTTGAAGTATAAAAATTTTGTTAGGTAATTTCCCTTAACAAGCAACACTTCTTTAAACAACACTTTAAGTGCATAGAGTTTCAGTAGAAGCATTCATTGCACGGGACTTGTTTTTCTATACGAAGAGGAAATACACTCTTTTAACGGGTTTGCTCTTCTGTAGCCTACTTGTTTAAGAGGTGTCCCATGGCATTCATTTAGCTACAATGCTTCATCATTAAAACACATGAAAACTGAGCCTCTTATTTACAACGAGACCCTGGAGAGAGAAAAAAAACCACAAGGGAACTACCATTAATAACACTTCTTATCACCATGGCACAAATAAACATTAAGGGTTGGCATCTCTTGGCAGACTTGAAAATTAAGAGATGATTGATCAGAAGCTATGTGTGTTGTCTGCAATTTAATTTCCTCAATATTCGCTGCATCTTCCAATTCAGTTGTGCATCATTTGTTTGTGATGATTAATTAACATGAGTAGTGGGAGTAAGTGACAAGACACAGAAATCTAATTAAAGAAATGGAAAAATTACAGTTTTTCAAAATTTATAGGGTTACCTTTTCTTGGAAGAACACTGATATACACAGGATCTTTCTTCAAATAGAGTGGCCTCAGTCATTATTTCATCTCTTGAATTGATTTAATCTACATAGTAAATACTATTGCACTCTATGCCAAGCACTCTTCCATTGCTTTAAAGTTGGATTAATCTGTAGTATATTTTGTAGTATAACATGTTTAGGTAAAGACTAAATTGGCATAACTGGTTTTGAAGTGATCCTCGCTGCTGTGACTATTCCCAACGGCTAACCTCAGCCTACAAAGAACAATCTCTCCAGTCTCTCTCTAGTATAAATAGGGAGGGATCACTTACCTTAGAAGAAAGAGTGCAGGAGCTTAAATTTAAATCATTTTCTAGAATAACCTGTCTGTCACCACTGACTGGAAGCTGAGGCTAGGCAGACTAGCAGCAGCATGCCGACTTGCGTCAGTGTGATCATTTTAGCACTTGTGAATATGACTTCCTTTCTCCTGCCTCCAAAAGCGTAATTAAAAGAATATGAAATCTATCTTTATGTAAACTGGAAAACCTACACACACTTGTAGGCTTCGGAAGATAAGAACTTGGTACTGACAGAAAGCTTCACTGCTCAAAATCATATAAAATTTTCCTTGCCTAGGGCATCCATCACTATTAGAGTGGAAATCATGGGCAAGCCACCTGCCTGCTAAACAAATAAGAAAGCCAGCTTGTCCCAACTCATTGTTCTATATCTGAGTGTAGAAGAAATGAAAGGCTGGCTTTAAATATCAAAATAAGAAGTGAAAAATCAAATCTCCTTAAAATTTGCACCTCAGTAGGTGTTACGTTGCTTCTAGCCTCTAGTTTATCTGGAGAGAGGAGACTGGGAAGCAGACTTCAGTGTTGGATGACCACAGTTCTTCAGCATAACATCGTGTTTGGAACTAACTGTCTAAGCTCAAAAGCTTTTAATTGGAAGAATTGTGTTATGAGACACATTTGTAACACTGGTTACAAATGGTGGGTGGCAAATGAAAGCAAATGCTCTCTATTTAATCTCTGGCTGTGCAGCACAGTGTTCAAGCATCCTGCTCAAGCACACAGCCAGACAACCTGGTAGCTGGCTTTCACTATTGTCTTGTCTCACACACCACACAAGTCATCTTCTTTGCTATGCTGTCAAGCCACCTGCAGGTTTATTATATATCTCTTAATGCTGCAGAATTATTTCCAGAAGGTGGGGTTTAAGCCCAGAAGCACGTGGTAGGAAGACATGGTATTAATCAGAAAAAGAGTACCTCTAGCCTGATGTTCTGCTTCTTCAGTAGTCACATGCTTATATTAATTATGTAAAATTACTTTTATTGAATAACCTCTTTTTCAAAATCTGGCATTATGTAGGATTAGTTCAGCGAACTCATTCTGAAACCCTCCCACTACTACATTATCTATGCATATACAAATTAAGAATCCTACTAAGTTAAAGACTGTTCCTCATGAAAATGAGTTTCACAGAGCTTAGCATTTCACTGTGTTTAGAAAAGAACTTCCACAAAAATTGCTAAATGTATAAGTTTAGGAAACAAAACCTAAAAAAAGGAATATTTTAAGGTTTTTTCAAGTCCTCTTGTTACTGGTATTAAGCAGTGTCTGGTATGTCTTTCCCATTCTGTTTATTTCTGTACATCTTCGTTTTTACAGAATTTTGCTGCATTTTAACAATACATTCTGAAATGTTTCCTGCTTTTTTAGCTTTTAGGAAGGATGATATCCAGACACAGGTATTTAGCGTGAAGCTGTGCCACTCATTTATTTAACTGACTATTTCTGTTACAGTTTTTTCTCTCTTCTAAAGACTGGTTCTTCATACATTGCTTGCTTTTAAAAATTTCACTACATAAAGAGTATTTTCAATCAACTGCTACAATGATTGCACAGAGCACTTCTAATTCAAAAGCTCACTAAACCTAACACTTGTTACATTTATCAGTATGTTTTACATGTTACAGCACTGCACTGCCCCACCATCACATTATCTTTTGAAGATCTTTTCTAGTGTATTCCAATTTTTTCCTCTTTTGACCCATTTAAACATTGTATCAAATTAAAAACTTCCTGCTTCACTGGCAGTCCTTTCCCCTTTTCATCAGTCCTGAGATATGATTTTAATATTTTCACGTTTCAACTGTTCACTGCAACTCATAATACCATTCTTTATGTATAACAAACAACTCTATTTCTCCATTTACTCACTTTTCTGATTCTTTCACCTATGAGATTTTGTCATATGGATTTAAAAACTCCAAGTAACCTACTTTTTAACCCATTCTCTTTTGAGAAGTAGTTTTTCTTCATTAATTTTGCTTGCTTGCCTTTGTGTTCTAAAATCTTATTTTGCTTAATTTTCCTGGTACTGAAAAAGGTGTTGATCTGTATTGCTCTGCATGATTCTTCCTTCAGCTACAGGAGGAAAAAAAGCTGTTACCCTCTAGTCCTCTGGCATGATAACCAGTTTAAATCAAAGACTGTTTATTTATGTTAGCAGTTCAACAACTCAAGCCTGAAATACTTTGGAATTCTTTCACATACAGTATCCTGTTGCAAGTACTTTTCTTCCTTTAATTTATCTGCTTGATCCAGTACATTCTCGACTGAAAATTTAAATCTCTGGCAGGCCTTAATTTTTTTGAAATGGAAACATTATTCTTAACATACTCTACCAAAAAAGACAGGTTAGAATTTTCAATATTTTGATTCCCCTTAAAGTTATTGTTGTTCGCTTTGCAGATCATCAACTCACAGTTTTAGCTTTGCTGGGTTTAATGCAGGTATTCTTTAGTAAATATAGAATCCACAGAGAATATACAAATGAATCTCTAGTTTGCGTCTATATTCAAATTTTTATTTTGATACAATTGTGTCACTGTTATTCTTAGGGAGTTTCTGCTTCAAGGGAAGCATTATTTACTTTTAAGTGTTTTATGTTAAGAAAGCGGAGGAAACAATTAACCTAAATATGAGTCTGGGCTTCCAAAAGAAAATTAGTTTGTGTTTTGCAATCCATAATATTCAGTGTCCTTTTAATTTTCCAACTGCAATGAATTATGTATTCACCTAACAAAGCAAAATGTCATCCTAGCAGGTCAATCATATTTTATGTGTCCTTGGACAAAAAATGGACCCATAGGTTTGTGTGGACACATCAGGGTTTTCTTTTGTTCAGAAGCTCAGTTTGCACTTGTGTTTTGGGGCAAAAGGGAGAACAATCAGTGTGAAAACAGAGTGAGTTATGTCCAAAACCGTTGCTCACAGCAGGGAAAAAACAATTGCTGGTTTTCCGGTTTCTGGTGACTGACCATATGAGCAGATCACAGATCATAGTACCATGGTGTAAACCCAAAATTACACATTCAACATGGCTTCCTTATGTTGTTGCTGGTTGCCAAAAACCAAGTCAAATTAAAGGAATTACCAAATACCAGAGTCCTCTAAACTACAGCATGACATTGAAATGCTGTCTTTAATACATGGCACACTAAAACTTTCACCCAGTTGATACTCTCTAGGCACAAGTATAGTGTTAATTGGCAGCATCAAAAAGATTCACGAGTTCAGAAGTATCACCAAGAAAAGCTCAGGTTTTAAGGAGACATTGTACAGAAGAATGCTGTACAGTGCTTTTACTCCATATTTTGGTATTGGGGCCTTAGATACAAAGTGGCAGTTTTGCATTCTTTGCTTTTCATCTCCGTTGTTTAGTATCTAGAGCAAATTAGACAAGTTACTCATAATTTCCAGGGCAGGTGACAAGGGAGACTGAGAGAGGTTTATTAATATTTGTTTGTAGAGAGATGTTATGTGGATTAACTTCTGTCTTCCAATTTAAATAGGATTAAAGGGATTATCTTGAATAATGGAAGCATACAGCACATTATAAATACTTATGGTTCTTTTAATTAATAGGTTTGGATATGAACATAAGATACATCAAGTTATTCCAGAATAGTCCATAATTACATTATTTTTAAATAATAGAATAGAAACTCATGAGTCATTAATAAGAAGATGACTTTGGAAAAAGGCAAATTCATTCAGCAAATATAATGTTTTACAAGTCATATTTTCTATTTATAGGTATAGTTAATAACATCTATTATGCAGTCTTCAACTTAGAAGCCTCTATTTGCTGAGAAAAGTACTTTAAAACAGAGATTTAATTACATGGTGTGAGACTCCTTTTGGCAACATCAACAGGGAGAAAGTAATTTTTGTTTTAATGAAGTGTTTTGAAGGAAAGAAACTACTTCAGTTAAATACTCCACAAGTTTAAAGCTGTAGGAAAAGCATTTGGATTTCAGCTTGTTCTTCCTGACATACACCAGCACGAAAATGACTGAAAAATATGCTATATTTACCATATTATGTAAGATGACTGCACAAATTTTTTTCTTCTTTATTCTTTGCTTCTCTTTTTTTTTTTTTTCCATAATGGAAAGAGTAGTGGCATCCTGAAAGTGTGCTGGAGAGAGGAAAATGTCCATTTTAAACAATCTCTACAATGCTCTTATAGAGATTTTGTTAAACCAAGCAATTGTAAGAGGAATAAAGGAACCTGAGACAAGGATGTAAGATGGACATACCCATTTGTATTTTACTTCTTGTTAAAAAATTGACATAGCTCCCCAGAAAGTGTGTTGAAAACAACAGTGTCTACATCCTTATCTCAACATTAATTATATCTTTTTTACAGATGTGAGACTGACACAGTTGGTATGTTGTTATCTTGGCTAAGGTCATCCTAATCTGGGTTCTTCAGGTAGTAATACTTCATTTTGGCATTTGAAAATAATATGATGACTATAATATGAAAGGTTACAGAGAATTTCCTGTGGTAGTGTCCATGCAGGATTCTATTCTCTCTTCTGTTGCTCACAGAAGAAATAACAGAAGCTCTTGACAAGCCATATTGCAGAGTGCTTCTCATTTCTATCAGTCCTTTGCCAGAGTATCACTCTGAGATGTTAAATACCTGTATTAATGAACTTATAGAAGTAACAGCCGTGTAAAAAAGCATATTTGGTTTAGCATAGCAGGACTTTCCTCCACTGACTCACCACACCATCTTTCTTTTACTTTATATCAGCTTTAATTATCTTAAGAGATGTTGGAATAAGAGGCTTACTGTGAGTTAAGTGGGAGCAGCAGCAATATAAATTTTTTACACCATCCAAACCATCTGTTTCAATTCTGGTCTGGCAACACCAGACGATCAAGGGAAGGATTAGTCCATTTTTCATGTTCTCCTATCTTCTGAAATTTCAGAGTTGTCACTTAGTGTTAGCTCTGAAGGAAGCTCGTGGTGTGGTGAGCTGTGCCGTAGTAAATGCATCAACATCATCAGAAGATTTCAGGAAACAACCAGAACAGATGGAAATAATTTTCAGTCACTACTGATCTGTTCTGGCTTTGAACCACTGAGCTAAAAATAGAAGGAACCCAGTTTCTGTAACTATTTAGCCCCCTTTAACATCCCTTTTCCCCATTTTTACCTCTATTTTTATTCTGAAAAATAACTCAGTTTAAAAATTTGATGACTACAGCTGCCAATAAAAGTAGTTGTAAGAAGCTGGCTTACCTTTTTTTTCTTCTTCCACCATTACCTTTATCTCCACTCATGTGCTGTGCAGCCCTTCATAAGGACCTTGACAGGTTGGAGGGGTGGGCAGATAATCACAGAATGGTTTGAATGAGAAAGGATCTTAAAGGTCATGCAGTTCCAACCTTCCTGCCGCGGGCAGGGACATTTTTCACTAGAACAGGTTGCTCAGAGCCCCATCCAGCCTGGCCGTGATAATTTCCAGGGATGGGGCATCAACAGCTTCTCTGAGCAACCTGCTCCAGTACCTCACCACCCTCACAGCAAAGAACTTCCTCCTAATATCCAATCTAAGCTTAGTTTCTTTTAGTTTCAATACACTCCCCCTTGTCCTGTCACTACATGCTCTTGTAAAAAGTCCCTCTCCAGCTTTCTTATAGGCTTCCTTCAGGTACTGAAAGGCCACAGTTAGGTAACCCTGAAGCCTTCTCTTTTCCAGGCTGAACCACCCAATTTTCTCGGCCTTTCCTTGTAGGAGAGGTCCTCTATCCCTCTGATCATCTTGGTGACCCTCCTCTGGTCTTGCTCCAACAGACCAATGTCCTTCCTGTGCTGGGACCCCAGAGCTGGATGCAGCACTGCAGGTGGGGTCTCCCCACAGCAGAGCAGAGGGGCAGAATCCCCTCCCTCTCCCTGCTGCCCTCTCTGCTTTGGATGCAGCCCAGGACACACTTGGCTCTCTGGGCTGGGAGTGCACGTGGCTGGGTCATGTCCAGCCTCTCACCCAGCAGCACCCCCAAGGCCTTCCGGGCAGGGCTGCTCTCCATCTGTTCATCCCCAGCCTGTGCTGATACTGGGGGTTGTCCTGACCCAGGTGCAGCACCTTGCACTTGGCCTTGTTAAACGTCATGAGATTCCCATGGGCACACTCCTCGGGCTTGCCCTGATCAGGAGACCCATATACTCACACAGGGCAGCGACAGCTGCTGAGGGGAACCACGGGCTGCCCCAGTGTGGGCAGAGGGCCTCTGCATCCAGCTCTCACAGGCCTCCTGTACAGCCCCAAACCCGGCCCTGCCTGGGGCCCTCACCTCCCATCCCAGAGCCCACCCTCAGGGCATTGCAGCAGTTCAGTCTCTCCGTAGAGGGGCAGCAGCTCACACAAACCAACCCTAATCTGCCCACAGACCAGCAGCTGTGGGGATCGGAGCTTATTGATAGATATCAAATAACGACATCTCAGCTGCCCCAACACATTACTCATTTCCTTATTCAGCAGCTGACCTTTTATTGAGTTTTTTAACAAATAAACCAAGTCTTAACGTAAGAAAGTGGCAAACCAATTTAACTATGTGCTCAATTCAATCCTTTTCCTTACTTCTAGATCATTTTGTACTCATTGCTTTCGGCTGGATCTTGAGATAAATTTCTTGCAAGGCAATTATGTAGCTACCTAAGTTTTTTTTTTTTTTTTTTTTTTGTTCTGTGAGATTTTAAATGGTTTTAAATTAAGAATATCCACTGTAAATTCATAGGAGTGGATTGCTGAATGTAGTTGAACATACCTGTATGCAGTAGCTATTGGCTATCATGTGTGTATGCAGTAGTGTGCTATTAATTTCACTATGAGTTCATTAGCTGTTGAGTCTTCATTTGAAACACAGCACTCAATAAAATGCTGTGGAAAAATGCAAGACTGTGTGGGCATGCACAGATATTCACATGCACACATGTGCATGCATTAAACACATGCAGTGTACATTTCACATCTCTAGTATTTCATTGATTCTCAGGTCACACTGCCATGCATTTTTGGATTAAGTAATAAATACTTTTTGAAATTTCTTGGATTCAGGTAGAAGAAATTTGTTTTAGAATTATAAGCAAATGGTTGTGGCATTCCCATCTACTTTAAGCGTAGACCAAAAAGTGGAGAGTGTATGGAGGAAAGATTCTCTGCTGGAAAAAAGACCTACCATGATTTTGCCAAGTTTCAACCCAAAGGGAATTTCTAGCCCTAAGTTATAAATTCCAGGAAATAGGGGCCTATAATAGAAACACTGACAGAACCTTAACTATAGCATTGCTAAAGGCAACACTGCAATAAAATGGAATGACCTGTGAGATAAAATGTTTAATCTTTTGAGTGAGATGTGGCCTAATAACTCAGAAGCAGAGATGGGGGAGGATTCAGGCTCTTCCATGCAGCCTCTTATATGCCCTTTATGAAATTCACTGTCACTCTCAGCTGCTTTTCCCTTTCAGGCTGAATCTTGTTTCACTCGATAACCAAATGGACTAGAAGGGTCATAAAGAACCAATTTATGGTCCCTAACTTTCCAGCAAAAACTATTTTTCAGAATGTAAATTAATGGCAACAGAAGCAGAAGGATCAGGAAAAACACCTTTGCACATGACACAAATAATAGAGAGAGAGAAATTGAAGATACAGATGGGGGTTTGTTTTTCTCTACTACTTCTCAATAGTGTCTTTCCAAGAGAGCAAATCAGCATTTGAAGCTTTCTTTATTTCAATACAAACAGTTCTGTGAAACGTTCTCAAGATCTAACTCTTGGGTTTGTGCTTTTTTTTTATCACAGGGAGGGTAAATAAAATCCTTGCATATTTAAAGATTTTTGAATTACGTGATTGATATTAATTTTATATGACATATTTGGCTGTGCTAGCAAGTGGAACTGGGCATAATGACTTAGGAGGTCTTTTGAAATGGTATGTCTCATCAAATAAAGAAAGATGTAATCACTAGGCCTGTAGTGATCTCTGTCTGGTCAAAATCCCAAATTAGTTAGAATTTTGCTAATTCAAACAGTGCCCTAGGCCAGGATAAGGGAATGCCACCAACATTACAGTGGCAGAGTCAGATTTAATTTTTTTTGCTGTTCTAGAAGTAGGTAAAAAAGACCTACTCTGTCTTGGTTGCTTCTAATTCGTTGAATGCTTCTACCTGAAGAAACAAGGTCATATGAAAGTACATTCTTTGAAGGTTTGTGGGCAATTTTTTAACCGTGTACATAAGGAATCATTATTATAATAATGATTCCATCCCATTAAGAACAGCTGGAATTATGTATGTAATTCCTTGCATACCACCCAGAAAATTTACCCTGAGCCTGTAGTCACTTTTGTTCCCCAAACTTCCCTGAGGCTAAAATCACTATGAAGAGCATCTGGGCTCCGTTCTTTGGAGATTTCTATTTTATTCTATCAATATTTTCCCTTGTTTTAACAAACGAAAATTGTAATTAGATATTCCCATATTAGGTATATGGGAACATCCATTGCAGATGATGCTCCCAGGAAAAATCTGGTTTGTGAATCTCCTGTGCTGGCCATTATTATATCTATCATTTCTGATTCAGTAGCATTTTGCACCTGTCAGTCATAGCTAAATGAGGCACTACATATTGAGGATGCATTTGGTTGCTGTCCCAATACTTACATGTTGCTGGATTGCACTGGATTTTACAGGGGTGACTTACAAACTCCCAAAATATTTAATTCTCCAAATGCTCCCAAATACTTAAAGGAAAAAAACAACCAACCAACCAAATGAAAACAATTTAAAAAAAAAAATCACCCAGTGGTATCTGTAAATGGGGAATAGAGTGAGGCTAAAGAGGTTAAAACCTAAAGATTATATTAATGATTTTTTATTAACTACAAGAATAAATTTATAAAAAGATAATAACAAAGAGAATTGAAAAAATGGAGGATTGATCTGTAGTCAGCAAGAGTTCCTAAATATACATGTACACAGAAGTATATTATTAATACATATTTGCAAGTATATATATGCATATATGTTAAAATATGTTTTCGTTATCTGAGCCATTTTACTATAACTGACCTGTAATTAACTCTGATTGGAGATTGCTTTATTACTATTATACTAATTTCTTCTGCTACTATTATACTAATTTCTTCTGCTACTTGTCAGTGGAATGAGCCCAGTTTTTACTCTAAGCTCACACAGAAAAACAGAATTGGGTCTTATTATACATAAGCAAAGGTAAAATTTTAGCTGTCTGAAAAGGAATTTTTTTCTAAAGGGAACAGATACATTGCTGCTGAATGTATGCTAACATTTGCCATTCCCTCAAATTCGCGTAACACAGTTTCCAGTGTTGGAATTATGATTTAAAAGAAGTAGATGGACCTGTTTTGGTCAGTATTCTGTGGTTTCTTGCTTTGTGCACTTAAAAATAAAATAATGTCAAAATTCTAGTTCTAATTAATGTCAATGTTTTTTTTCTGAGTTATGCAGACCAGTGTGCTGTTCATCTGTGAAGATCTGATTGGAAGTGATTTCTGATTTTACCTGATGCAAAGGAAAAAATACATAATTTATTTGCTTTCAGATTACAGCTTTCAGATCAGTTGTTACTTTGCCTCTTGTTTTCAGATTTAAAAAAATGCACAGTTTGAAATTATGATTTAAAAGCATTGAAAAATTATATTTAGAATTCTATCATAGTTGACCTTACAACAAAATGTAATCATTTTGAAACTAGACAGTTTGCACTGATGGACATCGAATAAAAAATTTCACTGTTGTCTGGAATAAGATTGGGTGTTTTCAGTCAATCAATGTTGAGTTACCATACCTGAACCTCAAAGTTCACCTCCAATCTGATACGTTATCAAATTCTCTCAAAGTGTTGTACAGGTAAGTATAACAGGCATACATATTGGTGTTATGTGGAAAGAGATTATTAATATTAACTTCTACATCCAGTTACACTTTATTTGATATGCATGACTCTAAAATGAATCCAGAAAAATACCGAACTATGGAAATAGATCATAACCGTGGCAGTCACAGCAGAAAATCTTGTATCTATATTTTGTAAAATTCCTCTGTTCAGCAAAGATCTTGTTCAAGTGAGCTTGTGCAAGTGCAGCTCAATATATTCTCTGCTTCAGAAAGCAGTTTTTATCAAGGTTACATGGAATCTTCTGAAATGAACGGTGTATGTGTGTTTGTATGCACACATTTGTGTGCTACACAGACAGGATTTTGTATGAGCTCGGCATATTGCTTGTGGCAAGCTGCTGAAACATGAGTAAAGACAGTAGGAAAAAGGCAATGCACATCCTGCTGGTAATCTAGGGGAGGGATTGCTGCACACTTACCTTGTGCCAGATCTCAAGGTTCACCCAGAAACTCCCAAGATCATTTCTCAGCCCCTATATTTTCATGTTGAATTATCTGTCTTTGCTAAATGAACCTACTTCTTATTTTATTTAAACCACATGAGGTAGGTGTATTTGACTTCCTAGTAGGGAATGCAATATTTAAGTAATTTTAGTATGCACAGCTGTGAAAAGGTGAAGTATATTTTGTGAACATAATTTGGGGGTAATTTTAAATGGCATACCTTTTCCTCCAACTCCTTTCCACAGCCTGAAGCTGGAAACATAAAGTGTAGCTCATATGCTCTTTACAATTTACTCCTGAGAAACACTGACCACAAAAGTCAGTAAACATTCATCATGAGCTTTAGGCTACTTTCCTTGGATTTGGCCTCAGGCTAAGCTGAGGGCTAAGAACATTTCATGAGGGGGTAATGGTTTCAAGAAAAATAAATATATTGCTAGTACAGCGTGGTTACTCAGCTTGGTCTCATGCTGTAAAAATTCCTTCTCCCAGTAAATATACAAGATTTTATGTTATCCATCCACCAGTTTGTAACTGATACTGTGGTTTTAAATCACCAATATGCTAATCAACAGAGCTGTTGTGACCTACTTACCACATATTTCTGCCAGAGCTTCCCATAACATGTCACATTGAATCCTCTCTGAGAAGTACAGAACAAATCTACTTCAACCCATTTAGCACAGATTCTGGGGAAGGAGGGAAAAAAAAAAAAACATCCACTCTAAACCAATTAAACAAAAATTTGGGAAAAGAAGAAAAAAAAAAAAAAAAAAAAAAAAAAAGAGGAGCACAGCAAAGCAAAAAAAGCTAGGTCAAATTCTCTTATTTATCCTGGGCTTCTGTGACATAAAGCCATGTTTGCCACCATCTACTGTCATAAATAATGACATGATTTCTCATGAAAAGGGCTACAAATAGAGAGGACAAAGCCCCCATCTAATACCATTTCCTGTATCGCAGAGCAAACTTGGAAGATTCCTCACTAAATGGTTGGTAGTTACTGATCTCTTTCAACTAAACAATGCTTGTAATAAAAGGATTGATGTTTTAAAAATATCATCTTCCTTTCAATTTTTGTTTAGTGAAAAAAACCCTATCGAAGGAAGGTCTCTTTTAATTGAAAGAAAAAACGTCAGAAAAAATGATGTGAAAATATATCCTTTTAATTTTCTAGAGATTTCAATAATGTGTCCATAATGTATTTAAATTGTTCTGGGGGAGTTTAGCATTGCTTTTTTATTTTTAAGTCTAATATATTTTGGTTTCATAATGTATTATTAATATAGGAAAATAATATGTCATGGAATATATTGACCAATAATTATTTTACTGTTAATATTCCGTTTAGACAGTAACATCAGTACACTGACCTTACATCACAAGGAAAATGAGCTACAACCAATTACAAAACCAAGTGTTTTATATATCAGATCACACGATGTTGCTGGGGTCCCTCACATTGTTAGGTTTTCAATCACTATCTAGGATATTACAGATGTCTAGGATAGAATAATATTATCCTAGGTGAAATGCAGTGCAAGAATTTGAAAGTTTTTATCTGCAGGGAAAATTTTCTGGATCATTTTTACAGGACATGTCTTTAAACCTGCTTCTCTAGACAAATTCTAGCCTAGGGAGTTACAACCTCCTTTCCTGAGTTCTGAGTTTCCACTGCACTCATGTAAGAAGCGTAGAATAGAATGTACTTAGACAAAATTTTATAGAATTGGAAATGCTGTTATTGGGTGAAGACTGCAAAGGAATATCTGAAAATTATGTAATTACAGCTTAAATCTCTCTATGTCTTGAAAAGAGAACTGATACACAATTCCTCTCCATGTAATTTCTTGTTCTGGCCCTGATGGTCAGCCTCAATATTGTGGGGTCAAATACTGCTTTCCACTGCAGACTTCTAGAGCAAAGAAAGGGAGATTTACTTAGGCAGGCGAAGCAGAACTTGTGTCTGCGTCTCAAACCGAGTGCTTTAAACTACACCGCAACTATCACAGATGCTCTGCTCTTGGCACAATGAGAAAAGCTTGATAGAGATTCACAAAATAGCTCCATTAAGTAAAAACGCCATCAGTCTTTATTACCACTATTATCATAAAGCAAATTTTACCTAACACAATATTGAATTAAACTTACAGAAAGAATGAGGAGGAAGCTATGAATTAATATAAAATGACTAAGAACTGAGGCCCAGGGAGCTTAAACCCTAATCAACACCAAAGCAAAGAATAGGAATCAAAGATGTAGAGCACAATGGTAATTTGTTCCTGTGTTGACTAGAGCAGGAAAAGTAACAGTCTATCATATCAGCATCTGCTAGTGAGTTTAAATGCCTGTAAGCATATTTTATAGTTGACATTTGTTCAAAGTAGCTTTTTTTAAGGAGATAGCTTAATACTTCAACTTTGCCATCCTAACTTTATTTAATTTCACAGGTTATGTCCAACGTCATCATACTTTTTTTCCCACCATTTTAAAGACAAAACTTTATGGTATATTACTTTCAAAAACTCTAGTTATTTTTACAGTTAAAGAAAATAGTTCTTTTTTAGAAAGACCAATTTTTTCACTCCAGTGGTCATTATCATAAGATAATTTCCCATGTGGCCTAAAAGAACATTCTAGGATTTTCTGAACTGTAGGACACTAGCCTGTCTTGCTCTATTTTCTGAAAAGCAAGTAGCATGCCTTATATCTGTTTTGATGAGGAATGGAAGATCCTTTGGAAGTGGAGACAACACAAAATCATTTGTGAAACACTGCCTTAAGATTGCATCATTTTCAGTTGCCATTAAAGAACCTCAAATAATGAAAGTAAGTCATTTTAAGAATACAAGCCTTCCTTCAGGACTTAGAATCTTAACTAACATTTGTAATTTTTTAAAAAATTAATTTATTTAAAACAGGGAAAAATAATTAACTCTTTTTTATGTAAACAAAAAAAAAAATAATCACTTAAAAACACAAATACCTTGCCTAGGAGGAAAACATCAAAAGAAAAAGAATCCATCTTCTACTCAAAATCTTCCCAGGAATCCTACCTTTTTTTTTTTCTGTATCTCTGAAAGCTGCTATAATGGTAGCATGACCAAAAGAAGCAATCTTGAATACTTTAAATTCTGTTTTCTACTTACAGTCCAAATGATGTGCCAACATCTTGGAAGTGTTAGTCCTCCATCACAGGAAGCTTTCATGAAGAGGAAAAAATAGAGTTTGGCCTGAACATCTCAGAATAAAATCCATTGTTCTACATCAACTCCTGTTTCCAGTTATGCTCTGACTGTATGTTAACCAAGTCACAATTATTTAAACAAGTTTTACTGCTGAATTTCCACTCACTAAAAATAAGGTGAAGCAAATTTTCAAGTGGTGGTAATTAACGTGTGAACTCCCATAAGTGTAAATGGCGCAAAGTTCATTTATATTAATTGAGGCTGCAAGGACCTGAGGAAAAGTACTTGCTTTGCAGAGTCTAGTAGTTGACTGAAAATTTTCTGACATACAGTCTTTGGATAAATTCAAACAAGGGGACAGTGAAGAACATACCTCTGGGCTCTATCACACACTTTATGTTTTGAATGGCGCACCTAGTCATACCAAAGCTCACACACAGGGTTCTTGAGTCTGTGTATGTGATAGACTACCATTACTCTCATGGGAAAACAGCTCTAATGATATTTAGATTGCTCAGAGTCTTACTAGATGTATGGTATAAAATAATGCCTTTGAGCCTTGGGATATGATTTTACTCATTCCTAATGTGTTACCCACCTCCATTACTAAGAATGAACTCTGGCAATCTTCCTTTGAAGATGAACAAATATTACAGGGAACATACTACATGCCAGACAAATAGCCACCCTGCCAGATGCATATGTTGCCTTTTATGGATATGAAATGCATTTTAAATCCACAGCACCATATTACAATCTCATGATGGTAACCATGGATTGGGACCACATAAGTAGTATTATCACTACGTCTTGTCGACACTAAAGCTACCAAGACTGACTGAGATAGACAAGTCAGGGATTGCAGAGTCTTAAAATAGTACATTGAAAAGCTTTACTGTACTGTTCAAAATTCAGACCTTCAGTAGAAAGAATGATGAGATTAAAGAAAAGGATACCCAGATATTTTTCTCAGGTAATAAATTATAAACATGAATGTCTATTTATATAACAAAAACGCTATAGGGATGCAAACCTTGACCTTCTTTTACTTAACTGAATTTGAATCTTACAGTGGCTTATTTTTATCTACTTTGTTTTTTGAAAATGAAAAAGGCAGATAGAAGGGCAGAAACAACCTTTATCCAAACCTTTTGAAATGATACAGTTTCAGTCACATCTTTAAGATAAATTAAACACCTTATGTGGCAGGTGTGAAACTCTTCATAAGCGTTAGCATAGCATCCTGAGGTTTATGAAAATAAGACATTTTGTGTACATCCCATAAAAAACTCAGCCCTTATATACAAACACAAAACTGAACTTCATATTTTGCAATCAAAATTTCAACTTAATAAATTCTGATAGAAATAAAGAAACATCATCAAAGTACCATTTTACAGAGCATCAGCTGGGTCATACTAGGTATGAAGAGCAAGAATATATTTGAAATGTTGGATTGGCATAGCCCTAGGACAGCCCTGTTATGCGGACTGCTTTCACTACAGTCTAGCCCAAGACAGTGAGACCTTCCATCCTAAATCTGTGGCAGCCTCTCTGGCAAACTCAACCCAGAGCTGCAGATCCTGGAAACCTGCCATCCTGGCTTTGGTTAAACCACAACACCCGCAAAACATGACAGGCAAACTCTGTAAAATCTAGATGTGATGGGATACCTTGAGGCTGTGATACATTATTAAACCAAACTCTTAAATGACTGTTCTCTGGCTTTTAAACCAAACACCATGTCATGGTGTGTGTTTATGAAACCAAACACCCTCTCTTCTGCCACAATAATTTGTCATCCACCAGAATGCCCAGCACACTCTCTGTTCCATGGCCTAGTGCGATTCCTGAACCTCGCCCAGATACTGACTAGGAAACTGCAGTTTTCTTGGACTAAAGTCATACCAGGGATCTTGTCTGCAATTAAACAGTCTGAATGATTGCTAAATAATGACCAAACACATGTCCCAGCCTTGTTTAATTTATTAGTATATGGGAGGTAGTAGCCACAGAGACATCAGGGTTTCCAAAGCCTTAAGTCTACAAGTGCTACCTTGAGTCAGAGTTCTACAAGCTTCCGTGCTTCTTGATCTCTATCAGGAAACGTGCCAACAGGAAAGCCAAAAGTGTCTGGGCAATCTGAGTGGTAAGTGTGCCCCAAGAGCTCAGACTTTTGACCCAGAATATCATGGGATAAAAAGTGACTTATGGACTACAAATTTGCCTGTGCTCCTCACTCCAAGGGGTTCCAAGAGCCCTAGCTTGGGTGTTCTGATTTCTCACCACTTTTTGGCTCCCAGCAGCTGAAATACTAATACAGTTCACCAGTTGTCACACATATTAGCTTCTACTCTTTTCCTTTTTTTTTTATTTTTTTTTTTTTGTCAGAAAAAAACCCAAACAGCCCACAAACAAAATAATAAAGCATTTCCTTGCACATTCTGTTACTAGCTCACTTCCTAGGATGAAACACGTTTGTTTCTCCTGATTGAAAATTAATGTGGGAATCTTTAATCATGAAAAATAAAACTTTTTCAAGACTGATGCAAGTCTGGGAAGCTAGCAAGAACACAGTTTTAGAGCAGGATCTTAATATTAGCCACATGACCGCAACAAGACATTTGGACCTGTGTTTGGATGTGAAGAATAGCTTTATTTAAAGCCAGATCACTTACAAAGAAAGAATGTACCTCCGTTCAGTGATGGATCCAATCTACCCAAAGACTTTCTTCACAACAGCTATTTTGGCTTGTGCTCAACATCACAAATATGTTTACATTAACACACTAGTGAATATCAATACAACTTCTTAAATCCCTGCACCATAATCCTCATCATTTTTGACCAACAAACCACCTCACCATCACAAAATGACTGTTTCTAATGAGGGAGAGCACACTAATTATTTAACTGCAGTGCTTATTTAACCACTCTTTTGTTAGCACATTCCTCTGTTTAACTACTTGCACTCACTCAAGACCCAATTTTGTACTCCTTAATTGAGAAAAACTTCTATTAGCACCAATATATTTTTTGTGGGCAGTGGATTGGTCTATGTGTTCTGTGTGAGGTATGTTGACTGCCATCTTCTCCTTCCATTGGCTTTAAATGCAAGAAATTTCTGAAACTCTCTCTTCAAGCTGGTATTACCTTAATCTTGGATGTATCTCCAAAGATACCAATCTCTTCCTATCACTTGACTGCAAACAACCCTTTTTTTCATGGAACATAAACACTGTCTACATAGATTTGCCCTTGAATTACACTACAGCCATGTGTCCTGGTTTCAGTGAGGACAAGGTTAATTTTTTTGCAGTAGCTGTAAGGGAATATCTAGGTTGCTGCTCTGTACCACTTCACCTCATTGCTGGTAGGCAGAAAGAAGGGACTCTCATTTCTCATTTCCAAGAGGAAGGCCGACATGGCTTGCCGTCAGGGGAAAGTGCGGCATGAGTAGGAGCTGTCCACCATTGTTTTTCATTGTCCTGGGCTTGGTGAGCATTTTTGAATGTAAATCACCCTTTCTTTGCACACTTTTGTTATTAATATTGTTGCTGTTTCTTATTTCCTTGTTGTTTCCAGCAAATTGTTCTTATCTCAACCCATAATCTCTGCCTGTTTCCCACCAGATGGATAGGGAAGGGGGGAACTGGCTTGTGGTTTTCCATGTAAATTGGGCAGTACAGTTCCTAAGCCATGACAGCCTTGATTGGTGCTCAGTGCAGGGGAAGGAAGGGTTGAGGTAACAACACTTGTTCAGAGGTGAGGTTCAAACATACTGGAGGTGCCCATTGGCCCAGATAATTGCCCATACTATCCCACACACCCCACCACTCAGAACTATCAAAGATTTGGTCAGATCTCTGGATTATGTCCTTAATTAATTGTCTGACCTTAAACAAGACCTAAACCAAAAGCAGCGACATGCTGGCTCCTAGTAAAAGGACCAGGCTGGTTTCAAAGGTATTTAAATGTTATTCAAAGTCTTTAAAATTCTCAAATGCTACTGTAATCAGCCTGGAGAAGGAAGAAAAAAAAGGAAAGAAGGAAGAAAGATGAAGGAAGGTATCCCCCCTGTAAGCTGTCTCTCTGAGGAGAAAAGGCCTTTTCCCTAAGAGAAAATGTGTGATTAATTGTTCCCAGTAGATTACTCCCAGAGAACAGAAGTGCAGTATTGAATACATATAGCAGGTTGGTTTCCCAACCAGCCATGCTATCATATCACAATCCAGTGCTGGAAAGTACCTACACTGATAGTCTTAGCCCAGGCCCCAAGGGCAATAAACATCACCACAGGGAACACATACTGCAAGTAAGGCATTACGGGTATTCCACAGCAAAGAAATCAACATTGTAACCAACATTAGTCTATGAAACCAATATAATGAATGTTTATAACAAATCTGTTTTAACATACTCTGGTCAGGACTGTAGTTATCTCAACCCTTCTGCCAACTAAGCACTACACAGCTGCTCACTAAATCCAAACTCCTCACCCCTCTTCAGTGGAATGGGGAGGAGAAGCAAAAGTAAAACTTCTAGGGTAAGATAACAGTTTAATAATTGAAACAAAGAAAAAAAATATAATAATAGTAAAGTAAAAGAGAGATAACATTCAAGAAGAACAATTTATCAAGTGATGCACAGTATAGTTGCTCACCACCCGCTGACCGGTGTCAAACACTGACTGATATATTACTCATTTCCATGCACTAATGCTTTAAATAGACAACTTCCACTGAGTATAGAAATTTTCCTAAGGTTTTGAAGGAGATCTCGGCTTTTGATTGAAGGTGGGATAAACTGTAGTTGCATGGTACCTGTCAATCAAAGGGGTCAACACCTCTATTTTAGAAACCCTTTAACATTTTCACTGTCCAATTATAACAAGGAATTGAAGCTGATGTCTGTGAAGTGATTTGTGACAAATAACTGAAGTACTGCTGTGTTCTTCAGTTGTGACAATTGTTATTTTTAGGGATAAAAGAAGGAAGAGAAGGCGTTGCAGTTATTTTAAGACAGATTTAGTTCAAACAGTGGAGCTGTAGTTGTATATGGATAATCTATTTCGCAGGTCTAAAAATAGCAAGGTCACATTAACCAGATATTTTTAATTAACGTACTTTAATACAAAGAACAGGAATTTAGGGACAATCCTATTCTTTGAAGAATGAAGTGGTCATTCAAAGAATGTGCGTATACACGTGCGCACACTTCTTTTTAAGCTGTTCCCAGACTGGCCCAGGATTGCAGCACAGCCTTGAGAAATTTGAAAAATGTGTGTTTTGCTAGTCAAGACTAATAGATTGTTTTGATATATTTACACTATGGTACTGTGACACTTGATGTTGAATTTCCCTTCTTCAGGGATGCTAAAAAACAGGAGGAAGGACAGAGGTGTGTGGTTTGGTTTGGTTTGATTTGGTTTGGTTTGGTTTGGTTTGGTTTGGTTTGGTTTTTTTCAAAGGAACTCTTTTTCTGCACTTACTGACATTATCTCTGTAATTCAGGGGAGAATATTTACTTTCATGTATCAGCCCAGCTGCAGAAATTCCCTGCCTATGATCTGTTACCTGCTGTACTTCTTTTCTGCCTTTCAAGGAAGAAGATCTTGCAGGAAGAAATGTCAGGTGTTCCAAGGATGATATTTTTTTGCTTCCTTCATTCAGGCAAAAAAATTAAAATCATTACCAGCTTTTGAAGTAAACGAAGATAGGAAAACCAAGCAGTCTCTCTGAAAGCAAATAATTACTATTTTTCCTCACTATATATCATTTGCACATCTTTGAAAACAAATCATTCATGGGAACATTATGCAGCTTAATGACAAAAAGCAATTGGAGGGGTGGGTCAAGAAACTCCTATGGAATATCTGACTGATATTGACCTGACTACGAGGGTGTATTACATGCATATGTCTGTAGCTTAAGGCAGGGAAAAATCAGTTCCTTCTAGTAAGAGCTGAATTTAATAGGAATTCCTATTTTGCTTTGGGATAACATCTTTCATTGATTTAATCCCTTTCTGTATGTACTTGCATCATATGAGGTAGTTGTGGTTTTCATTTTACATTCAAGTCTACAGTATGATGAATAGCTATTGTCAGCTTTACTTCACCCTGACCAGTGGTTGCACCAGTGGAGGTAGGCTAGGGTCAAGGAGATGGCCTCAAATAATCTACAATTTTCCTAACCCTTTCCCTAACCCCCTCTCCTTAGAGCCTTCCTTTATTTTTTTTTTTCTTCTTTCTCTTTTAGTGCCCCATCTATCTTGTGGCTTACTGAGGCTGGAACTCTGACTAGAAATGACAGATCACTTAATATGTCGCACTTTATTGTTTGTTGCACTTTTATCACATTTCCAGCATCTTCTTTCAAAATCAGCCCAACTCTGAGGTATATGTTTCTAATTCTGCCTCTCTCATTCACTCAGGTATTTCCCTTTGGTTAAATGGATTATTTACAGCATAGTGGAATCTAGCACTTCAAGCATTGAATTCATGTGATTTACTACACAATAGTGTTATTACTGTATTAATATACTTGTAAAACCTGGCCTTGATAGTATTTCATTGAAGCTGATTTTGTCTGGGAGTTCTTGACCAAGAAAGTTACAGCTCTTCCCAGAATAAAAGTAGGGATAAATTCACTGCATATAGCTATTGGCAATTTTCAATGAGAAAGCAGGAACAAAAGCAGAAGTATAACATAAAGCATAGACAGGTAGGAGTAGGAAGGGGAGAGAATATTAGTTAAGGAGCATGACTTATTAGAGGAGATACATAATGGGAATTTGAGACTTGAAATTCAGAAGGCTAAGGCTTGGGCTTGTTTGGTGAGAAGGTTGGGAGGAAATGAACAAGCTATTTAGAGTGGACAGGTAAGACAGCAGTGTAAAGGGCTGCGGTGTGGGAAAGCCTGAGCCCAGTGAAGAGCACACTTTTCATGCAGCTCAAGGGTAAAATTTGCTTTCTGGGCTGCACGCACACATTGCTGGCTCTTATCAAATTTTTCATCCACCGGTATCCCCAGGTCCTTCCCTGCAGGGCTGCTCTCAATCCATTCACCACCCAGCCTGTACTGAAAATGTTGATTGCTCCAATCCAGGTATGTGACCTTGCACTTGGCCTTGTTGAACTTCATGAGGTTCACACTGGCTCACTTTTCAAGCCTGTGAAGGTATCTCTTCCCTCAAGTGTGTGTCAGTTAGACAAGCAGTGATGCCTTGTGGCATAAAAAAGGGGCTCTTCCACTTCAGACCGTTAGAACTCATTAGAGACAGACCTAAAGCAGACTTAGTTTAAAGAGCCTACTTGCCATTGTCAGGACTAGGATTTGAAGATGTGCCATAACATAATAAGCAATAACTTGCATATACACTGAAAAGATAAAATATTTCTATACATATTTAAACTGTGCCTGGGTACTAACCAGTAAGCACTCTTGTCAGACTCAAACAGCCTATGTAAAAATGCTGCATATTAGAAGAAAAGCAAAAGGATTACTAGGAAATGAAAGAAAGATAACTGGCTAAACATAACCCCGAGGCCTGCACCATAAGCATCACCATTTTATTGGATAAGTAAAATACCAGACCTCATTCATTTAAGCTACCTGATGAACTAGCTGAAGTTCTAGCTGATAATCACTGCCTTTAAAACTAATGGTTTTGAAAAAGTTTCTCTCCTGCAGACAATTGTTACAGAGATTGAAACTGATGAGCAGCTAGTCACATTTTCTGATTCTGAGGAACTTATTTGCAACTTTGGCCCAGACATGAGCAAAACCAGGCAAAGAGCTGCTCTAATTTATGCCACTGTCAGACTCTCTCATGGTCTCTCTACCACTGGAGTTCCTCTCTGCCACAACCTTTCATGCTCTTACTAGGGATTTCCCATGCAAAAATATACATATGTGCAATGCACAGATGGTTTGCATATGCGCAGTAGGCTTAACATAGCTGATTTACTGTGTATGCACAGACCATCTGTGCAGCACATGTGCAGCAGGTCTGATGTGTACTGGACACATTGGACTTACTGTGCATGTGCTACACAGTTAATCTGCACACACACAGTAGCCACAGCTCTGACTGAGTTGCCAGACATCCAGATGGCCAGAGTCCTTAAATCCCTTCCAGAGAAAAACTGAAGATGGAATAAGGATATTTGGATTGGTATGGGGTTTTTTCTGGTGTATAACATAGCTTATCCTTTATTCTCAAATGTAGGAACCTATTGAAGTGGATACACCACCTCATCCCATTTTAGTCTAAAAAAGAATTTCCCCCAGACAGAGAGCAATTCCCTCTGGTCATGTATGTCCAAAAACAACTATAGAAAACTAAACAGAACTGTGAAAAAGATTCTTCTCTGTAAACTTTTACAGAACAAGCAACAAGTGAACTACCTAGGCTTCTCTTAGAGAGGACTGGCAGCCACTTCAGATTTTCTGACTATAAAAAGCTTTTCAATCTGGAAATATTTAAATTATTCAGGTTAATGCTCAGAAAACTCAGCAATCCAGATCGATCACAAGTCACAGTCTCAGGAAGAGAGTTAGTTGTCTTGGGCTTTGTCTTTCGGCTGGTTGAGATTCAGTGTCTTAGAATGTACATGCTGCTTGCTTTCCCATCATTAAGATTGTGAGCAAATAACGCTGTCACAAAGGTTTTTGAAAATTTTCCCATAAATAGCTCTTCCCTAAAACTAAGATGCAAACTTAAACATGAAAATAACTTATGAGACCCACCAGTATTTTTGATAACTGCTAGGCACACCGGCAGTTCCAATGCATGGAGAATTTATCTATATTTACTTACTGGGGAGAAGTCTGAAAACACTCTGTATCTATGGCTGGCATCCAGCTTTTTTCCCATGACCTGAGAATGCACACAGGAATCTGCTCAGTTTGTTCTGCACTCTGGGGAAAGGCCTCTCTTGCCTTTGTTTGTACGCTCAGGCTGCCAAACTCCCAAAAGTGGCAGCACAGAGGTGTTCCTAAACATTACCTTCAGCAGAAAATTCTGATTACGAACACCAGGCCCAAATCACTCTCTCCAGGAAAAATCATAAATTAAGGGACCACTGAAAAATAAAATATGAAACATAAATCTGAGGCATTCAAACATACATTAATATTATGTGACCCAAAACTACAAGAACATACAGCTTTTAGATTAACAAAAAAAATCACATTGTTTTTTCTGTCATTGCATGTTTCTGCCTTGCAGACATCATTGATGTCTGCTTGTTGTGTTTTCAAGAGCAAAACATACTAGATGCCTTACCCGTAGGCACCAGGTTGTGCTGTGAGGTGCACCAAGGCCTTCTGTACTCCATTCTGAACCAGTCTTATCCACACAGACCTTCTTTGCCTCCTCTGAGCCTCTTAAGTTTGTCAGCCTGTCTCCAGGACCCCAAAGAGGACATAATGCCTGAAAGAGGCCTGATAAGTGCTGAGCAGAGGGGATCACCCTTGAACCTTCTGGCAATAAGAGAAAATAGAAGACCTGTCAGAGCAAGCTCCTTTGTGGCACTGGGCCTGGCAGTGCTGAGATCTCAGGCAACTATTCTTGCTGTAGGCTTGTAGCCACCGACATGGATGGAGCCTGGGTGGGCACCTGGAGGTTTCATCACCCATGCAGCCACACTATGGCAGAGTTCACCACCCTGGGATTCATGTACACAATCCCTGAGATGACAGGTAAACCAGGAATAATGGAGAATGGAGCAGGGCGGGTTGGGGGGGGGGATCAGCTGGGGGGTCACAGCACATCTGCTGCTTCCACTTAACAAACTGTGCAAGTTTTACACATTGCAAGAAGCCAAACATCCCATCGCAGACAACTGGTCTCCAGATACTCAGTACTACATTCATCCCTGCATCACCATGAACGGGAAGTAATCAGCTCTGGCACTGCGCATCTGTGGATGTCCCAAGATGGAGACCGACATCACCCTGAGTACCATTTCTCCAGCCCTTCTTCCAGGCAAGACAAGCACACCTTACTCATGGGGGCAAAAACCTGTCCCAAACAAAAGCTGTCCATTGCTGCCTCAACACTCTTCCCATAGAGCACAGCATCACTGACCTCAGCTGTGAATGCACGTAGGATGCCATTTCTCTTGTAGATTAAAAAAACAAGTTCAAAAATTTTCCTGCATCGCAAAGAACTGAACATCCCGTCTGTTAACCAAAGCTTCATTTGCATGTGTCCCTCCCTTGCAACAGCAACTTTTAACAAATCTTTTCCTATTCTAACTTTGTGTTCTCCTGTAATCTTTCTAACTCACCTAGATCTTCAAGTAATTTTAGTTAAAACACTTCCCATTAACCACAGGCGTTTCAAAATGAAGAGAAGGGCACCTGAAGCCATGACAAGGAAGATGCCTGCTCGGGGTTCGACTGTGAGCAGCCGCTGGCAATCAAACTCTCTAAGGCCCCTCAGCGGGAAAGCGGGAACGGAAAACAAGGTGAAAAAGCTCGTGAAATGAGATAACGACGCGTGAAACGGATTCGGCTGGAAGAAATTAGTGTAATTTACTGCTATTTATTCAGGTAGAGAGACAATTAAGCCCCACTACCACCCACCCGTTACTCCTCTGTCCCGGTCGGAGCTGCCGCGCTCAGGAGCTCCTGGGCCGGCTCTGCCGCTCTGGCCCGAGCTCCCTCCGCCACAGCTCCTTGACACGCCCTGTTCCAGCTCAGCACCGCCGGACAGCGGCTGCCAGGGGACGTCTGTCCGCCGAGGAGGGGACTGTGTGTCCCGGTGCTGGGAATTTGCCTTCCTTTGCCTCTCGCAGTCTGTCACACTCACACTTTCCCTCGGGTTAGCCGGCACCCGGGCGCTGCCGGCGTGAGGTTCGGACCAGCCGCGGATCTGTTCGTGCTGCAGCGCTGCCG
>VZTH01001818.1:0-24187 GCA_013397815.1 Aleadryas rufinucha
TATTACAGGGAATTCAGGAATGTACCATCATACAAATGGTGTTAATTCTAAAATTAGAACTCTCCTAAGGAATATGCTGATAAAGGATGGACAGTGGTACAGACTAGATAAGGAAAAGACTTATTTAAACCACTGAAAAATATTGTCCACGTGGCTGCCCCATCCCTGGAAGTGTTCAAGGCCAGGTTGGATGGGAATTGGAGCAACCTGGGATAGTGGAAGGTGTCCCTGCCCATAGCAGGGGGGTTGGAATAAGATGAGATTTAAGGTCCCTTCAAACCCAAACTACTCTGTGATTCTATGAAATCAGTAACAACGAACAGGAGAGATTCAATGTGCACTTAAACCAGGAATTACTTCAGTAGTTTTGTCCCCATCTTGTGACAAATGTCTAAACTCTTGAGCATTTGCACAGAACCCAAATTTATATATATTTTTATTACTGTTATTATTATTTTCTATTACTAATTAAAGCAATCAATATGTATTATTTCAGGAATTTCCAAAATAGTTCTTTTCTGGTGGAAACATTTAAATTTTCCAAGATTTTCCTGCCAATTCCATTAATATTTTAGAATTAAATATTTTTTGGAACTGAAATGTGGAAAATAAAGTTTTCAGAATTTCTGAAATTGGTTAATTTGTATGATTTAAACCTCTCAATTTTTTCCCTCTATTTCTTTCCAGATTTCTCAAACCAGGAATCTTTTTTGAAAACAAGCAACCTTTGCCCCTACTTTCCTTTAACAAGAACTATTTTAGAAGTAAATTCACTAGAGAAAAATATCACCCAAGCTTTAATTTCTAACTAAAAGGCAAGCATGAGCACAATAGGGTGATAAGTTAAGACAATAAGAAAGATGTTGAAGAAATGGGAAAAATGCAAAAATAGTAGGTAAAAAAAGTTGATTGATTTGATTCAGAAATCTCTCCCTGATAAGATTCCCAGAAGGAATAATAAACCCTGTCTCTGAGGCATTCGCAATTAAACTGGAATAAAAACCACAGTGAAAACAATAAGCAAACAGTCAGTAAAAGGACTTTGTGACTTTCTCCACAGTGGCAGCCCAAACCAAGAAAAGGAGCAAGAAGAAAAGTAATCATAGGAGGATTTTTAGTAGGAGAAGTAGTAGTAGTAGTAGTAGTAGTAGTAGTAGTAGTAGTATACCATTGAAGATGCATTTTTTATCAGTGAATAGCTGAACACAATTTTGATACTCAGGGAAAAAGGAGCAGGAAAGAAACACAAATGGGGTTGTCCAGTCCCTCTCAAGTTTGTTGGTTCTCTGGTTGAGGTTTACACTGAGGTGAGGAAAAGCAAAGCAAAGTTCAACCAGACAAGGCAAGGCTCCTGGAGTTTCTTGATTTGAAACAAGTCATTCTGGGAGCAGTAAAACTGATGAAATTAGTTTAATTTCACATTTTTTCCCCCTTCTGAGTCTCCTTACTTTTGTCTTCTCCAAAAGACGTGTCCTCCCCATCTCCTGGGATGTTACAGGACATTACCAATGCACAGTGTGACTTTGGACACTTGGCCAGTTCTGGAGAGAGTTCTTGGCCAGAATTCTGCCCTCTGTCTCCTCAACAGGGAAATAATTTCTTTCTGCCTAACACTGATTTTCTCAAAACTGACAAGGATTTTCTTGAAAAGCCCAGACCTTATGAAATCTAGGTCAAATTAAAAAACTGGTGAGGAAGAAGTGACAGGCTGACAGGGAGGTGTTGCAACTGCGTAAACCTTTTTTTTTTTTTATTAATTTTAGTTGGAAACTTCTATTTTTTATATTTTAAAACAAGTTTAAAAATTTGTGCAATTCATGTCTTGCTGTCTTTGTACAGTAAATGCCAGTTGTTTTTTTCTTCCCCTCAGTTCAGGGTATCCAGAGCTCCCTCTGGTGAATCAACAACAAGGATGGTGTAAGGATCAGGTCAGGATGAGGATCAAACCTCTGCAATTCCACAGAAATAACTGGACTGTGGCAAGGTGCAGCAGCCAGGAGTGGAGTGGGTTCACCATGTACAGCAGATCATGGGCAATGCACTGCAATGCTATTCTAATTCTCTGTTTACTAAATAACTTCTGGAAGGTTTTGTTCAACTTGTTCTGGTATCTAAAGGGGGGTTGCAAGAAGCCTGGAGAGGAATTTTTCTCATGGGCATGGAGTGATAGGACAAGGGGGAATGGCTCCAACTGAGGGAGTGGAGATTCAGATTAGAAAGAAATTCTTCCCTGTGAAGGTGGTGACACCCTGGCACAGGTTTCCCAGGGAAGCTGTGGCTGCCCCTGGATCCCTGGAAGTGTCCAAGGCCAGGTTGGACAGGGCTTGGAGCACCCTGGGATAGTGGAAGGTGTTCTTGCCTGGCAGGGGATGGAACAAGATAACCTTTGAAGTCCCTTCCAAACCAAATCCTTCAATCATTCACCTGTTTATTCCTTAATTCAGACATCCCACTTACTCCTAGAAGTAAATGCTCTGGAGGAATAAATCCTCACCGCTCCATCAAAGATAACAGGTCCAAGTCATACTCCTGGACAACTTGGCCTTGGATTTGCAAAACATAAGCATCCTTGCACATCCTGCTGAATTTACTCCATGACTTTTTATTCATGAAACTGCTTGGAGAAAGGCAAAGTGGGGGGAAAAAAAAAAAAAAAGAAAAAGAAAAGAAGAAAAAAAAAGAAGGAAAAAAAAAACAGAAAAAAAGAAGACTTCTGCTTTTCATAATGCCTAATCTTTTTTCCCATTGGCATACACCAGATGTTGCTTTGGATCAGAAGATAAATATTAAAACCTAAGAAGGAACAAAGCAGGCTGTTTACGAGATGGATTTTCTGATGTCTCTCAAACACTTTAAAAAGGCAGGAGGGAAGCGAAGGGGAGGGACTGGAGATGCTTTGATAGGCACAGGGAATGAGTTCCACAACCCAGCGGAGCTCTCTAGTGGTCTCAAGGCCAAACTGCTCTATTGGATCAGCGTGAGAATTAGGAATTTGCTCCTTCAGTCCATCATTTGGAAGGGGACAATTCTGCAAAAGGTGAAATAATATTTGGGGGATGTTATTCGTGGATGGACCCACTGGGCTGCTGGAGAGACACGGCACTAACCTGGCAAAGAGTCCAGCAAAATGCCCCTGGGGTGGGGTGTCCCCACAGACGTAGAGGTAGGACACAGATCCTCTCTGCTGGGAGGTGCCCACCATGACTCGGATGTCACATTCAATGAAGGTGGCCCTGTCCTCTCGGCAGTCGGCAGAAGAAGGTGTCAGACCACAGAGAATGGCCAAAGAGGCTGCAAGACAGGAGAGGGAAGAAAAATAACCCAGCATAGCCTAAACACCACTGACACTGAGCATATTTTAACCACTGAGAGGTGTCATTGCAGAAGGTCTCCCTGCCCATGGAACTAAATGAACTTTAAGGTCCTTTCCAACCTAAACCATTCCATGATCCTTTGACTCCTGATGTGCACCCAGCCTCTCTTTAGGTGCATCCTTTTTGAGGATAATTAGGCCTCCATGCAGCTCCTTCAGCCCCACTTGCTTTGTGTGAACAAAATGTGCCCTCCTTTGTGCCCTGAGCATCGGGATGGTCTTTGGGATCAAACTGCTCTGTCCAGAAGGAGATGAAATAAGGGATTGAATACAAGCATGGACATTTCTTCTGGGAGAGATAGACCATGGTTTACAGTTCAGGAATATAGCACAAACCAAGGAGATATGACAACATCTATAAGTTTGAAATCCAGAAACAGGTTTGAGGAAGCATTGACACCACTTGGAGGGCTCCTGGGGAACTGGTGGGGACTGGGACCTCATGCCTTGCTTTGTAGCTGAGTGTGACTTGAGATGTGGTCCAAGCTTGACTCCATGGATGAGGTAAAAATTGTAATGGGAGCAGCTGTTTTGTAAAGAACAAGTGGTGTGAACATCTGGAAGAATTTTTTTTCAAGGAAAGGGTTGTTCAGCACTGGAATGCAATGCCCTGGAAGGTGGTGGAGTCACCAATCCTGGAGGTGTTCAGGGAAGGCCTGGACATGGCACTCAGTGCTCTGGGCTGGTGACAAGGTGGGGATCAGTCACAGGTTGGACTCAATGATCTTGGAGGTTTTTTCCAACCTAAGTGATTCAGTGAAATTCTGTGAGCAGAAATCAGATTTTCCTATTCTAAATCCACATAAAAAATGCTAAAAACCACCAATATGTTGAACTGTCACTGAAGTTCAGATTCAGTTGAAATATTTGGGTTTAATAATTTTAAAAAGGAGTGCTTTAAGCATTAAACCATGACAGACATTAAAACTGTTTCTCTCAAAGCCCTGACTTTTGGAGAATATTCGCTAATCCTGAACTAACCAAATAGTTGTAATGAACTCCTGAAAAGGTCTGTGGGCAGTGTAACAGACCTCACTGTAGCATCCAAGAGTATTCCTCAAGCTTCAGAAATCCAGTCAATGAGAATTTATCAAGAAAGGGTTTTTCCTATTTGCTTTTGTAAGTTCCAGTTTGTTCAAAAGGTACCTTGTTTGCTGGGGAAGTGTCATTATCAATGAATGTCTTTTCTCCTCAGCAATTCTAAAAAATGGGGGTTGAAATTGTAAAAATACGAAAGTGTTCTATATCCTGTATTAAAATATTTAGCACATTTTGCTAAAAATTATTTTTTCATGTGGGGTATTTCTGAAGAGTTTATAACTGTTTAATGTTTCAGGTGTTTTTGAAATATTAAAACCTATCATTTCATCTGCTCTTAACTTCAGTGAGAGAGTTTACAATTCTTCTCTATTTTTCTTCTCTGGATTTAGAATGAGAAAAAAACACTACTCACAAATTTTGCAATATGTTTAATCCCTTTCCTTCCCCAAATCCAATGGCAATTTTCTTGCTTGGCATCCAGACAGAGCCAAACACAATCCCTGCCTTGAAGACCTACATCTAAGACAAGTAATAGGCAGAGAAGCCTAAAAGAATGATGGCTAGATTTTGCTTTTATTGTCCAAAAATTCTGTCTAGAGCTACCTCAGGTATTCTATGGCTCCCACAAAAGCCTTATGTCTTTCCTGACATTCCAAGGGCATCTTAAGCAGCACTAAATATCTGTGTTTTGACAAATAAATAGCATCCAAGAGGACTAAATGCTGCAAAGGTCTTGCCTTTGCAACAACCTGCAGCAGAACCAATTCATTACAGGAAGGCTTTGGATTTCTTTTGTGGTCTTGAAAAGAACATTGCAGAGTTTTCCTGTGTGGAAAACCACTTGAACTCTATTTTGGGATGAATGTTGGAAGTGACTCACCAAATCTCAGGACTATTTTCCTTGACATTTTGCTGCTGTCAAGGAACTTGCCTGGCTCACGTGGGTCACCAGAAGGTGTTTCCTGCACAGCCCTGAGAGCTCAGCACAAGAACAGTCTGGCACTTTTTAAATAACCCCAAAACATGGAAATTGGGTATTTCTGCTGTGGTCCAGTGCCCTCATCCCAATGTTATCATGCCTGTAGGAACATGAGTCCTTTTATCCTACCAACAGCTGAAATAATTTTTAACTCAAACCAGGCAAACAAAGGTATTAATTTATAAAGCCTAAGGTTTGGAACGTGGCTACAAAGGATTGCAAAGGGATCAGTGGAAGCAAAATCCAAGCAAACCCTACTTAATCTACATGCCCCAGAATCAAACTTAGAATTGCTTTCTCTCTCTCAGGTGGGGGGAGGGAAAAACCTCACCCCCACACCCCACATCTCCTGTCCATCAGATGGAGATATCACTCTTAGAGGTGATGTTTTTTTCCCATTCCTTCCTTGGGGTTCTCCAAGGTCCTCCTATTTCCCTCCCCCACAGAAGTTTTAATATCTTTATTCGTTTAGGAGGAAGTCTTGGCCTTTCCCTGCCCATTCCTCTGACCATGAAACAAAAATAGCCCTTGGTATTATTGGTGCCATTATCTCCTACCATAACAGCAGCAAAAAATATCAACTAAAGATTTCAACACACTTCTGGCACGTCCTAAAAGATGTTCTGCCTGTTCTGGGACGTAATTCTTCTCCCTGCTTAATTGGTTAGTGTTCAAACCCCAGAATGAAGCTGCTTTAGGCTTTATGCTCCCTATGAAGATCAAACCTGCAATCCCATCGCTGGGATGAATGCACTCAGCTCATTACAGCTTCTCTTTTGAGATCAGACACTACGGCAGCCAAATCTCTGCATGGTGGTAATGGCTTAGGGACTGACTACCCCCAGCCCTGGCTTTGAGGGATACTCTGGCTTAATCCAGGATCCTGGGACGCTCAGCACAAGGGCTTTGTTCTGGGTCACTGTTTAATAACAACTGCTGGACATGTGATGAGGCTCAAACCTACGGGAGGCTCCAAGGGCAGCTGGGGATTGATTGAAGAGCTGGCCAAGGAGTCCTGGTGCCAAACCTCACATCCTCACATTCTGAGTTATCCACTCAGAAAACGGGCTGTGGAGCATCAACATGTGCTCAGCAGGGAAGACAAACAATTTTTTAAAAAATGCTAATAAAAGGGAGATGAAAAGGAGATCTGTTAAGGTCATCGAGTCCCACTCCTGCCTATGAAGAATTGCTCCCTGTGAGACATTCATTTCACACAGCCAGGTTTCAGAAGTCCCAAGAGGTGACTTCCAAGCATCTATTCCACTGCCTGATAGATCTCACTGTCAGAGTATTCCTGCTCTGTAATCAATATGCTTTATTCCCCCACTCTCAACTTCATTTCTGGATTTGAAAGACAGAAGGGACCATTTGGATCCTTTGGTTTGGTATCCACAATAAACATCGGAGGCCCTGGCTTCTACTGGGGTCTCAATTGCCCCACCACCACAACAGGCCCTCTTCATATCTTCTGCATTTACTCATGCAAACCCCAAATTTCCCTGGCTCTAGTCCCTGTTGTCCTGGCTCAGTGCATCTCCTTGTTACAACCAAAACTCATTCCTCTCTCTCCTCTTAGCCCATTCAAAGAGCTCCACCAAACCACCTCTCTCTTCCTTTTAAACCAGTCACGTTTCTAGCCTCTAATCTAAATCCTCCTCCCTCAACATCCACTTTTACCAGTGGAGCCTGGTTAATGGCAGGTCCAGGACTTGCTAACAAAGACCTCAAGAACTGTTACATCACAACCCTAAAGTCAGACCTGTTATTCCAAGTTATGCTGATGCAACCAGGCAAACCAGGCTCAGCTTTTACCCTGATGGATCTTCTTATCAGTTCACCTCCTTTTAAAGGTGCCTTCCTTACCCTCACCTTAATGTTAAACATAAAATCTCAGGGAGTGCTGCAAAATTATATATGGTACCTACACTAATATCACCTGAGAGGAATAATCACTTATTTTCTCATCTGCCTCAAGCTTCCTGCCAGTTTTCCCATCTTTCACAGGAGCACAGCTCAGTCCCACAGACATTAACCACGTGTTCTGTAAATTTAACCTGAGCTGAACAGAATCTACAGCTGCATTTGCGCTCGTGCAGTGGCACGAGCAACAAAGCAAAAACGAGAGAGGGGGAGAGCTCTCAGGATCACAGAATAATTTTGGCTGGAAAAGCCCTCTAAGACTGAGGCCAACCATTCCCCCAGCGCTGCCAAACCCACCACTAAATCATGACCCCAAGTGCCACAGCTACACAGCTTTTGAACCCTTCCAGGCATGGTGATCAAACCAGTTATATCTTTACCTTTAAAGACTCATGGCTTAGTTTGGGCTTGTTTCATTTGGTTTTGTTTTTCCTTGAAGGCAGTGGAGTTTTGTTAATTTTATTTAATTTTCTTAATTTTTTTTTAAGCTTTAAGGCTGAAAATCAAATTTTAGCTCTGTTCTGAACTGATTTTTCTGCATCTTGCAAAAGGCAATGGTTTCCATGAAAGAGTCTAGTCCTGCATTCCCATTCCTTGTGCTCTGGAGTGAGCAGGTCTCAGTAACATGCCCAGCTCCTGCCAGTGATCAAACTAAAACCTCGCTGCGACCCCGCTCAACACCCATTCCTAAGGAAATCCCTGTGGGGAAGGCTTATGGATGGATCCTGCTGAGCCTGGCAGTTCCTCATCTCTTAGAAAACTTCCTGATCAAAGGGAAAGAAGTCACATTTCCTACCTGCAGAGCCTTGCCCTATGGATTGGATCGCATGAGAGAGCTACATGGACCGGTTGGGAATTCCCACGTGGACATCTCTAATCTCAAGCAAGCCAGACACAACATGACCCAGCACTGAGACCCCGGGGCAGCCAGTGCCACCTGACATCCCCCAGTGCCAGAGGAGAGGGGGTTCTGCTTCACAGCCCTCAGTAACAGAAGAAATGCAGCTTAAACTCTTCACATCAGCCAGTTTGGCGAGCGGAGCTGGGAAAGGTCAGACGAGCATCCAACTTGGACACAACACTGAGGGGCCCTGGGGCACCACAGACCTCCCCTTTCCATTCCTTCACAGTCCTGCATCCCTGGAGTCTCTTTGCCACCTCTCCCACGTGGACGAGGCAGTGCAAGAAAGGTCTGAGCACAGGATGTGCTAGAGCCAAGTGGCAAAATTCCCCAGGCAAGCAGCACGATATAAACCATGAGGTGAGGCTGAACTAACTGCACTTAAACCATCCATTCATGCCCTAAACATGGTGAGGGGCAGCATTAAATCCTTAAATATTAAAAAAAAAAAGTCCTTAAATATTAAGCATTAAGTGGAAGAGTATCTGGAAAGCATCTTGCTCTATATACAGATTCACCCATGCCAGATGTAGATGTACACAGGCTGAAATACAACTGTGTCAGGGAGCACAAATAGCCTGACAAACACAGATCTGAGCAGCTTGCAAAAGGATTTTTGTCTTTTTAATGCAAGGGGAAAAAAAAAAAAGATATTTGCTTTTAAATATTTAATTAACAAATATTTTGCAACTCGACTGGTGAAACTGGCAAGGCTGCAAAACCCAGGGCAGGAGAGAGAGGGTGAGGCAATGCTTCCTTTGCGTTTCCTCTCCATACACACAGACAGCGATCAGCATTCACTTGCTGACATCTAGTGACAGGAACAAGCATCGTGGTCCTGCCTGTAAGATTGTTTTCCCCAGGCTCCCTCTGCCACCAACCACTCAGTGAGTTCTGGGCACAATTTGGATCAATCTGATTAAATTTTAGATTGCTATTCTCCTTGCAGTTACCAGGGTGCCCCATTTTGTGCCCTTTTTTTTTTCCAGCACTCCAACACCATGTCTTTTTCTATTTAAAATAACAAGCAGTTTTCTGGACTGTGCCAGGGCCTTGTTTAAAACAAAGAAAGCTGAGCTCTTTATGCCCTCTTGGTGTCTCTTTTTGAGTGCTTGTGGTTGGGTTTAAAAGCCCTTTTTTTTCCCCCTGCTTCCATTTTTTTTAGTATTCCTCGTAGCAGGGGAGTTGCAACCAGAGGACCTTTAAGGTTCCTTCCAACCAAAATCTTTCTGGGATTCTATAAAGGGAACCATTCAAAATGACAGGAGTAAATTTAGAACTTGGGAATAAGTGAGGCTGAAGAGAACACCTGGATGCCTCTTGTCCCAGTCCTTGCTCAAAAGAATGTTAGATTTCACATTGGAGTGGTTTCTTGGCAAATAATTTATTCAACTTTTATTTTGGAGGATGGATATTCCACACACCTTTGAACAAACCCATGGACATTTACCCTGATGGACACTCTCACTTGACACCTTTGTTTCATGCCCACAAAGGATAAGAGATCATGGATCTCTGGTCACCTGGATACTGGATGTCTGGACAGCCTCAGAAGAGCAAATATTTCTGCAGACCTCCAGACCTCCAGATGTTCTCTGACTTCAGAGCTATGAAGGGGCTGAAATGTTAAACTTCTGAGTGTTGGAATTCCTGAATCACAGCAACATTTAGGTTGGAGAAGATCTCCAAGATTGCAGAGTCTTTGACCAATCCTTATCTTGTCACCCAGACCAGAGCAGTGAGTGCCACATCCAGTCATTCCTTGGACACCTCCAGGGGTGGGGACTCTACCAAGGAGCCAAGCACCAAGGTGAATACTCCATGTTTAGAATTTGGGGAATGGTGCATGGCTCAGGTGAGATGTAAAAGTCTTAAATCCTGCCTTTTGCAGTTCTGAGAAGCCTAATTCTGAGCTTTCAGTAGGAAAAGGAGGAAATCTATCTTGTCCCAGGAAATGCTCATTTTGAAGAGTTAGCTCCAAAGTTCAGACAGGGTTATTTCTCTGTTTGAGAAATCTGGAGATCATCATTCCATGCTGCCTCTCTCCAGTTAAGGAAGATGCTCTGGTTATGATGGATGATCCCATCCTCCTCTCAAGGGAGTCAAATCCTCATCTCCAGGTTCCCAGAGGTATGAACTGGCCATGGTACATCATTTGTTCACCCTTCCAGTCATTCAACCTTCTCCTTCCACATCTTTACCCCACTGAGGCCATCCCACCATGCAGCCAAAACACGAAATGTTTGTGGCCACAGAAAAAAAGAATAGTTAAAGTTGGAAAAGACCTTTATGTTCATTGTGTCCAACCATCATCTCACCAGGGCCATGTTCACCACTAAACCATTCCTCAAATGTTACATCCACACAATTTTTTAGCTCCTCCAGGGATGATGACTCCACCACTTCCTTGGGCACTGTCTTCCCACTCTTGAAAACACTTCACATGAAAAAACTTTTCTAATATCTAAACTGAAACTTCCCCGGTGCAACTTGAGACCGTTTCCTCAGAAGAAAAAGCATTTAAGGGAGTTTAATTCATTAAGATGATCATGATGGCTAAGAGGTGCTTGGGTACCCAACCCTGCAGCCCATATGCATATTTTGTGGGGGGGCAGCTTTCCCAAGGAGTAACTGCTGTGAGGAAATGTTGATGTCGTGCAAGTGTGGCCACAGGCACACAGTGATCTAGTCCAACGTCTGTGGCCACTGACACAAAAACACACCCTGACACCATCTGTCTTCAGACTGAGTTCAAAATCCAGAAGTCATAGAATCATGTAATCATGGAATCATTACGGTTGGAAAAGACCTCCAAGATCATAAAGTCCAAACTTTATCAATGCTATGTTAATTCCTCTCCTCTCTCCAAGGCTGCTCTCTGCTCCCCTGGGATGACATACATTAGGATTCCCCATTTTGGGTCAAGATTTTAGGAGATATTTTTAACGCAATGACAGGTTTTGAGTTTTAACTGACCTCGCAGGCGTGGGGCAAGGCAGCTCAGCTCAGTCACTGTCATGTTGCCCAAGAGTTGACAGCTGGTGCCACAAATTGTGACCAAAGTCTTCCCTGGGGAAAACCCAGTTCCATGCAGGTGAACTGGTCCTCCATTCAAGCCACCTTGGAAGAGGACAGAAAACGGGATTTGAGACAGAGCCTGACAGCCAGCTGTCAACAAATGTGGTTTTTTTAATTAATAATTTTTACTTTCATGATCAAAAAAACCCTGTCACTGCAGTGCCTCACACAAAACCCTGTGGAGGAACCCTCCATAACTTACCCCAGTTGTGACGTGCAGCTGTCACTGTCAGACGAGAAGTGAACGTCAGGTTGGAGGAAGCCCATCCTCTGGGAATATCCAGGCCCAGCACAGGGTGCTCACCCACAGGGAGCAGAGGAGCTGAGCACTGCAACATGGAGGGAGTGATGGTGATGTTTCTACAAGGAAAATCTCCAACAAATACTTGGATATTGTCCGTCTCCATGACTCGCGACACTGTCACGGTTAAAAGGAGGCCAGTGGCCACAAGTGAAAGGAAAGCTGGGGTAAATTCCTCACTGTAACTTATTGTTCCAAGGTAATAGGAGTGTCCATCTACTTTCAGACTCAGAGCCCTCGTGCCATTCCCCGGAGGCACCGTGCACTGGATAAACACACAGGTGATGTTGAGAACGAGGCAAGGGCGATGGTCTATGAGGACTGAAGTCATCCTCTTTCCCTTCAGAGCCAACCCTGCTAAGCTGAGCAGGCCTCCCCCGCTGGTGCTGAAATTCCGTGGGTAAAACTGGTACACCCAAGGCAGGATGGTGAGAACGCTGGATGTCCCTCTGAAACAAGCACGGCCACTTTTCCTGCTGGATATGGAAATGCTGTGCTCCCCTGGGGCCAGGCAGGCTGTCTGGCACTTGATGATGGTCTCGTTCCAGAAAGTCACCTTGCAGGCAGTGCTGTTATCCACATGTACCACGGGGCTGTCACCTTGCCATGCCAACCTCTGTCCTTTGATTGTCATGTAAGTGAATGTCCCGTTGGTCTTCCAGGTCACCAGATGTACCAGGGGTGTCCAGTGCTCATGGAGGTGGAGTGTACAGTCCCCAAGGCACACGCTGCGGACCCCGTTGACAACCACTGTGACACTGAGAGCCTGAGATGCCACAGCCAGCCACTGATAGTGCAAAGGGTGGGGCCCTGGAAAGACAACACAACTGATGGAGCCGTTATCAGACTTCTGGATCTCACAGGAGTAATTACTTTCCAGGCTGACCCGTACCAAATTCCTCCTGGATTTCAAAGCAATACCAGATATGGTGAGCAGCATCCCACCACAGATTGATCCTTGTGATGGGATGACAGAGGTTATCTGTGGAGTTATTGTGAGGGCCTGCTGCCTTGCTGTCACTTGAGCATATCCCAGCTGCCTCTGGATGACCTGAATGGGGAAAGTCCCAGGTTCCAGGCTGTTCAGTGGCAAAGAGCACTGATAAGACACTGCAGACTGGTTGCCACGTTGAAACTCAAGTTGACATTCACTGTGTCCAAGCTTAGCCACAGATCCAGTGACATTTATCCCCTGGATGCTCAAGAGCAGGCTGCCATCTGTGATTTCTGTTTCAACAGCGGTAACGAGGGGGGTCAAAGCTCTTTGGTAGTGAAAGGTGGTGGTGGTCCCATTTGCAAAGAGGGCATGCTGAAGTGACCCACTGCTGATGGCTACGTTTACTCTGACAGAGATGTCACGTGAATCTTCATTAGACAAATTAGCAGCTGGCGGGGTCAGGCACCAAACTGTCTCTTCTGTCAAGTCGGTAACTGTACAGGTTTGATTGTCCATTGACACAGAAACCAGGGCAGGATTCTGACTAAAGCCCACCCCGGAGATTGTGAGCAATGTTCCACCTAGGAGCAAAACAAAATAAGGAAGAAGGATATTATGTGCAGGAAAGGAATTCATTAACCTCTCTAAACCATCTCAAAGCATGATCTTTACAGTCCCTTCCAACCCAAACCATTTGTTATAAAGCTGATAAGCATGACAGGCTGAAGGAAAGAAGAAATAAAGTCCTTTTTTTGGACAAGACAGCTAGAGACAATAGCTGACATATATCAGGATAATCCTACATGGACAAGAGGCTAAGCTAACAGGTAGCCAGGGACCTTTGTGGCACTAAATGACAGTGGAAAGCCACCACAGAAATGGAGAAAGCTACTGTGAAAGGACCCCTGAGAGTGAACAGAGGATGAACTCTTCATGGAATGGGACTGTCTGTACAGGTGGGTGAGGAGGTAGCTTGTTCCTGCTGCCCACAGGGAAGAAGAATGTGATTGTGAATATTTTCAGACTCAGGCAGTGTCAGATTTCATGGAATCACAGAATGGTTTGGGTTGGAAGGGACCTCTAAGACCATCCAGTTCCAACCTCCTGCCTTGGGCAGGGGACACTTGCCACTATCCCAGGTTGCTGCAAGCTCTGTCCAACCTGGCCTTGAACTCTTCCAGGGATGGGGCAGCCACAGCTTCTCTGGGCACCCTGTGCCAGGACCTCACCACCCTCATGGGGAAGAGCCCCCCCAAAGCCTCTGCCCATCTCCCTTTCATTTGTGGTACTGGTGCTCCCAGTGTCCTGCCTTGCTTCAACCTCTTTATCCATTAAGCCCATTCCCTTCCTTTTCCCATGATCTGGCTGAAAAGTAAGTTGGTTTGTTACAAGGTTCTTTTTAAGCGAGTCCAAATCCTTAACCCAGATGCACACACAATTGTTAGAGACAACAAAAGACTACAGGTAAGGGGGGAGGGACTGGTACTTTTTGCAGCAAAGAGATTTTGATTCAGCTTAAGCCATTCATAAAACCACAACCAAAGAGTTAATCAGTTCTTATTTAATTTTCAATTTACCCTGAAATACAAAAAGAAGGGCGAAACTTTTATTATTTTTTGTAGTATGGCTTAATGTTCAAAACTGACAGGATTTGCTCTCCAAGCTCTATCCACTCTCTCATCTTTCAAGGCTTGAGCACTTCACAAACTATTGAACTAATCACGTACCACAAAGCCTCTGAATTTTTGTGTCTTTAAATGTGTTGTGAGCCTGGGAGAGCAATCTGTGGAGGACCTGAGGTTGTAGCACAAGAATTTCTCTGTCTTTTATAAAAGCATTTCTAAGGGCTCATGTAAAATTCACTACAGGGATTCAACTCTCCCCCACCACCAGCCAAATGACAAAATAAATCAACCACCCCAAGTCTGCTTTTTAAGATTTAAAGTAAAACTTTCCTTTTTAATTCAGTGATGTTCTGCTCAGAAACACACTTAAATTATTTCCAATGTCTAAAAGCTTAGAACGGGATTAATAAATATTTCCCTTTTGATTAAAATTAACATTGAAAAAGGGCTTTTTTATTTTGTCTTTTCAACGTAACAAAAATGAACATCCCCTTTGGGATCACTTGAAATTATTGTTTGCTTCAAACCACAATTGTACTCTGCTTTCCACCTAACTTTCACATGGAAAACCTTGAAAGATGGGGGCAAAATGACTGAAAGAAACAGCACAGATGAGCCAGGTGTGGGCGTGCTTTGTTTTCCCAATGGGAACATGCAACGATACATGAGCAAACACTTGGGGAAATCAAATTCAAAGCACAGGGAGCCCTGAGCCAGCCAACCAGATGGAGGGATGCTCACTGCAATCCCACATTTCCAGACCGCTGCTGTCTGCCAGTTGATGTCTGCATAACAAAGGGTCACAGATTCAAAACACCCTCATTTAAACTGATCTGAAATGGGATGCACTTTCCATTCCTGCAGGAAAACTGTGCCCTTGATCCCTTTAACCTCCATAAGTGGCTGCAGATGTACCAATGATGTTTACCCAGAACAGAGCCACAACACGGCTCGATGCTGAAGATCTCGGAGAGGTACTGGATTAACGGCTCAACCCTGCAAAACACAAGCAACACAGAAAGGATTTGGGGCATTTAGGGGTATTCTTTTATTTTTCCTTCCTGCTGCAGTGCTTTTCATTCTTACAACTCCTGGAAAGCCAAGCACCCACCTGTCACATCCCCTTTGGTCGATGTCACAGTGACAAGACCACCCAACACCCTAAATTTTTCCATGTGGTTTAGAATCACAGAAGGGTTTGGGGAGGAAGGGACATTAAAGATCATCTTGTTCCA
Organism: Aleadryas rufinucha; assembly: GCA_013397815.1. Lineage (NCBI taxonomy): Eukaryota > Metazoa > Chordata > Aves > Passeriformes > Aleadryas > Aleadryas rufinucha. The sequence continues at coordinate 15,394 of VZTH01001818.1, forward strand.
GCCCCCCTGCCATGGGCACGGACACATTTGAGCTACATTCATCACACTCTCTTATCAATTGGCAACTTGTGGGCCAAATTGAGTCCAGCTGACTTGCCCATCCAAGGAAGCAAGAATAAGGATTTTTTGGCAAGCAGATTCCACTGTAGCTATGCCCAATGGAAGTGCATTGAAAAGGCATCACAGCTGCCTCCTCTCCTCACACCCTCCCACCAGAGAGTGGAGTAACTGGAACAAGAGGAAACCCACACATGAGCTCCTGGAGCCCACCCAGATAAAGGTGTAGCTGTTTCTGTCCCATCTACATCTATTTTTCTTCATCACCCTCCTTTCAAAAACATCCCCTTCCCTAAAAATGCATGTTAGAGAAGGGACCTTCCCAATCCTGCAATCCAGCCCACCAGAGATCAGAGTCCTCTCCTGGGATGACCCATCTCCTTCCAATCTGTCCCTGGAGATGAAGTGATGGTGCTGCTAACAGACTCCAGTACCAGGTGGGATGAATCCCTCTGTGCCATCCCACCAACCACAATTTTTCTCCTTCTGAAGTTCATTAACACTACAAGCAGCTTAGGTTGGTTTGCAAGCAATAAAAACACCTCATTTCTCCCCAGTATCGTCATTTCAGGATCACTCCTGGCAGCTGCCGTGGCTCAGGAACAAAACTGTGTTGCTTGTGAATGCATTCCTATATCCAAGTTTCAGGTCAGCTTTCCCCCACATTTTAATTAATTTATATTACATTTATCTAGGCATGAACTTGAAGTGCCACCTTAGGAGATGGAAATAGCATCATTTAAAAATTCTCCAAACAAAGCATTTTTGTATTGTTCAAACTAGCTTTTGTTTTTCTGATGAAAAGTGTTTCTTTTCTTCTGCTGTTTTCCTACAGCAGGATTTATCTGCATTTGACCTGAATCTGCGAATACCTTTGATTGCCTGAATATGCATTTTTCATCAAATCAACTGTTTTTTCCTAAAATGTTTCTCTCCTGCCTCCTACTGATCCAAGGGGAGTAAATTGACTAGCATTAGCAGTTTGCTGACTTGGGCTCCACAGATCAATAAATGCCTTGATAATTATTCATAATTTCATACCACACTGCAGAATTCACCTTTAGGTACGGAATATGTGAAAAACTCAGACCTCCCTTTTCAGATTAACCCTAAAACACCAAATAGGATGGAGAATGAAACTTCTAAGGAAAATACACACCTGTTTGAAGCGACAGCAATGCCATTGATGAGGACAGAAATGTTGTACCACCCTGCAGGCAGGGCTGGAAGTGTCACATTAACACCACGGTCTGTCTGCGCCTGGATCTGTGGCCACGAGTCCCCAATTTGGACCTTGACATCTGAGCCCTGGTAGCTGGCAAACTGGGATATTCCAATGTGAAGCTCCTCACCTCCTGCAGAGAAAGGAATGGAACCTTTTCAGTGTTTCTGGCAATGGTTATTTTAGCACACGTGACCCTTGCCTGAGGAAGAGCAGAGTCCCATCGTGCCAGAATAGGCCCAGTCATGCCCATCGACCCAAACCCAAAATGTTGAAGGTTGCTGTGGCTCTGTATCCTACTCAACCTCTCCTGCACAAGGTCACCAACTATCAGGGTTGTCTTGAGACATCAGCACAGTGAACTTGGTTACGACCACCAACAGCCACTCTCAGCCACACTCAGGATAGGATTCATGACCTCCTTACCATAAATGTCTGTCCTATAAATACCTGAACCTGATAAAACCCAAATCCAGTTTTTTTAAAGCTCTGGAGCTGAGGGGTTCTGGGATTTTTTTCTAAATCCCTGATAAACAATCTAGAGCCTGCCTTTCAACATTATGGAGCCATGTAATATTCACAGGAGCCTTCCACAGTAAAATGAAAATTTCTGTGGGTACCTAAAGTCAGATGTGCTTGTCATGGTTTAACCCCAGATGGCATCTCAGCCCCACAGAGCTGCTCACTCCCTCCCCTGCAGTGGGATAGGGGAGAAAATTGGAAGAATACAAGGGAGAAAACTTGTGGGTGGAGATAAAAACAGTTTAATGGGTAAAGCAAAAATTAGGTGTGCAAAGCAAAACAAGGACTTCATCCTCTGCTTCCCATGGGCAGGCAGGTGTTCAGCCATCCCAGCAGGGCTCCATCACATGGAATGGTGACTTGGGAAGACAAAATGCCATCACTCTGAATGATTCCCTCTGCCTCCTTCCTCCCCCAGCTTTATAAACTGGTCTGGAATATCCCTTGGGTCAGTTGGGGTCAGCTGTCCTGGCTGTGTCCCCTCCCAAATCCTTGTGCACCCCCAGCCCATTCACTGGTGGGGCGAGGAGCAAAAAAGTCCTCAACTCTGTGCAAGCCCTGCTCAGCAATAACAAAACAACCCTGTGTTATAAACACCATTTTCAGCACAAACCCAAAAGACAGCCCCACACAAGTCACTATGAAATAAATTAACTCCATTCCAGACAAAACCAGCCCAGCTCCAGCATTTATTTTCAGTGATCATGGTTCTCTCCCATTTCAGCTGTTGTGTTCAGATGATACAGGGTCATCTTTCCTTTATTTGTGCACAGTGCAGTAACAGGAAAGGACAAAGCCAAGAGAAAAGGGATTTTCATAACCTAAATTTCTTCTGAAATAGCTTAAAAAAATTAAGGTGGTATCCATCAGTCCAAATAAAGGCATTTTCACTGATAGCTCTGACTGTGGTCAGTGAAGAGAAAAGAGACTTTATGTCATTCATCCTATTGTAAGACACACAAAAGATCTGTGGCAAACCCCACCACAGAACCATCTATTTCTCTTCAATGAACATGCAAAGCATCTAAACAATGGGCAGAGGGATGTGTTCAGGAGGTGAATCTCATCCTCCTGTCTCCCCTGAAAGGATGAAGAAGGGAGGAACAAGCTCCCAAGAAGCAGGAGAGCCTGTACAAAGCTCCCCTCAACTACTTGCCCCTCTGAGCAGGTCTTGGAGCTGGTACTTTTCAATTCTGCATTCACAAAGACTCAAATAAAGTTTGAAAGCCTCAGAAGTTGAATATGTTAATAACATGAACTCTTTGGACTCTTGGTCAATTGTCAGCTTAATCCCAGATGCCTGGAAGGCATCAGTGTAATTTATTTATTCTTTTTATTATATAGAAGGAAAATTATATTAAAAGACAAAGCCGTGGAGGTTCTGAATAGGAGATTGAACTCAGCCCCACCACAGCTCATGAGACACTGTAACATTAAGGAATTCCTTGCACCTGGGCTGCCCGCGGCTACGAAAGCCTCCCCTTGGTGCTGTGGTATCTGAATAATATTCAGATGATAAAGGACGTTTTCTCTTATTTATGCATTCTGGAGTAATAGGAAATGACAAGGGCATTTGGGGAGAGGAATAGTAATGCTGGGGGTGCACAGGGAATTTTGGCACTGGCAGTCACCTAACCCCACACATCCCCACCAAGTCCAACCAACGTTGGGAGCTGGGGGGAGCTTTAAGGTGTTCACTGGAGAGGTTGCAAAAATAGAGAAAAAAGTCAGATTATTACATTCTTGGAGGAATGGGAGTGGGATAGGTAAGGAAACAGGAATATTTCTGTCTTCCTCCCGTCTTCCTTCCTCTCTCTCTCTCAGATACAAAGAAATTTGTGTCTGTTTGCCACGCAGAAATGTACTAAACCTTCCTCCTGAAAGACTTGTTTATAAGTGAACATCATTCACCATTTATGCTTTCTATTTCCCATACCCAACCAAAATGCTGGGGGGATAAATGAGGGAAATGGGAAAAAAACCCAACAAACAAACAACCCCAAATAGAAACTTTCAAAAGACAGGAATGCCAAACACTCCATGAGATCTAATCAGGATTTTGTCCCCACAAATTCTGTGAGGTCTATGCTCGTATTCTAACGTAACACATCACAAGGTCACACTGGAAGGAGCAGTTTGGCTTGGAAATGGGAACTAAGTAAAAGAATTGTTGCCCTTCTCCTGCTTTCGGCAACTCAAAATGCACATGATGCTCTTTATGGTCAACCCTTGGGGATCCTGGAGAAGGACACTCTCCAGAGCTCATTTCTCTTGTCATGGGTGAATCTGTTACTAAAAAACACAGAGTCATGGAATATCCTGAGTTGGAAGGGACCCATCAGGACCATCAGAGTTCAACTCCTGACCCTGCACAGGACAGTCCCTAGAGTCCCACCATGTGCCTGAGAGTGTTGTCCAAACACTTCTTGAGCTCTGGCAGCCTTGGGGCTCTGACCATTCCCTGGGGAGCCTGTTCAGTGCCTGACCACCCTCTGGGGAAAAAACCTTTTCCTGATATGTAACTTAAACCTTGTATCCTGTCACTGAATGATTGAGTGGGATAATTTCAGAGGAGAGTTAGAGAAACCTGACACAAAAGCAGGACTGTACTGAACCTGACATCCTGTGGACATCATCCACACCAGCCTAGGGCAAGCAATTCATTACCTCATGTATGCTAGAGAAAAACCAATAAAAAACCAACCAGGACTGACCAAGACTAGCAGGAAACACAGGAACTAAAATTTAAAAGGAAACAAAATAAGTGTCAGATCAAACTTTGTAGACCTAAATTCCCTCTGCCCCACCACCATCATCAATAACAACCCTTCTCCAGAAGATGTCCAATACACGTCTGCAGCCTTTTCACCTGCTATGCCACTTCTGTTCCTGCTCAGGGATACAACTGCAGGGTTTAAGGAAGGGTCATATTGGAACAAGTTGGTTACTGTTGTTGACTGGTACCCAGAAATTAGTGTCACATGGACAGCAGCATCCTCTGTCCCCTAGGAAGAGAGAGAAAGAAAATGTCAGGGTTAAGAATGAACCAATTAAAAAAAAAAGTTATTTCCTATATTACCACATCTCCCATACTTAGGTCAGGCACATGGCACTTATAAAACTGCCACATACACCAGACACTACTTAAATGTCTACAGTTATTGACTTTGAAAGAGTATCTATGGAGATACTGGAGATACTCTTAAAACAATCCCAGACTATGCAGGCTTGGATTTGCTATATCCATATTTATAAAATTAAACTCGTAAATAAAATCCCATACTAGTAAATAAAACTAGTAAATAAAATCCCAGACTATACCATTTTTAATTTGCAATATCCTTACTAAATTAAGGAGCTTGCTTTTTTCACTGGTTTCCATAAATCACCTATTAATCTATTTTTAATTAAGCTGGTCTAATCTGTAGAGTCCACGGTAAATTGTCCCACAGCCAAGACCTGGCTGATGGGCTACTCTTCCCCTAGTGTAGCTTAGGCCAGGAACACATAGGAAGGCACATTGGCTTCTGACTGCTCCCCAAAAAATTTGGTTTCTTACCCGAGAAGGAACTTTACATTCAATTCTTGTTGAATTTCTGCCCTCCTCCAAAATTGGGCAAGGCTGTGATCCAAACAACACTGCATTTACCCCTTCCAGATTTGTCCCCCTGAGAGTTACTCTCAGTCCTCCTAAAAAAAACAATTATTCCATTATAATCAATATGTAGGATATTTTAATATGCAAAGGATTCTTTGTTTATAGATGACTAAAAAGGCAGTAGATTCTGTCAGCTGATCTGATGATGATCTGTTCCACCTTGCTGTGCCTGGCTTCCTCTCTTGCACCAGAGATCCTTCTTGCCTATTATTTGAATTCTCCTCCACGATACAGGACAACTGGGTTTGTTTCTCAGTTTATTTTTTAATGACATACTTATTTAAACCAGCAAGCCCTGGCCTGTGATCTCCCCCTTAAAGAGATCCCCCAGCCCGAGAACGAAATAAGGAAGGAAGGAAGAAGCACTAAGAATGGAAAATGAGCTTAACGCAGCAGGTGCTCTCACAGTTCAAACAGCTGCCAAGCTCCCTGCTGTCAGAAAAGCCTGTAGCATGTGTCTGGGAAGCTTGGGATAGAAAGGGGACTTGGCAGGGCTCGAGACTTGGAGTTGTGAGGGAAGTCACTGAGGGAGTCGTTCCGTGGGGCGCTGAGCAAGCTCAGCTCTCCTTCGTGCCAGACTGAGCCGCTTCAATCCCAAGCGGGATCACGCCCGACACAAGTCAGACTTGTGCTTGATCTTTCTTCAGCATCCAATTCCAGAGAGTCAAGGTGCCCCTTTGCTTTTCCAAGCGACTAGAAGACTCAGGGATGTTTCAAAGAGAAACAGGAAAGGGAACAGGAGTGGGCATTAATGGCAACTCTAAGCTGGAGTTTGTGCTTTGGTGCAATTCAGAGAAACTTAAAACAAAATGAAATGTTACTTGAAACTTAGAGTTTTTTCTCTAGTTCTCAGCACTGCAGAGTTTTAGGATTATGGCTGAACAGACTGCTCAGACAGGCACTAATTAATGCAGTGTTTATTTGTATTTATTAGCATGGCTATATTGTAAACCTACTGAGCTTTTACCCCTCTTTTCACGTGTGATGTAAGCAATCTTCTATGTTAAAGTAATTACATATTAATGGCAAAGTGCCTTGTACACTTTCCTAAAATTACCTTTTCCTGCTAATTCTTTCAACCACCAGAGAATTATAGAAGTTTAATCTTGATTTCCTCTGGCTGGCAGCAAATCCAGGCCAACAAGAGCAATCAGATACATTAACAGCAAGCTCCTGCTCTTCACTGGAACACGGGAGTATCTTTAGAAAGGCATTCCATGCTTCTAGAGTTAGGTCATGGGGATCCCCCAGCATGGCAAGTCCGAGACCAGGGATATTTTGACAAGAGGGAGCTGAAGCAGCAAAGTGCAAGGTGCTTCTCGCCTTCCCATCCTGTTACATTAAATCTGCAGAGTCAGAAAGGGCAAGGAGTGAAAACTGAAGCCGCTTGCCTAATGAGAGAGTTGTCAGATAAGGAGCTTCAGATTTAGAGTTCAGAATCCACGAGTGTTGTGTAAAGACTGATGCTCTTAAGTTTTGATATCTACATTATATCCATATGCAGTGAAATACTGCCTGTGTGCACTTTACGATGAGATTGAAGAGAGGTATTTGAAATGGGAGAAATTAAAATCACAGATGGAAGTTGTAATTCTTTCCAATTATAAGCATTCCAGGCACATGTAATGTAAGATAGCATTATACTTGCTTTCTTTTTAATGAGTGGCAGATCACTGTAATTGGGAGAAGGACTGGATTTGCTAACAAAGGAAAGAAGAATCAAGGCCCAAGCACTAAAACTTGCCATTGCTGGATTGTTTTTAGGGTTTTCTAGAGTCATGTGGGTTTTCTATGAATTAAAAGTGATTCTTAACCTTAGTGTACTATACAACCCTCTCATTAGGAGATAAAAAATGGTAGTAAAAGAGTTAGAATCGTTTTCTTCCCATGTAACAACAACAACAAAAAATCAACACCAGAAAAAAAAAAACCTACAAATAAACTCAAAAAAACCCACAAAAAAAACCATAAAAAAGCTCAAACAAAAGCCAAAATAAAAAGGCAGCTGTCACTTCTAGCTTGGGAACCCTGTGTTATTCCAAGTCCATCCCAAGCTCATCCATGGAGAGGTTTACAGATCATCTTTCCTATTCTCTGGCTGCTCCAAGGTGGCCAAGCATGGCACAATCACATCCCCAAGCCACGTGTCTGAGTTGCACTTAGGCCAGTACTGCTCTCAGTGGTGTTTGTTACCACAATCTCAAAAGTGAAATGAGGATATTCCCAGAAAAATAATGGGGTAACCTTTGCTGTCAGAGAAGACCTGGGTCATGCTGTTTCTGGTGCATTCCTTGCTGTTTGAAAACAAGGAATAATCTGAGACTGTCCCTCACTGCATAGTCCAGGTGTATCAAGAGTGTTTGCCATGTTTCTCATTGGGTTGAGGAGACTCTTCCCTCTCAAAAAAAAAAACCCAAAACAATAACAACAACAACAAAAAATTCTTTTCAGCTCATGTCTTCAGGTATGGAATTTATCACTCTTTATTTCCTTTTCTGTTTCAATGAGAGGAGGCATAATGGGAATGGAAGGAGATTCAGTTTAGCTTTATCTTCTCTAAATTTCTTAGCTTTGTACCTAAACACAGGCGAGTTTTCCATTTTATTCCTCAGAATACGAATTCACTTCAATGGGACTGGGATTAACCAGAGTTCAGCCATTTCACAGTTATAGAATCATAGGATCATTTAGTTTGGAAAAACCCTCCAAGATCATTGAGTCCAGCCAGTAACCCAGCACTGCCCAGCCCACCACTAACCCATGTCCCCAAGTGCCACATCTACACGTCCTTCAAATCCCTCTAAGGATGGTGACTCAAGAAATGCCCTGTGCAACCTGTTCCAGTGATTTGCAACCATTCCAGTGGATAAATTTTCCCTAATACCCACTTTAATTAGGCCAGATTAATTCAAATACTGAAAATCCACATGTCAAATGGATATGGGAGGATGAGTATGAAACGCCAATGACTTGCTGAAATGAATTTATGTGCACTTGAAATTACAATTCCCAGACAAAGCTATTTGGGAAACTGGTTGCCTGCACAAAGAGCCAAGGGAAATCTGTCAGTCCTTAAGTACTTTTGACTGTGCTTTGGGGCACACACAGTGTGTCCAGCCATAAAATGTCTTCTTCATGGGGTGAAAATTTTGGTAGCAAAGGCACAGAAGAACCAAAGCACTCCATGACAAGGAAGAAGCAGGAAGCAGCTCCCTTGGAGGGTTCACACCTACCAATCTCTGCAGTCGAAGGAGGTTCAACAGCTCCCAGCCTTGGCTCCACTGCCAGGAAGATCCCTTGTCCCGTGGTGCCGTTCAGAGCGAAGCCGTGAGGTG
>VZTH01001818.1:25222-40950 GCA_013397815.1 Aleadryas rufinucha
CAAAACAATAACAACAACAACAACAAATTCTTTTCAGCTCATGTCTTCAGGTATGGAATTTATCACTTTATTTCCTTTTCTGTTTCAATGAGAGGAGGCATAATGGGAATGGAAGGAGATTCAGTTTAGCTTTATCTTCTCTAAATTTCTTAGCTTTGTACCTAAACACAGGCGAGTTTTCCATTTTATTCCTCAGAATACGAATTCACTTCAATGGGACTGGGATTAACCAGAGTTCAGCCATTTCACAGTTATAGAATCATAGGATCATTTAGTTTGGAAAAACCCTCCAAGATCATTGAGTCCAGCCAGTAACCCAGCACTGCCCAGCCCACCACTAACCCATGTCCCCAAGTGCCACATCTACACGTCTTTCAAATCCCTCTAAGGATGGTGACTCAAGAAATGCCCTGTGCAGCCTGTTCCAGTGATTTGCAGCCATTCCAGTGGATAAATTTTCCCTAATACCCACTTTAATTAGGCCAGATTAATTCAAATACTGAAAATCCACATGTCAAATGGATATGGGAGGATGAGTATGAAACGCCAATGACTTGCTGAAATGAATTTATGTGCACTTGAAATTACAATTCCCAGACAAAGCTATTTGGGAAACTGGTTGCCTGCACAAAGAGCCAAGGGAAATCTGTCAGTCCTTAAGTACTTTTGACTGTGCTTTGGGGCACACACAGTGTGTCCAGCCATAAAATGCCTTCTTCATGGGGTGAAAATTTTGGTAGAGAAGGGACAGAAGAACCAAAACACTCCATGACAAGGAAGAAGCAGGAAGCAGCTCCCTTGGAGGGTTCACACCTACCAATCTCTGCAGTCGAAGGAGGTTCAACAGCTCCCAGCCTTGGCTCCACTGCCAGGAAGATCTCTTGTCCCGTGGTGCCATTCAGAGCGAAGCCGTGAGGTGTCACCAGCAGTGTCACCAGGTAGATCCCGACCGGCAGCCTTGGCACCCGGCAAACCACTTCGGTTGGATTCAGAGCTGTGACGTGGCAGCTCCTGTTGTTCACCTCCACCTGCAGGGCCAGCCTCTCCTTGCCAAAGCCAGCTCCCCTGATAACCACTGTGGCCTGGGACCCTTCATCTGAAGGAATAAAATCATCAAAGTTCCTCACGAATTTTGGCATAGCAATGCCCAGAGTTTAATCTCAGCCAACAGTTAGAAGTTTTTACCATCTTCCTCAGGACATCCTTAAAACTACACCACTGGTGATCTCTCATTGTCCCCCATAAGAGCAGTTCCTGCCTGTCCCTGTCCAGCTGTTGCATTTTTCCTTAAATTTTTATTAAAAATAACTTGAGCCAAGAGCTGTCTTTTGCTTTAGGCACCAAACCTGCCATTGTTTCTCTCTCCTTTATGCATCTCCCATAGAATCACAGATTAATCAAGGTTGGAAAAGACCTCTGAGATCACCTCTGTATTCCCCACTAAACCATGTCCCCAAATGCCACATTCACAAGCCTTCTGAACCCTTCCAGGGATGGTGACTCCACACTGCCCTGGGCAGCCTGTTCCAGAGACTGGCAACCCATTCAATGAGGAAATTTTTCCTAATATCTATTCTAAACCTCTCCTGATGCACGTTAAGGCCATTTCCTATCATCCTATTTCTTGTTTCCTGGGAGAAGAGACCAAGCCCCACCTGGATGCACCCTCCTGTCAGGGAGTTGTGGAGAGCAAGAAGGTCCCCCCTGAGCCTCCTTTTCTCCAGGCTGAGCCTCCCCAGCTGCTCCTCACCAGACTTGTGCTCCAGACCCTTCCCAGCTCCTCTGCCCTTCTCAGGACACACTTGTACTCTCAGCATGTCTGGAGCTGGAGCTGATCTGAAGTGACCCATGAAAGTGCAGTTTCCATAAAATCAAAAATTTCCCAAAGGATACACATACACTTGAAATCATCAGCACCTGGAAGATCTTTTTGACAGAATTTTTGCCATTTTGTTGACACACCAGGCCCCATTACCTGATGAATACTCCACATCTCTGACTGCGGGTGTCAATTCCTGGCTGAACTGGAAAGAACATGAGCCAGAACAGTTTGCAAGGACATCATTCACCACCACCACCACCTGGAGACAGAGGAGAAGGTCACCTTAAAGTTAGTAAGGGAATAGAGGTGTTTTCTAGAGCCACAGCTGCCTGGTAGATGCTGGTAGCCACCCTGAGCTACTGAGAGCACTCAGTGTCAGAACAGGGCACAGACAGAGAGCTGTTCACCCCGCTGCAGCCTCACTGCAAATTTAGTTGCAAATTTAAATAGCAAATTGCTTGGGCTCATCCAAGGCACAGCAGAGCACATCTTTGGGTGCTGCATCTCCAGCCTATCTCCCACCATCCTGGGACCCACACCTCCTCAAAATCCTGTTCTTCTAGTCATCCATTGAAGACTGTTCTCGCCTTTCCCCTGTTCTTCCCACTTTGCCCAGGGAACAAGTTTATTATGTTTAAAGCATCCTGGAAGACTAATTAAAATGAAACCCACAATGTGTCTTCTCAGCACGCAGCCCTCAATTTTATTTTTTGCCCCTTGTTGTTCATGCTGAAGGAAAAAACTGGGCTGTGACCTTGGTTATCTAAAAGATATATCAAGAAATATTCCTCTCCTGAGATCTTGATATTTTAGAGGAGTCAACTGGGATAGGGCGTAAGAGAGCCCCTCTTTATCTCTCTCCAGATGTTAAGGGTGTGCCAGGAGAGTACACCAATACCTGCAAAAAGCAAAGCAACTGTCCCAAAGAAATGCAAGGAGCACAGATTGCAAGGCATTCTGCTTGAACAGAGACACAGTAATTAGAGGGACACTTTTATGCTTGTGCTAGCAGCAAGCCAGAATAAAGCTTCAAAAACTACCAGAATTTCTGGTTGCTCCTGCTGGTCTTGTTTCACTTGGGCTATTTGAGGGTTTGTGCAGCACAGATGGAAAAGATGTTGTAGGTGGCTGAGTCACTGGAAGAAAATCAATTCTCATGGCTGGGAACCAGGCTCATGAAAAAGGCAGGATGACCTGGCCCCAGAGGTTGCACAGCTGGGCTTGGAACACATCCAGCATCACCCTATCATGGCCACAGTGCCTGTGAGTCTTCTGGAAACAAAGCCATCAATAGCCACCGTTGTGCAACATCTGAGAGCAGAGCTGGAACCACATCTGTCCATCCAGCAGACTGGGACGATTCCTCCTTCAGCCAGGAAGCTCTGCTTTCTCTCTCTCTTCCCTCTTAAGGAATTGAGATCCACAGAGGCTCAGGACTTGCCTAACTCACAGATGAGTATCCCAGCCAACTCATTGATTTTGCCCATCAGTGTTGCAGGTGAATTGTGTCATTCCCAGTTTGGTGGCCAGCGCCACAGGACCCACCAAAGGTGAGAGTTCAGAGGTTGTGTCACCCCTTGGTGACTACATCAAAACAAAATTGTCTTCCATCACCCATGATCACCATTCTCCCTGCCTGCAACAACTCTTGGAGGCAAATCCCCTGCTCCACATACCAGGCAGCAGAATATGAGAAATTTATGGCACAGAACATCAGATTCCTGAAAGGCTTTAGTGGCAGAACAAGGTACCCAAATACCTGTGAGACTCCTGGAGCTGCACAACCCTGCTGAATCAGTGAAAAGTGTGAGAGCTCAACTCACCTGTGTTTGATTATGGAGGGTGGCAAGCATGTCCCCAAATATTGGTCCAATAAACACACCCCCATCATAAACCACACGAGTAGAAACAGTTGGCTTCAGGCCAGTGAGGTTTTCGGCAGAGACCTGGCAAAGATCAAGGAATTTAAGTTTCTCATCCTTTTCTGCCCTGTGATTTTAAATTAAAACAGAATCTTTACAAGCAAATAACTCCTGGAAACTTCTTCTCACCCTTCTTCCATGAATCACATGTCTGGGTCTAAATCTTCATTACTCAAGGTTTCACAATACCTCCCTGTTCCCACCCTCACCTTGCAGGCAGAGAGATGGCAAACTGAGAAAAAGATACTCAGGAGCCAGATTTACAGATAAACTTTTAGTACTCAATAATATAATTTGGAATTAGGCATGGAAAGAGCTTCTCAAAGACATCACTTTAGGTGAAACAAGGGCCTGTGCAAGAGCTGAATACGCAGCTCAAACTTTTTTAACCCTCCAGGCCAACATCTTGAGCATTGGAACTCACTGATTTGTTGAAAATAACGTCACACTTTTAGAAGCTGAATATCCAAAGTAAGAGTGTTCCCTTCTGAGGGAGGAAGCATCTCAGTCTGAGTCCTTACTCAAAAAGACCCTTCTGCTTTGAAGCAAAACTAACGTGACAAATCTTGGGATGGGAGAGTGTAAAGTGAACCTTCACCTGAGACTTATGAGAGCCAGATATGGAACCAGACAAAACAGCTCTCAGAAAAATACTTTCTTGGCAAATAAGTGATGCCACAAATCTGTGATGAGCTTCAGTTACTGTACTGAAACATTAATGTAGATATCATTAATGAAGATTTCATTTTAGTACAGCAGCCCCTTTATTGTGCAGGAATTACATTTAAGTGTCCCGGTTCTGAAGCACAGACTCAATGTAATTTCTTCTCCTACAACTGTTTTTTTTAATCATTTAATCTGCAATTTGCTTATGCGGCCATTCCAAATAGGAAGATTGCCTAAATTTCCATGGTGTCTTCATAAAAAACAACCACTGGGAGAGTGAATCAGCCAAGGCCAAAGACTTTGAATAGGGATCAAAATGGGGATTAGCAAAAGAAATTACTGTACACTGATAACATTGGGCAAGTCCCCAGCTGTTTTTTTCCAAGTCAGTGTCCAGACACTTTCATAGCACGAGCTGGAGTCTCTGGTCACGGTGAAGTCACTGGTGTTGAAGAAGGGAGCTGTAAAGTCATCCACATTGTCCTGCAAAAGCCTGAGCAGCTGGTGGGCAGAGATGTGCACTGAAACATCTGCAAAAGACATCAGGGAGCAGTGGATATCTCCATCCCCAGGAGAGCACATCTGCCTGCTCCTGGGAAGGGAAGGGGTTTCATTAAAAGTGCAAGGCTGTTGTGGTTTGAACCTCTGCAGCTGCCAAAAGAGCGATATTTATTGGACCCTAAACACCAAAAAATCATAGAATTATAGAATAGAACCATGGAATGATTTGGGTTGGAAAGGACCTTTAAAGGTCATCTGATCCAAACAATAAACCCCAGACCAGGTTGTTCAAAGCCCCATCCAACCTGACCTCAAATGTTTCCAGGGATGGGGCATCCACCACCTCTCTGAGCAACCTGTGCCACTGTTTTCCCACCCTCATCATAAAAAATTTCTTCCTTACGTCTAATCTGAGGATCATCTGCACTATTTAACAACAACCAACCTGGCCTTGAGCACGCCCAGGGATGGGGCAGCCAAAACTTCTCTGGCTATTAATTCTTCCCTTGGCATCCTACTCAGGAAACCCAGTCCCTGACATGCATCTTCCCTTACCTGGTATCTTTGTATTGGCCAAGTGGATGTGGAAGGTCCCTCCGAGAGGTGGGGATGACTTCTGCAGCCTCTGGATGGTGAGGCTGACTCTCACATCCTCCGTGGAGACATAGAGGTGTCCGTGCTCCTCAGAGCCCTCCCCGAGCACTGCACCTCTGTGGGACAGAGAGGGGGTCACAGGAAGGCATCAGCAGTGGATAGCCCCACTCCTGACACTCCTGTGTCAACCAGCAGCTGAGGGACACCTTTAGGAACAACACCCCTGAAGGATTTAAAGGGAATGCACCCAGAGCTCAAACAAAACCAGATATTCCCAACTTCTAATTGCATTAGGCAGGCAATGCACACGGCAGAAAATTATGGAAAATGACTTTTTTAAATTTATGATAGAAGAAATAATTTATGCACCATCAAGCACCAGGGAGTGCTACCCCAGTACTGGTGTTTGTAAAGGACCAGCTCAGTGCAGCCTGGACAGTATCCGAAACCTCAAAGCAAAAATATTTGCTATTTCCTCCTGTAAACTCCTCGAGTCCATGAAAATTCCAACTCCCCTGAATTACAGGGAGATTCCATATTGTACAGTCATTAAGGTTGGAAAACTCCCCTAAGATCAAATCCAGTCGTTAACCCAGCATTACCAGGTCCACCATTAAACCATGCCCCCAAACACCACATGTTTATTGGAGTAATTCAAGTTCACCCAAAGTCCAATTTCTAGAATTTAAAATGCTTTTTTCCTTAGCCACTAAAATTCTCGTGTTTCAGTGGAAAAGGAGCCTCTCTGCGGTACAATGATGCCACCGTGTGTTAAGTGTCTGGATAACAAGTGGCTTCTGGAGAGCAAATTTCCAGACAACAAAACCAAAAGGATCGCTGAGCCCTTTGTACAGCTGGTACAAGATTTTAGACATTCCTGTTCTGACAGGAGTAGGAGTTCGTTGGAATTAAATCACAGCCCGTGCTCAGTGATGAGAAAGAAACAGGTTTATTTTGAGGATTTCCAAAGACAGTGCTCAGCCCACCCATTTTTAAAGCTTGTGCTGATTCCTGCTTTTCTCTGATATCTTCCTCTGTGAGATGGAAAAGCCCACCCATGCCAAGCACCTTTTTTCTATCCTGGTGAGAGGTACTGTGATCAAACCACCTCTTAATCCTCTTTTTATTAGCTAAACAGGTGGAACTTCTTAAATCATCCTCTCCTCAAAAGAAGGCATTTTCTTCAGCTGCATAATGACGCTCATGGCATTTCTTCCCATTTTTTTTTCTAAATCCATTTGAAAAATGTGGTCATCAGTGCTATTTGCAGCATTCTAATGTCAGTCTTCAGGCTCCACACAGGAGTAAAGATTTTTCCTCTTTCTGTTAGTTACACCTCTGGCAACACATCTCAACCATCACAAACATCCTCCTGTATTCTCATCCCTGTCCTTACCTGTTGGTGGTTTGTGTCAGGATACTGTATTTGAGTCAGCTGGATACAACCCAACTTTTACAGGACTTGTTTTCTGCCAGTACAAACTTTAAATGTTACAGTCCCTGATCTAGTTACAGAATATGGCTCCGATTCCTCTGTCATTGTTGGGAGGAACAGAAACCTCACCTCAGCAAACAAGGACACCTAAGGTGGACTTCCAGTGCCCCATGTGGGAATTGGTGTCATTAAAAGTGTTATGGAAACACCTCTGGATGATATTCATCCACTCTTCCAGAAGGGCTTAGATTTCCTTCCAGTCCTACATCACACCTTGGTGACCCACGGACATCTGACACCCCAAGTTATCTCAAACTTATCAAGCAACTCTTGTTTTCAGCAACTGAACCCAGCTGAAAACCAGCTCCAGACAGGCTGGGGGAACTGCAAGACGTGTTACAGGGTACTGAGATGAGCTACTCGCTGTCCCTACCTCAGGGAGAGAAGGGGCAAAGTGGCACCACAGCCAGACACCCTCCAGGACACGTTGTAGGTGGGAGGAGACCCCACCACAGACACTGCTTCAATTATCCTCCCTCCTGGCCGGGGGGGTTTGGGGTCTCTCTGAGAAACTGAAAGAAAAAACACAAACTTTCACTAGAGCAAGGAGAGCAGAGTTGTCTGTGCCCAGGTTGTGGTCATTTCATAGCTGGAAACACCTGCTTGGGGAATTTTGGTTTTCAGTTATATTCCATAGAATCATTAACGTTGGAAAAGGCCTCTAAGTCCATCGTATCCAACCATTCCCCAGCACTGCCCAGTCCACCACTGACCCATGTCCCCAGGTGCCACATCTACACATTTTTGGAACTTTTCCAGGGATGATGATTTCACCACAGTCTGTTCCATTATTTATTTTCAAATAAACCAAGACTATTGATATTTTGGTAATTCCTTCTTGACTGCTGTCACCAAAAAAAAAAAAAAAAGGTCAAGAAAACAAAATTATTTTTGTGCCTGTTGTGAAATTTCCCCTTGAAAAAGTTTCATCCAGCTTTATTGCTATAGATTTAATGGAATATCCTGGGGAGAAAAAACCCAAAAGAGACGCCTTTACCAATCACAGCTCTGTCAGCAATGATGAGCTCATCAAGATAAAACGATCCAGGTGTTTCTTTTTGCAGCACAGGGCTCTGCAAGTTTATCTGATGCACAAATACTGGGGAATTGGCTGGGAGGTCCTGGAGAAGCACAGAGGTGGTCACACACTTCTTCCAGAGGTCAGTGCAGGTAAATATCCAGCTGGAAGACACCAAGATTGGGACAATAACTGAATTTGAGGTAATTGTGAAGATTCCAGGTAATGTCAGGTACTGTTGTTATTTCTACTGGTATTTACTCTAACACAAGCCACATGCTCAGTGCTTTGTGATCACTCACCATGTCCTTGTTGGGTTTCCCACAGTGAGAAATGAGGATTTTGATCTCTGCTTATGTTTTCCCTCCCAAATCACTAGAGTGGGATATGAGAATGACGACACCTGCTTTATTTTTGGCAATATCCCACAATAGCATCAGTGACCTCCGTGGGGGTCAATCCAGAATTTAACCCCTCAGCTCTCTCCAAGTTCTTCAGACACTCCTGATTTTTTTAAAGTCTGCCTGCCCTAAGCTTTATGTCTCCTACCAAATGTTTTCTACCCATGGAATTATAAGCCAATAAAGAAAATTGAAGGCTACACCAATGTTCAAATCTTTCAGAGGGTGGAGGAAAAAACCAATCAGTTCTCTCTCTTACTAGCAGAAAATCTACTGGGAAAGAAACTGGGAAACTGATGTCCTCAAAAATCTTCAGTTATACCTGTGTATCACTGAGGTGAGATACTGCATGTAGCAAGAAACACAGAAATTTACTCATTAAATCCTCAAAAAAGCATGAAAACACATTCCAGGAATGCCTCTGCAGGGACAGAGCTTTTGTCAGATTATTCCAAAATAACTGACAAATTGTTCCCACATAAATAAGAAGTTCCCTCAGTTTTCCTGCTGCACCTTCTTACTATGGAAGATATAAACTCTGAGACCTAAAATTATCTGGATACCTTTTAGAGTTGGTTTCATTGAAGTCCCACAGGCAGGTGAGGTTCCTCCCCACTGGATGTGAAGAGACATTGGTGTAGGACACTGAGAGATGAAGGATGTTGCTCATATGGCCTTTATGTGCAAAACACACCTGCAAAAAAGGGGAGAAGATTTTCACAAATCAAAACTCAGGTAATTTATATATAAGGTACATGGCAGATAAAGGCAGATACTCTACTGAATTCTGGTTTAACATTTGGTCTGGAGAAAACAGCACTCCACGGAGATCTTAAAGCCTCTTCCAGTGCCTAAAGGGGCTCCAGGAGAGCTGGAGAGGGAATAACAGCTGTAGAAGACAGTTTGTGGCACCCAGGTGTGCCACAGTATGGCATCAAACTGACCCCTGGGGCTTCTCTGAGCTTTTGGGTTTATTCTTATCAAAAAGGAGATGAGCAGGAAAGTGACCAATAATGGACCACCAAATAACAAAGGGGTGTTTTTCCTCTTGTCAAGGAGTGGTCATCCCTGCATCTTCCACCTTTCCCCAACACCATTCCGCTCTTTCCTTTCCCACAGCAAGGGTTGTCTCCCCAGGAACAGTTAACAGCCAGGTGTGTTAAACAATGTCTGCATCTCAGACATACAAATCCACTCTCACACCCAATAAAAGATGCTCTGCTCTGTGCTAAGACACGATCCTTTGCTGGTTTGGGGGAATTCTAAGCAGACCAGATAACTTTGTGTTGTTGATTAGGCTCTGAGCATTCAGTGCCCAGTGCAAGCTGCTCGTTAGGAACAGCCACTCGTTAAGAGCAGCCACTCACATGTGTGTATTCAGTGAGGTCATATCTTGGTAGTGTGGATGGGGAAGTTTTCACCAGCTGGCTTGGTCTGTGGATGCTGAACCTCCCACAGAAAGGCTCTGCTCCACTGACAGTGTGTCCTGTGGTGATGATGTTCTTCATATCTGACATACGGAAAACAAGACAAGAGGAAATGAGAGGTTTCAAAGTGATTCAGAAGACACCAACATGGTCAAAATTCATGAAAATACAGAAAGTGGGTATCCAAGAATTGTCAAACAGTCCTACTCTAAGTATTCTCCTGCCAGAGTTCAAGAAGTGTTTGTACAACACTCTCAGGCACACATCCCTGGGGCTGTCCTGTGCAGGGCCAGGAGTTGGATTTGATGATGTGGGTCCCTTCCAACCCTGGATATTCTATCACTATGATTATTATACCGATCATGTTGTTTTTAATGCATACACACCACCAATACATGATAAACATAAATATGTACTTATACCCATTAAAAGTGTAAATTTACTACCATTAAAAGTTAAAAAAACATTTATGTCATAAAAGCAGATCAATTCTCACAAAAAATACTGCTTATTTGCCACAGAAGTTCCCCACCTTCTTTCTCAAAACCATGGCGAAAAAGGATTTTAGCAGAAGTTGGCTCAGTTTCACATCCTACTGAAAGGAGTTCCTCTATTGCTGTTTGCAGCTTTAAAAGAAATTAAGAAAGTGAAAAGCAGTCAGTTACAATCATTTCAGCAGAGACTTCAACACACACATCATCACTTCATTTTTGACCAGCCAGGGATCGGTGGCACAGCAGCTCTGAACAAGCAGGTAGCCAAATATTAAAAGAATGAAAAAGTTAAATAATAATATAACAAAATTTGTCTTAACAGAGTGTGAATTTTCGTGTCTGACAGCTTTCAGGGGTGTGAGGCATCCTCAGTCTAATGGCTGTCATGGAGCCATCACTCAGGGTCTCTTTAATATTGACAAACTGCCACACTAAGAGACTGTGGGCTGTTGAAGAAGCCAGAGCCACACAACACACATCTGGCGTTAGAGAAGTCCAAGGATCTGGATCAATGCAAGTCCAAGGTATTTGGATGTTGTGATACACTTAGAGTACACCTGGGAGTCAGTGCTCAAAAAAAAAAAAAAAAAAAAAAAATTTTAAAAAATTTCCCAAAAAAAAAAATCACATTGTAAGACATTCTCAGTAAAAAAAACCCACATAAAAAATGTTACCCCTACATCACATAAACTTTATCTCAGCTTCTGGGCCAAATCTTAACTTCTATCAAGCACCAGAGCTCCACCAATTCCACCCCAGCAGAGGAGCCTATGTCTGTGTTTAAGGGCACCTACCTGGTGAGCTGTAGCATTTGTGGGGATCATTCTCAGTGTGTTGTTCCAGGAGATACTGAAATAACCTGTGCCAGACACAGTCAACATCTGGTAAAGAAAGAGAAGCAAATAAAGACATGAAAACAGATGCAAACTGCATGGGACACACACACTTGAAACCTGGCATCTTCTACTGAGGAGGATTTTACAGCCAGCATTTTGCCTTTTTAAGCCTCTGTAAAGCAGGGATCCCTTCCAAGATCCCTTCCACTTCAGCTACTCTTGAACTCATCTTGTCCTACAAGGAGCGGGATTCTTAAATTAACAGGAGCACAAGGGGTACATGACCTGTGCAGCTGCAAATGGTCCTTAAAGCTCCTGACCTGCAGGAGTTCAACCATTAGGAAAAAGCTTCCCTCGTTCCTGAGGGTTTACACACACCCACTAAAGTACGTAAAAAACACAGGCAACTTCAGCTCACAACGCTCTTCTCATCAGCTGTCTTAGAAGGTTGAAAACAAGGTGGAAACTTTTTTTTTCCACATCTAGCACCAACAAGGCAGTTGCAGGCAGCACTGACCTGCACTTCTGGAAGATGCAAGGCACGAGCCCGAATTTCGTGCCTCTCGGTGTAGTAGCTGTTCACCACATTGGGGTTCAGCCACGTGTTGTGTATCTGGACTCCAACTCTCATCCCCTTGCTGGGTGTGTTTCCATGATGCAGTGCTTCCAGGTAGTACCTCGAACCAGCAGTTAGCTCAAATTTCTGGGATTTTGGCTGCCAAAGTTCACTCCAGTTCTTCACCCAGTTCTCAGACCACTCTGAATTGCCAGCAGGCAGAGAAGCAATTCTCACCTGTGTGCAGAGCAACCAAATCTTGGAATCACAGAATGATGTGGATGGGAAGGGACCTTAAAAACCATCATATTCCACCTCCCTGCCATGGGCAGGGACACCTTCCACTAGCTCAGGTTGCTCCAAGCCTCATCCAGCCTGGCCTTGGACACTTCCAGGGATCCAGGGACAGCCACAGCTTCTCTGGGCAACCTGTGCCAGGGCATCACCACCATCAGAATCAAAAATTTCTTCCCTATATCCAATCTAAACCTACTCTCTTTCAATTTGAAGCCATTAAACCAGTTAGTGACCTCTCTCCACCCCCAAGAACATTTAGTCCAATGCCACAGCTCCAAAAATAAAAAAAACCCAAACAATATATTTGTGTTTATAACTGATAGCCATGGGTTGATGGCTGACAAATTCCTTCCTATTATATAGGAAAAAGCCACAGTCTGAAAGAGCTTTGGTTTAAGGTTCAATACCATAAAGAAGATAATTCTTATGGCTCACCCTAGCACTAATAACAGTTCCCCAAATAACTTTTCATGTATGACTTCAGTTCAGACAGAAATGTGCTGAACTAACAGAAACAAGTCTTCTAGAAAAGACAATCAATGCCTCTGGTTGCAAGAGTGAGTTTTTTATGAGCTAAACAACTGGCAGGACCAATGTAAAATATCAAATATAATCACACAGATTTCACTCTGCAATAGATTTATAAGAGACAATAAACCAATCCACACTGGGGAAATTCCTGCATGTTATCACCTTAGTTAACACCCTTTTCATCCTCAATTTTCATTTTCATTTCATCTCATTTTTCGCTGCTAAGACTAATACCTTCTGTTCTGGATCTTGGGACAAACTTAAGTAGAGAGATGCCTGCCCATCTGCCTGAATCCAGAAGGTGTAATTGTTGGTCTGAGGAGCCACAAAAAATCCACGGAGTCTGGAGCTGAGCAAAAAGAGAACATCCATAATACACAAGAGTTACAGTGAAGAAAACCCCAAAACAGCAAACCATCCCCACACCCCACCTTCACATGCACACGGAGTAACAAAAAAAAAAATCTTTAAACCGAGTTTTTACAAAAACAAACCTTGTTATTTTAAAGCTGAAGTAACCTCAAAATGACCCAATTTCACATTAAATGTCAATTATGCTTTACAAAGGTTTCAAAAAGGAAAGAAAAAACAGCTCCATGAAACTAAGTATGATTTTTTTGGTGGCCACTTTAGTGCATTTCTTCTCAAACAAAGTCTTAACCCTGAATATGCAGGAAAAAGCCAAAATCACACTCAAACAACAAAAACAGAGAAGTGGTAGAAAAATGTAAAAATTCATGCACATTGTATGGTTTGTCAAGGTCATATCTGAAGAGGCAATGGGAACCAACACAATTCAGGAATTTATTTATTTGTATTAACTCCACCTCTGCTGCCAACATCAGCTGAGACTCTGCCCCTCCACACCTGGCCAGAGCTCCAGCCTAAAAGAGCCTCAAGCTAGAGCTCCTTCTATTTCCACAACAATTTTTTTTTTTTGGTGGTATTTCAGTATATCTAGGCCAGGTAGAGCAGAAATACTGAGGGAAGGCAAAAGGAGGAAAAAACAAAGCACTTCACAGCATATTTTAAGCTTCAAAAGGACCTTAGAGCAAAGGGTTTGCTTTGATTTATAGGAGCTATGCAGTGAGGCTCTGCTATAAAGAGCTGTCAGGTGTTTTTGCTGCACCTTACGCTGCTAAAGGTGATTGCCACGGCTTCGTCTCTTTTTAAGATCACTGAGTACCTGAAGGACTTCTTTGCCCCAGACAGAAACCTTACTGGGGAGCTGGCATTGGGTACAAACTGCCATCTGTACCCAGGACCCGCTTCTGTCAGATCAGAGGCATCGTCCCAGACTTCAAAGAGAAGCCCTCTGTTTCCTAGAAAGTTGAAACAAAAGTATTCTCAGCAGCAGCCAGCAGAAATCCCAGAGCACATGCTGGAATCAGTGGTGCAGGAGGCAGGCCAGAGAGAAAATTTTAATAATGAATTGGTTCTGTTTGTGGGGTATTTTGCAGTCTAAGGCAGAACACAGATCTCGCCTCAGGGAATTTGTTTTACCTTGAAATCCTCCACCAGAAATAACAAAACTCTGCAGAGAGCAGAGCATCCAACCAGCTCACATGTCTGCTCTTGCAGGAAAAGGCACTGAGGTGACCCACAGTCAAAGTTAAGCCTCATTTTATGCACTACAATCTCCTACTGCAATGCTCCACTCAAGGAGTGCCCCAGAAGCCTCTGCAGTGACTCCAGTCCAGCCATCCTTCCTCTAAATATTATCCAGGCCTTTTTCCCCTCACTTTCCAAAGCCCTGCACACCAGTCTGGCCATCCTCCCACCATCTCCTGTCTGCACGTGGTTGGCTGAGCTCTCCACCTCGGTTTTCCTGGCTACAGGATCATGGAATGGTTTGGAAGGGACCATTCAAGTTTATCCTTTCCAATCCCCTGCCATGAGCAGGGACATCTCCAGCTAGAGCAGGCTGCTCAGAGCTGCACCCAAACTGGCCTTGAATGTTCCCAGGGATGGAGCATCCATCACCTCTCTGGGCAACCTGTGCCATGGCCTCACCCTCCTCATTGTGAAAAAATACCTGCCTTAGACCTAATTTAAATAGACATCCTTTAAATTCAAAACCATCACCCCCTCTCCTATCACTACAGTCCCTAATAAAAGTTTATCCCCATATTTCTGAAAGCCCCCTTTAGACACTGGAAGAAGCTCTCAGGTCTCCCTGGAGCCTTCTTTTCTCCAGGCTGGACAACCCCAGCTCTCTCATCCGTCTTTCCTCATAGCAGAGGTGCTCCAGCCCCTGGATTACTTTTGCCCCCTTCCCTGCCAACCCCAAAAGAAACTGGCTTGATGTTGAAGCAGACAGTGTTTTGGAAAGCCCTGTTTCTTGGTTGCATTCATCACCAAAGGGTTTCTGCCCTGCATTTCTGTGCGTGTTTGCTAATTGGGAGCTCCAGTTGAACACCTCACCTGGCTGGGGGGCACCAAGGCTCCTTCCCTCGCCAACAGGCTCAGTGGTGCATCTGATTTCCCGGGGAGAGACGTGCTTGACCTTACAGGGAACACCTGCCAGCAGGGAAAGGAGACAAATGTGCTGTGGGAAACTTGGAAACACATCTGAGCTGCAGCATAAACCCATCCTAGAGTCATGGAATGGTTTGGGTTGGAAGGGACCTTGCAAACAAGTAGTTCCAAGCACCTTTCCATGGACAGGGACACCTTCCACTAGACCAGGTTGCTCAAGGCTGGAGCTCCTTTAGGCACTGGAAAGTGTTCCAAGGTCTCCTTGGAGCCTTCTTCTCCCCAGTCTGAGCAGCCTCATCTATCTCAGCCTTCCCTTATAGTAGAGGTGTTCTATCCCTCTGATCACTTTTGTGTCCCTCCTCTGGACTCACTCCAACAGATCCATATTTTTCTGGTGCTGAGGACCCTGGATGTGGTACTCTGGGTGTGGTCTCACCAGAGCAGAGAGGCAGAATCCCCTGCATCCATCTTGTTCCCAAAAGGGATCCACACTTTGCTACAGCCCTGGGCTGGTACTACCAGCCAACAGAGCAGTTCATGCCCACAGCCAGAATAACTGGACCTTCCTGGGGGTGAGTCCTACAATTCCCACACTGGTATCCCTGAACATCTCTTGGGTTTTGTGGTAAGGTCCAAACCGTAATTAAAAAAAGAAACCAAACCAAACCAAAAACAAAACAAAACAAAACA